>JACTOM010000069.1:3080775-3243225 GCA_015832385.1 Elymnias hypermnestra | reverse complement strand
GGAAGACCGAGGCGAACGTTCCTGGACCAAATCCAGGACATTTTAAATAACGGCCAGGTCAAGAGTACTCTAAACCGACGAACTTGTATGAAAGATTTAATGAGATTGAAAGAAGCGAAGGAGATATGCAAGGATCGTGGCAAGTGGAAGGATGTTGTCTCTGCCTACCCCTATGGGAATAAGGCGTGATGCTATGTATGTATGTATGTATATATATATATATATATATCGGAGTGCAAGAGTCTGTGGAACGCTGGGCCATCTGTGTAGCGGCGTGGGGGCAGAGTCAATAAGTGGCAGTCCGGCGCGTCTCTCGGCAGTTCTCGAGTGACGGTCGGCCGGAGTGGTCGACTACTCAAACTGTCGCGTTCCTAGCTCTTATTGTTAATGAGTTTGTGTAAATTTATATCGGGAACATTAAGTAATTGAACATTATAATCCGAGTTAATTAACAAAGTGTTTGATTGCACCAACATTACCCACGAACGCCCACAGAATAAGAAATTAAATAATGGATCCAATTAATGACGATGTCGGCGGAGAACCCTACGCCCCTGTGCTTTATGCTTCTCCGTTCTCTCTTATTCTCCGACACATATATATATCAGTCATTAGTGAGCCATTTCCGATTAATAGAGCTAATATCTTTAAAAAAAATAACTACGTTAAGTAGAGGTTTGCAATACTACTTCACGTATAATAATGTATGTAAAATAAACTTGTTATGGACACAAGAAGGCTTCTTAAATTAAACATTCAATACTTAATGTGGCCACTACACTACTCAAAGTGACCTTTTAGATGTACATGTACGAATCTGCATGTCTAGCCGCTAGAACTACGTACATTGTGATGTAACAAATATACATCAATATTAGACTTTTTAATATCTGTATTCAAACGTAAACAAATATAGGTTTTCAATTGCAACTATTTCCTCGCACTACCTTTAATGGATAAAGTAAAAATACATTTACTTTGAACTAGTAGTGGATTACATCCGATGTTAATAGTTTTTTAAAATTAAAAATAGGTTTTTTATTTAACGGTAACATAAAATGCTCACGTAAAATGGTATATTTTGTATTTCTAAGGAAGACAAAGATGAAATAGGATCTGCAAAAGTTGATTGGACTCTGCATGATATGAATTCGAGTTTCACAGTTCGCTTTAAAATAAAGCCGACTTGTTTGGCATACCAGGTATGTTATTAATTTCAATCTAATTATCCTTAGCGAGGCGGAAAAGTTAAATGGCGTTTCTTATGCCTGTCCAGTCGCGGATGTTTCTTAACGAGGATTTGTTTCCGCGGACAATACTACTTTTGTCAGCAACTTTTTCTATAAAAATGACTTATAGGAGATCGAATCTCTCGTGTCTAAGCCCATGCCCCAAGACTTTTCTCACCTTGATGGTCTACAAAAGTTTTGGTTTTTGTTAACGGGCAGACGAAACTTCGCTAACCGGAGAGTCAGGATAAAAAGAAGAATATGAAATTTAACAGTATTCAGTTTAGATTACTATACAGTTTAAATTTGTAATGCACTCATCTGTTAAATAGGGATTTATTTGTATATAAGCCAGTTAAATGATACAAATGCGATGCTTGGTGGTACATTTTACTGGTGTGGTACCATTCACTTACCATGATTATGTCAATACCAGTTCATACCTTTACAAAACAGAAATTGCAATTGCTTTAATTTATATCACTGGGATATATATATGTCTGGCAATATAATCTGCTACAGTTTTACCGTATACATAATGTTATTCGTAATTATACAGTTGGCAGTGTTATAGAAATTAACTAAGGAGAATGTTTTTTTTTTTACATTTTGGGAAACAGTTATATATTTCGTTCAAGCTTCAATAAAATTAAATTATGTTAAACATGTATTTCCGTAATACAGCAGACGTGCTCCTCTAATGAACAAGGCGGACGCGTAACAGGTGATGTTGCTTTAGGGTGACCATTTCCTCTATAAATATATTCAAATTCAACATATTTCTATTCAAGTAAGCCTTCACAACACTTTTGAACTTTAAAATATTTATTTCTACACACTAATTGCAATATATGACCGATGATGGTATCAAATAACTACTTAAAATTTAAAGTTACGAGCGTTCCTTCGCGCTCTGTCCAGGGAAGAGCCCACAACAAACTCAGTCGTGTATTTTGTATTTGTTTACCATCATCGTTACAATATTATATTAGTTTAATATATTTAAATTGAAGCAATTCGTTTACTCCCAAGCCATTCTATCTTCTAAGTGGTCTTGCAAAATATGATATGATTTTTCAATCTTACTTTTAACAAAGACTGAATCTCTAGAACGTCTTCTGGGCATTTATCAAAAAAACTTATACAGTTACTCTTAAGTAAGTCGATAATTTTATGCAACCTACTAGAATTTATAACAAGTTTATTTTTATTTCTTAAGGTATATATAAGGTACATCCTCTCTTTTGGTTAAAAGAGTCAATATTTTTAAGGAGGACAGCAAGATTTCTATTCAATAAATTAGAACCTTATACGTTGGCCAGATTTGTCCCAAAATTACTTGTAAGATAGTTCAGGGTGCCAAGGCAATCTTTCGTCTTGGCCGAAAATCGTAGTTATTCTCAAATTATAAAATGGCTTTCGTCAGCTGCTTCTAACAAATCGATCTTAAATATAAACATCAATATACTTGCTTGAGAGAAAAAATATTATAATGACGAAATTGTTAATAAACTTCTATAGCTGAAGAAAAATATGAACAATTATTAACTCTATATATTTTTTAATGAATAAACAAAATAATATGATATAAGATTTTTACAAATCTTCCAAAACTGAATATCTATCTAAAATGATATAATGTCCGCAAATATTTTGTTGTAGCTACGTGATTAGATTAAAATGTTTGTTTGCATTTACTCTGCAATACATATAAGCTGTATATGAACTGAATTAAAGTTATGCTAAACTTATGGCCATTGGTCTTAAAAGACGTAACCTTAGTGTGAGGTAAAGTATTGTAGTTGTTGACGACATATATTGCACTTTCTATATGAGACTGCTATTTTATTCCAGACAATTGATACTAGCGAAGATTGTATCAATAATTTAATTTCAGTGTTGAATTACGACATACTAGATGGATTAACGATCTAATCTAGTTCACCGGAAGCAAATGATTGCGAAGCGCATAAGGTCATGATGATATAGAAATTTATGACCTCGTAACTTTAGATTATAAGTTGTTCTGTAATATCATTATCAGTCGTACAATGAAATTATGTAGTAAAAAATAAAACGATATTTCATGTACTTGTATAAAGATATTATGAATTGGAATTTAAATATGAAAGATACCAATTTCCAACTATATTGTAGAATGCATAATTAGATGCTATTTATGATGACATATATTTGTTACTACTCAATTTTTTTATTTTATTCGTGTACATACGTAATCAGAAATGAGGAGATCCGTAGCAGAACCAAAGTCACCGACATAGCCCTACGAATCGCGAACCTGAAGTGGCAATGGGCGGGACACATAGTCCGAAGGACTGACGGACGTTGGGGGCCGGAAGGTGCTAGAATGGCGACCTCGCACCAGACTACGCAGTGTAGAAAGACCCCCCATAAGGTGGACCGACGATCGCCAGTGGCCGCTGGAGCCAAGCGGCACAAGATCGGGCCTTGTGGGCATCATTTTGTGAGACCTATGTCCAACAGTGGACGTCCATCGGTTGAAGCGACGACGATGACGACGACATACGTAATAATTCCTTTGTACAACCTTAAATATAACAGTTTTTGTATTTAAGGTTTTAATTAAATAAAAGTATAAGCGCCAGTGTTTAACACTTTGTGTCAAAAGCATTAAAACGTAAACAATTTCAAATTCTATATTATAAAATAAGTTTCATATATTAATTCCTTTCCATCAAACAAATTAACGTCGATGAATTGGAGATGCAAAACAAGTATGAAAATATGAGAAAGCAGAAGTTAACACTTTTGTCTACCATAATGACATTAGAATAGGAATTTGAACGTTAAAATATGTATAACCAACTATCACAAACAATTTGACCCTAAAAATAGCTGATATCACAGTCTATTCTAATTAATAATAGTAAAGTAACACTTAAATATGGTCACCCGAAATAAATCTTTACAGTAGTATATTTGACTCGAAATTTTGTGTTTCATAATAGAAGCATCTCCGATGATTCATTTACGATAACACGTCAATATACATCCATATGGCAACAAGTCATTAGACGTTTATTTACCTTTCTGATATTACGTTGTTCTCCCGTTTTACAATGTAGCAAATTGTATAGAGAAGACGTACGACATTGTGGTTCACTTCATATAGTTACCAATTACCGTTATTGTAGATGACAGTCGAATGTTAACTACTACGTGACAATTATAAGCCTACTCTATATTGTAGTCACTACATTTCCCAGTAAATTTCAAGGCTTCTGATACATCCTTGTCTTAGAGCTAGGCTACAATTTCACTTAATATGGTAATAACAGATGGACTGGTTAATCGTTTATCTGACAATAGGCAAATAGCAGTCGATGAGCAATGTCTCCTATTTATTACTACTACGTGTACGCATTTTATTAAGCGACCTAAAAATATTTTAGCAATATTACCTACTTAATAAAAGTGGTTTGGGGGACTTTATTTGGATGGTTTTAAAGTATATAAGGTATATATGTAGAAACCACTATTTGTGATTGATAAATTACGCCGCTTCAGAATAAAAGTGACACATTTCAAAAGCTAATTTCACAGGGCAACCATTAGAAAGGCAATCATGACGTATAAATCAAACAATGGTATAATAACATTTAGTGGTGCAACGCCGGCAATTTTATAGAATTCTAATATAAAGTCAATACAGGCTCGCAACCCAAGACGATCCCAGTACGCTATAAAGTAATATTTAGTACGATGTCTTACACTACTTCGTGGAGTTGCCCCCATAGAGTATCATTCAAGGCACCAAAATAAGCTGGAGTCGAACCCCAACCTCTACTAGTGAAAGGTAGGATCGCAACACCAACTGTAGGCATGCCGAAGCACGTTCGTGCGAAATAGACAAGATAAACTCAACTAATACGTTTATCGCCCCAGTAGTAATGTTTGATATTTATTTTGTTTATAATATTTAATTGTATTTTTAATATTGCTATAATATCTAAATTCGGTCTCTCTATTCACTAGGCGTATAATCTCAATCTCATTGCCGCGTCGCGCCGCTCACTACCATCTATATACTCGTATCCGCGGAAGCTGTCGTGACGTTCGGCGCGCTGCCAATACACGAACGCGCCCACCGCATGAACCCACTTGAATAATATTTTATTATTATTAAATACTTTAATAATTTGCACGTAATAATATTATTTAATGTTCAATATATAACATATTTTTATAATCTTTTTAAGTGCGTATGAAAGTATGAAAAGTCCATATATAATTATTTATGTAAGGGCGAGTTCGTCATAATACTGTTCTAGTAAATAAAAGTTTAAACATAGGGAGAGTTATAGAGACTTGTTCATAGACTTGACATTAGGAATGTTAGTCAACAACAGCAATTTCTGTCGAAACAAATTCACAAGTAAAAGACCTTCGTTCGCGTCTTGGGTTTCCTTTGTAATACCTACATAGTTTTCATATTGAAGAAGTTTTTGAAATTGATCGATAACTTTCGAAGAGATACGTACAATATACTCTTATGTATTGTTAGGAAAGAACATTGTCCTAATTCTCTTACTGTCGTTTTGCTATTATTTACACAGTTTCTAATTCCATCTATGTGCTTTGTTTTCTATTAACTATTAGTAGCTTATTAGCAAATATTCATTTTTTAAATGATAATTAGCTCATTAGTTTATGTGTTTTTAACATAACAGTTTGGAAAGTTGATTTTACCGTCAATTATTTTTACTGGCTGTTTATTATTTATACGTAATGAAAAATACAATATGTAAGTCAACGGTCCCTACGTATAAAGTGTTAGTGCACTATTCTAATTTTGTAAGACGATGTTTCAAAAAGAAATTATATATTACTGTACTACATTTTTTGCTAATCATATGGTTGTAAGCAAAAAGGTTAATAAATGAGATGATATAACCATGAAAATGACAAAATCGTAAACGGTCTAAAAATGCAAATTTACCGTATATAAATAGGGCTCTGCGAAATGCCCTTTGAATTCAGACTGGATTTTATGTCCCTATAACCTGTTATAGGTGTATATTCTTGTTAAGCATTTAGTAAACGGTAGTTCTCAAATGTTGTTTATAATTCAATCTGCTTTTTTATAAAGGAAAACATTGTGATGGAGGTAAACAAACAATTCTGGTGTATGTGTACTCTGATAATACGCATTGGTGTCACGTGGTGAGTAAGCCTCAAATATACCTTTATACTTTTTACTTGATATAATATTAAGTACTATGGGAAACCTTTAAAACAGTAACCGTTGGGTTTCCTGCCGATATCTTCCCAGCAGATTCAAATTTCCAAATCGGTGGTAGATTTGTTATCAACGGACAGACTACTAACGATTTAAAAATGCTTGTAGGCTCACTATTTGAATAAGCAATATTTTTATTTTATTTATTTATTTATTTATTAAGGCAGCCAAAACAGATCGCAATATGTATATATTCTTAAGTAATAATATATAAAGTATAGACCTTATTGAGACCCTATATGGTCGCACAGCATAACATTGTTGTTTTTAAGTTTTTTACGAAGCAGTTATAACATTTATAAGTTTAAGTATTAGTAGATAAGTGTTAGTTTATTAATTTTAGTTTATACGGGTTATAAATATTAGTTTAGTGATGTTAGTCAGTTTTCTATAACAAGCTCATCAAACCTTGCAAATAAATTAATATAATCAAGATATTCAATCAATTCAACTACAAAGCCTAACAAGCCTATTATAGAAAACTGAGAATCTAGCGTTAAAAATGTCTAAATCTGAATTAGCGAACTGGTTATATGACCGACACATCCTGACTATAGGGTTGTAAAAAGAGGTATTGTTTTTAAAGACAACTAGTGGAAATATATTGTTTGACCTACGACTTGAAATTCTTATATTAATATTTATTTGGGAGAGTAAAGTGGCGGAGTCTAGGTTGGAATGCAGTATTTTGTGTAGTGTTAGCAAGTCCAGTCTTTTACGGCGGATGTGAAGAGAAGTCATATTAAATTTTTTGAGTCGAGCTGCGTAAGAAGGTATTTGTCTCGACAGACCACTGCGATAAGTGAGTATGTTTAGACACTTCCTTTGTATGCGCTCAATACTCTCTGAATGAACAGCGTAACAAGGCGACCATATCACGGCACAGTACTCTAGCACCGTCCGTACTAAGGTGTTATACAGCAATATAAAGCTCTGCGGATTTGTAAAAAGTTTCGTGGTTCTTGCAATAAATCCCAAATTTTTAAAGGCCTTCGTTGTTATGGTACTGTAATGGTCGCGGAAGCTAAGCTGTTCGTCAAATATAACCCCGAGATCCTTAATAACCGATTTTCGCTCAAGCAAATGACCTTGAATATTGTAATTATAAATGATTTTCGAATATTTTTTAGTAAATGAGATAACAAAGCATTTACTAATGTTAAGATGCATTTGATTTTGTTCGCACCAATCCTGTAGATTATATAAATCATTCTGCAAATGTATACAGTCACTCGGCTCTTTTATTTCCTTAAATATTTTGAGGTCATCCGCATACATGAGAGTGGGTGAGGACAAGTTTGTAACTAAATCATTTATAAATATGACAAAAAGCAAAGGGCCCAAATTTGATTAGTTAAACCTTGTATTTTAGTAAGTAAGAGTAAGCATATACAATTTATTTTTCGGAAGTAATTAATCTCCGTATGAGTTAAGTTTGGTTAACAAAACTGCAATCTGGTTGAAAGGACATAGAGTAAATTTTACTAGACAACAAGTTGGGATAGTAGTATCCGTAAATGTCTATTTAACGCGTGTTTATGTAAAACACAAGTAGAATTTATAACACCGCTTCCAAAATGTCAAAAGCATACACTCTGCATTAAGCCCGGTGCCAGTGTATCTGTTAGAATGTTCTCGAAAATTCTAAACTGTCGAAATCTGTTAATAACAGCTTTGTGAATCCTGACCCGAAATATTGTGTTGAAACTTAAAAATCATTATGTACATGATATTTTCACAATATTCTTTCGTGTTATAAACCATAGGGAGTTCGTTTTTTTGGACAGGATAACTCAACTATTGCTAAATAGATTTTTTGTTATGTGGTAAGATTCTCTGAGTCTGAACTGGTGGAAGGCTTCAGCTGAAACTTGTTACCATCCTATCAGTAAATTTGTGCCTTTAAGAAAAGAGTAAATTGCGTTCTAGTTCGATGCAGTGTAGAAATCTTAAAAGGCTCAAAGCTCAAGCATACTAACTTTCATCTTAGACTGTTTCATCACTTACCATAAGGTAGGATCAACCACTAACCTGTCAATAAAAAAATTACAGTTTGTTTTGAAATATCATAGCTATCTACTCTGATATAAGACTTAACAACGAACTTCGAAACGAAATCTGATATTAATGTCGTCATTATCTTATTGCTACATGTAACAATATTTTTTTTAATTTTCACATTTGCATTTCCAACTTTCTAATACTTAATCAATAAATTCTGTGCTCTTAAATTAGTAGCAATAAATAACAGTTATAAGGAGCCGCAATATTACGGAGTTTCGTGAACTTGTAATTAAGACTAGCGGCGAACTTTGAGCCAATTAGCATCACTAGCTATTTCAAAGTTAAGCTCCTAACTCAATTTTAATGTAGCTTAAATAAAATTGCCTATAAAAATAGTCCTTACCTGTGTAAAATTATATTTTGCTACCGCGTTCAATGTGATAATTTTTTTATCGAAACACATTAAATATTAAAAGTTTGTTTCAGCGGTTTAACCAAATTAAACGTCGTATCCGAGATTCTAATCAGACGAAATACACAAGTAGTTTATTTAAATATTTTATAATAATAAAGAATTAATATTTAATTTCAGTGAAAGTTGACCCGAGAGCTATTGAATTAGTTGCGATATTTTTAAAAATAAATATCTATAAACATAGATCTATACATAAAACTCAAAAAATTAATACGAATAAATAAATATAAATAAAGTTAAAATTTTTGATTAATGAAATATAATTATTTACTTGCAGGTTTGTTTTTGGAATGACTGTTGGCTCATATCAACTTTTTGATTTCAGATCTCTTGTCCTAAAGAGATTGAGACAAAATTTATATATTTTAATTATATCGTCTTGTGTCCTTCAAAAGTGTAAAATGTGAACTTAATCAGACGTTTTGCAGTACTCAAAAATCTAGTTCAAAGGTTCCGTTACATAGAAAAAATCATAAATATAGACGAAGCTGATGCAAGCATTTTAAAAATAGACAAATTTACCATTTCTCTAGAAATTTGTTTGTTACAATCTGATTTTTAATGTCGTCAAGTTTATTCAAAGAATACTTGTTAATAATTCCGTTTTCTTTGATAATAGGACCGTATTTATTACACTTAGTCTTTAACGAACCACAGTTCTTTGTCACGTAATTTATTGCATCGAGAGACCGAGCTCCAACAGGGAAATAAACTCAATTTAAAGAACTTGTTATTTAGTCAACTAGCCGTTACAAATTCGAATCTTTTATATAATTTAATTTAAATAAGTAAGCAGTTTCTAATCACATAAAACCTTTTATAGCACAAGCATAAAATGGATAAAATTTCTATATTCATGAAATATATAAGAAAGTATATATGATTGTAGTTTAAAAAAGATTTCCAAAAGCGCTCGCTTTTGCTACTTTAAATAATAAACTGTAACTCAATAAGTAAATTTAGACGAAATAACTTGATTAGAATGCTAAGATTTTAGAATGCAACATCATTTACTATCACGTGAGATTAAAGTCCAAGCTTATTAACAATATAGAAAAAACATTTTGTGCAATTAATTTTAATTATGTTGCGATGACATGTTTGTACAAATCAATAGTTACACAGTTTATCAGACAGTAACTATCAAAGTATTAAGCTCTAAATCGAACAATTAAAATGAACTCTGATGGTCTATAAAGTAATAAGTCTGATAAATACTAGAGGTTTATTCATTCATTACACTCATTCGACTCATGGGCTTTTTAAAATTTTACTAATTCTTAGTTCTAAAGTAACAGCTTAACATTTCCTTTTTTCTTTTATTTATCAAACTACAAAAGTCATCTAGAAGTTAATTATACAATATGCAAAGTTTACTTTTATGTGAAGTAGTAAAACGTTTCAAATTTACCTGTTTGCGATAATATCTGTGAGCGGTACCTACAAATGAACTATAAATATAAAAAAGGTAAATCAGTACGGTAAGGTAACATAATGGAAGATTTAAAAAAAATTGAAATCATTGTTCTGACTAACCCCTTGTGTTTTAAAAAAGTCAAAGGATTAGTGCAAAATGCATATTTTTTTTTCATTTTACCATGCATATATTATGAAGATTCCCATACAAAATTACATTACTTATTTCAACTGACTTTTATGACCCAAAGCCTTCGTCTGCCTCCTGGATGAAGTCCATCTACAGATGAATCTCATCAATATTGGTTTGGTAATTAAAACGTACTATTTAAGCAGATAAAATCAATTTGAAATCACAGTATGACTGTAGAAATACTTTCAGCGATTTGTTATTTTTATTACGTCGCTAATTTACATATCTAGATGCGTGGTAGATAGTTACAACGTATGTTGTTAAAATTAGAATTAAGCCCGCTTTTTGACTACTCAACGATTTTTCTTATAACATAAAAGCACTCTATGTTAAATTTCGTTTATGATCCTGGTAATTTATAAATATAGGATGCATGAAATATACGAGATAAATTAAATTTAGGGTAGCGGTACCGCGGCGTCTCACAACGGAATCGTTTCTGAAAATCAATAGATTTGAAGGAAGCGAGACCCATAGTATTATTGCTAAAAGGTTTTTGTAAGGGCTGCAAATACCTATATGACAAATTGCTTGTTTCCCTCCTAAGATACAGTATTTCTTTCTTTTAGACAACATTGTTTTACAAAAAAACAAACTTAAAAAAAATATTGTCAATATTAATGATACCTAACACTAACTACTTAATCTTGTCACAAAGAAAGATACCACTATTGGAGTCGCTCACTAATTTGCAGGTTAAATAATACTATTCTCATATTTCTTCATTATTATATTACATACTTTGAATGACTTAATACACAACACTATCGTTGATACAAACTAAGAACTGTCACTAGGCGAATATTGCTTCATTCGCCAAACGCCCCACTCAAAAATACTAAGTCCACCAATCACAGTAGTCGTGTTTCATGACGACTTTTTAAATTTGAGAATTTCCGGATTGCGTTAAACCGGATGTAGTGTATGTAAACGTTTCACTTAAAAAGTTTAAAACAAATATAGTAATTTTATAGCAAACCACAAATAAAACAGTCATGATCGCTAACACCATTGAAATTTTAAGTGTGCTTTCGACAGACGGCACTGCTAATTTTTTTTGCAAAATAAATTTGATTAAATAAAAAACTACATTGGCATCCACTATAACTTTTAAAGAATGTATTTTATCATTGACTTTGAAATTGTTAAGATATAAAGGGGAAATGTAAACTAATAGTAGGAATCGTAAAATGGAATGTGTAATATAAAAAGTAATATCATCAAATATTATTATGGTTGAAGGTATGATTAAACTACCTATACAAAAAGCCGTTTGTCTCGTTATTACAACAATATCTAGGCAATAAATAAGGATAAATGCAAAAAAATTACTCATTCGCTCACTTACTCTAAATTTATACTTTTAACTTATATTTTGTTAGAAAAATATATTTTAATGTTACTTTTGGATGAAAATTGGTATATTACTCGTACATAACTCGTACTTGCAATATTTTCAGTTCATCTTCAATCTCGGTACAATCACTTGTCTCGTCAAAATATATCTGGACATCACCAGAGCATCATATTTTTTAAACCAAAGAAATGCCCTATTTAGTGACTATGTATTAATGTAGAGAAAATATTAATGTTACTTTCGAACCAAAACGCATACTCATAGACTGAACCCATAGTCGAAATATACCATAATAAAGAATAAGGAAAAAAATGACGTTGTTTTTGTAAAAGAATGTATCAATCGGCGGAATCTGTACAATTCTTTGAGAGAAATGGATTAATTTAATTTCTCTTTCACAATGAAATTAATGGATATTTTAAAGTAAGTAATTCTTTATTTTGTGGTTTGTCGTCGTCGTCATCACTTCAACCGATGGACGTCCATTGATGGATATAGGTCGCACCAAAAGATGCATTCAAGGACTGATTTTATGACGCCTAGCTCCAGTACCTACCGGCGACCTGCTTGATGTCATCGGTCCACCTTGTGGGTGGTCTACTTACAATGTCTCTGTCGCCATTCCATCTCCTTCCGGCCCCAATGTCCATCGGTCCTTCGAGCTATGTGTCCCACCTATTGCCACTTCAGCTTAGCAAATCGATTAGTTTAGATAGATCGATAGACTTTGGTTCTTTAAAGGATCTCCTCACTTCTCATTTGATCGCATAAAGAAACTCCGAACATAACCCCGCTGCGTGACTCTGAGCTTTCGCATGAGGCCCACGCAATATTCAAAGACCTTGGTCCTCAGGCACTATGGGATATTAGAATAAAAGATCTCCCGTAATTTCTCGAACATTGCTCTACTGAACTGGACTCGGCGGTTCACCCCCTTCTCGAAATTGGACCTACCTAGCTGAACTATAACCAGGTATATGTACTGACCTACAATTTCTGTACCGAGTACTATATTCTCAACTATGACTGGGTGGAGCAGAACATAGATATTGCATATAATTTTCGTTTGCTCTGCAAGCTCTGCTGAGGTCATCGAGCATTGCAATGAGATCTTCTAGGATCTCTACCTTAATGACCACGTCATCAGCAAATCGTAAATGAGTGATGTACTCGCCGTGTATGTAGATGCCCAGTCCGTTTCACTCCATAAGCTTAAAGAGGGCTTTTAACGCCGCAGTAAAGAGCTTCGGGAAGATAACATCTCCTTATCGTACTCTACAATATAGTTAGACAAACTCTGTGCTTTGGTCCAGTGTTTAGTGTTCTATATTTCGGTTTCATAGTATCAGGATGCTCAGTCTAAACATCAACGAAGTAATACAAAACTCACAAAAATTATATTGTATGCTGAGATTCCGCCTATTAATATATCTAGTTTTTTGGATCGTTTTTATCTTTAATACTTAAAGTTATATTTAAGCATAAATGTGTTTTTTATATTTTAATATAACCCTAGTATCAAATGTTTTGACTAAAATCGAAGATTAACACATTATTGTAAAGTTTTAGAAATCATCAGTAAAGAGCAAGCATTTATTATTCTTTTTTTTGTAAAATGTATATCCCACATCAGATAATGTCGTATATGAAAGAAATATGAATTGCTGACATTTTCAATACAATAGCAGCTACGAGGAGTATCTCTAAGTGCTATTTATGTTTTTCTCAATGAGAATTTTTTATATGATGTCGTAAGGACAACAATATGCGATTATTTTTGGTTCGCTCTTAACATGTCTTGACATATTTTTAGTGGCCCTATTTATTGTATACTCGTATAATATTCGTCTAATTAACGTAAATATTTTTGGTGTGAGTAGTTTATGAAAGCACTTTTAAGATTTTATTACTTTAGACATTATCGCTATAGAATGGTGCAAGTAATAAAATATTAATAAAAAAAATTGTTCAAAATCAAAATATTCTTTCTTCAAGTAGGCTCAAAAAGCACTTTTGAGTCGTCAGTAGTCCGTTGGTAACAAATCTACCACCGGTTCGGAAAGTTGAATCCGCTGAGAAGAAACCGGCTATAAACTCAACGGATACTCTTTTAAAAATAGTTTTGTGTGATACAATGTGTAATATAATGCTTCTGTGAGCAACTGGAATCAAGTACAATCATTTCTATCGCTTAAATAATCGCTAAAATATATTATGCCTTCTGTAAAAAGTTGTTTATGAGATATTTCTTAAAACTATGCGGAGGTAAATCTAAAACTGATGGAGGTATCTTATAGGTTCCGATAGAATATTTCAACCTCCCTTAATGATGCAGAAATGCTGAAGAAGGAATCGCTCAATTAGATTCGTTGAAAATCATATAGTGACGGGTACAATAATTTTTTTCTTTACTCTAATGAAGATGTACCCAGTTAGTTTACATCTCTTCGTTGATTTATCTCTTAGCGAGGCAGACAGTCGTTACAGTGAAAATTATCTCAATTGCCCGCAAAGGAAATGTAAGGCTAACAAAAATATAACACCTGCGGCTTGACATTATTAGAAATACAGTGAAGATTAGTATGACCTGAAAACTTAAAAAGTGTAAGAAATCAAGTGTTACAATGCAAAATTATTTTTGACTTGACAAATTATCAATAACAGAGATATAACTCAAATCCCACTTAACCAGATTTTACTTTATAATCATAAAACCTTTGAAACAGCAAGGTCGTTGGACACAGATATCATTCAAAAGCGATATTTGAGCGGTCGACGTCGAAATTCTCTCTGAATACCATTACTGATCTGAAAAAGCGGGTAGTTTCAATTATCTGGTTCCCGTATAGGTTCCCGTTGATTCAACTCCATTCCGAAAAAAGGAATTTTCGCTAACCCGCTCTTTTCAGGCAACTTTTCTAAATGAAACTGAATATGTAGGCTTTTAAGATTAACAAAATAAAAAAAAATAATAGTCTCAGGTTTTATTAAATTTGCATAACAATGTTATGATTTTGTATTATAATTGTATTTCCGAAACAATTTTGAAATATTTATAAGCAGGGGTTATATGTCGCATGTAACCTCGGCTTGTAAAAGGTGATTTTTTTATATTAAATGCTGCAAATAGTGAGAAATAAATATTATATATTATAGAGAAGAAGGAGTAAATATTGAAATAAATTTTATTGTATCGCTTGGGAAGGAAACAGACTGGTAACGTGATTACAAGTTTATTTCTATAAATAATAGTATATCTAATACTTACAGCAATTTCTTTCAAATAACCTTTGATGAGAGGAACCTTATTTGATATAACTAAGGTGAAAGTTAATGAATGAATATTTCAAAAACCTGTATTAATATCAAGCATATTAAATAAGACTACAAAGAGGCGTATATGTATGTATATATACATACATATGTATGTTCAACTTTCTTTAATGAATAAAGATTATTTAAAAAAGTTAAGGTTAGGTTCTTCATCTGATTCGTTTTAAATTATATTTAATTTCCTTTACGCTTTCCTATAAGTTTCATACACTATAAGTATAAAAGAATTGAATTGATTGATTAAAACCGTATTCTTTTAACGATTGCAAATAGAGACAGCGTGAAGTAAATAAATTGAAAAGTTAAAATATAATGTATGAAGTATGCATAAAATATTTACTCCGAATGTGCAACAATGTGCTTGTCTGGTAATTTAAAGGCACCTACACAAACTGGACGTGTATCCATGCCAATCCCTTATTGTGTTCCATAACAATGTAACTGAAACAATTAGGTACGTTTCACAATAAAATCGATAACATAATTCAATAGACATACCATCAACAAACATATTATTTCATTGCAATAGCTGACTTGATTTAGGTATCAAAACAGTCGTAATGGTTTAAATTTCAACTACATCGTCTTATCACTTTTGGAATAGTTAGAATTGCCATGGCTATATCGAGTTTCATACGTGTCATTGTTGTTGCAACTGATGATGCTCCATTATTCTTTTTAATATACTTGAGTCTTGACAACTCTGTGATACATTGCATAGCATAATATATCTTTAACGAGCTTTAGCATTCTTGCTGTGCCATCGTCTATGAATCTGGTAGTTTGGGTGCATCATGTAGCATATTAAGATTAAGAGTGTTATCTGAAACATGCTATTCAAGTATATCTTTCGCATCTTAGTTTATAAGCTGATAATTTAATTAGTTTTCTGTGACGTAGGTTTCATAAACCTAACCTAACCGAACTTTAGCGTATTCAGCGACAATCATCGTCCCACCTGTTATAGCCTAAGCACTAAGTCGAGTTTTTGAAGTGAAAACTTTAGGCTCCTTGTGCATATTATTTTATGACTGAGCTGAATGTTTGAGTAACATCTGCTCTCGTTGATTCCTTACTTAATATTATATTATTAAAACACATTTAAAAAATACTAAACCTCACATCACTCCTTTCACCATGACCTTCTCTCTTTCTTCACTAAATGTATGAAAACCAATGAAACGACGTACAAGTACCTTAGGGCAAGCTCCTTTTAATGCTAAGTTTACATAGAATAATGAGCACGTCAGCTCTAACGTTGTAGGAAATTTCCCCTGAGGCCTAGCGAAATATTTGATAAGAATTCGTATTGAAGTATCAAATAGTAATAATAATTCTACAAAGAAATATGCCGTAAACAATTTTGTCCTAAAATTGCTACAGATTCCTTGCGACGAAAAAGTTAACATAATACGAATGATTCAAGCGCATTTTAGAATAATTTTCTTAATGCTCTCCTAGTGATATTGGCTTTAAATGGAGGCGCACTAATTAAGATAGAGGTAATTCCCCTTTCAAAAGTTTCATACAGCATCGTATTGGGGCGAATTTTTGCTTAATGGCACGTCTTTCTTTAGGTCAGGTCAGGTAGGATGTCATCTAACCACGACCGAAGTCTCCACAAGTCAAAGTTCAGACTGGAACTCGAATGTACTCCCTCTGCTAGTAAAGTCGAATTTAGTATGAATCTAAAGGCAATCAACTATGTCTTCTTAAACTTTCCTGCGTAATGTGTTTTACCGTTACATTTACTGCATTTAATGTCTTAAAAATCGTTTATTACTGTATTTTATTGATACTTTATCTAAATACCGGAATATGTCTGGAAAATTATGGTGTTTGAGTTATTTATTCCCCGATCGCAGAAAGAAACCAAATCGACACGTATGTTTAGGCACAATAAGAATCAATTGATACACAGTTAATAGTCCCAAGTTTCAGGAAATATTAAGTTTCTTAAACTGTAATGGCTTATTTGTTAGGCACGTGGATTGTTGTTAAAAACATTGGCAGATCAAAACCTGAGCAGAGAAAAGTTAAAGAACTGTTAAAAATACTAATGTTTTTAAACCTCAAAACTAATTACTTCAAGTGTAATCTAAATAATGGCCTCCATAAAGTTGAAAGACAACAATTGTTTACTTACAAATACGTAGTAACTATAATAGTGAAAGGTTAATATTGTATTTGAACTTCAGAGATTGATGTATGAGCCCTGTAATTAAATGTAAGCCCAACACATATGTTTACCGTAAACAAATTCTTATTAAGTATGATGAATGAACGAATTAAGTGTATATAAAAGGGTATGATAAAGCAAACAAGTGGCGATATTAGTTGGGGAAATTACTTAAAAAACATTTTGTTAAACGGGTGTTTGCGTTTTATTTGTATACAGAAAATAATTTTTGTGTAAAAGCGGGAAAATAGTTACTTAGCCATGTGAATGTATGTGTAAACAAATATATTTTTAACCTTAAATAAAGTTATATATGTAATGTTAATAAAGAAATGTGTTTAATGTGCTGTTGAGCTAGTTGTAAATAATCCGCGATTAAAATAAAAATGTGTTTTGCATTAAATAAACAGGGAATATAGAATATTTTCCCATAACAGTGTAAACATAGGTCCGAACGGGTACCTGTATTTATAAAATGAAAGTTTGCCATAACAGTCTTAAAATGAATACGATTCAAAAAACTGTTACATCGTTTTCTCGGTACAAATAAATAAAAGTTGATCAAGCTTTATTTACTGTCGTTCATTCGTCATTGTACAATGTCCACATCAACTCGACAATTTAATTGTATCACGCGTTGTGTTTACTATTGAACTCAATAGCACAATACTGAAAGGCAACGTTATTATGAACGTTCATTCAATATGTTGGGGCGATTCACAATTTTTTTTTATATTTTGTTCACAAGCAAGGGCTTGAATGCAATCTCTTCTCACCTGATGATTCAGTCAAAGATGGAAGCGTTCTAACCTGGTAATAGGTAATTTGCCACTTAAAGCTTTTAAACAGCATCGTACTCTTTACATCGTAATGTTTTTGCTTGGAGTCACTTCTTTGCTGGTAGATGTAACTCCTATCATTGCATACGCAGAGAGATAAAAAAATGCAATTTCCTAATTTTAACTTATTGTAAATCGAGCCCAGAGCCTCTGCTGTCAAAACAAACACCATAATTGCACTATTAAAGCCGTCAAAAACTCTACTAACTTGTGACATAATAAACATAATTTTAGTTATTTTCTTTACATCTAACTTTTATTTCCACGTATTGCCAACAATTTATTACGAACATTTCAGTTTGACGCTATTCAAACGAGGCAGAAACTATTACTACTTCCAGAAACCAAACTTTTCAATCTAAAGCTTTTTAGCAAATTGCCGTTTTGGTGCCTCAAAGGGAAAGCGGAGCATATTTATTTTTCTCGTTCATTGATTGAACATACATATAGCACACAGTTGATCTTTTTATGTTATCCTATCAAAGCATTTTCCACTATTGCTGTTCGACACTTCTATACTTTATGTAGTCATTGTAATTTAGCTTAGGTATATTTCTTCTCTCAGTTTTAAGGTAATATTCGCTATACATTTTAATAAATTGCTTTAATTCGCATTTCTCTTTAAATAGTTAATTAATACATTCTCTTTAAGATATTCGAAAACAATTTTCTGTCAGTTTTATGACTTATTTGGATTCTACGTGATAATACTAACTATTATAGTTTATTAACTTAAGCAACTCGACAGACTAAGAGAGTCTTTTTGTGTAGACATGATGAAAAACACAAGCGAGCATAGTTTGCTTTTTAATATATTATAGACGTAGCAAACCACCATTGGAACTTTTTGTATGTGTATAAATAACAACATTCTTAAAAAAAATTTCAACGTATTTTTAATGATAAAAGTTTGTCGCTGTTTGTAGGTTTTAGTAGAATAAGTAATCATTAATCGGCTTAGGACAGAAGCACGCTTAAGTATATACAAAGCTATTGTACTCTCCTTTGTCCGTAATCCAAATGATGTAAAGATATCGTACACTACATACACTAAATTAAACAAAAAAAATATTTAAATTCAATAGTACATAGGCAAATGAAAAAGACCAGAATACTTATATATATAAAAATTTAAGTGGTTAATGAAATTCAAAGTCAAAATGGGTCACCGAAAAGCATGGAGAAGTTTAGATACGATTTTCATAGAGTACCAACATTTATATTATATTTCTTTGAAAAATAGTCTTGTTGAAATACTTTCCCCAAAGAGATTATCCCCTTTCATGAATGCTACGGTCTAAATAAAATCTTTAGTCTATTTGATAATGTCTGAACTGCAACTGACCCAGAAAAATATAATTTACTCAACAACATTCTCAGTAAGTAGAATTATCTGAAATTTACTGTGTCTTCATAAATACAACATATTTACCTAATACAAGATAATTACCTGACGAAGTGGTAATTAAATCAATTATGTAAATTATTACAAGAATTACCTTACATAATAGAGATTTAAAATCAATCTAGTGAAACCGTAGTTAAGCTACAAAAATTCAGAAATCATTTATACACTTAACATACTTTGAGGATGTAAATACTTAAATTTAACATCTAATTTCTATTGAAATTTAAGTTTAAGAGTTTTTCTTAATATATTCTCGATAGAACCAAATTTCTGAACTGATGGCAGAATTCTCGCCTAGAATGGAGTGATAGTGAGAAAAAATAAACAATTATTTCAAATGCATTCAGTTTGTTGACACAAAATGTAGTCAAGTTACTCAGAATGTTTACATTGCGTTTTCTGTTAATTTACTTTATAGACAATAACTACACTGTTTAAACTTTTACTTATAATTTGGATAGATTATAGTCAAGAATGTAAAACGCTGACCTAATAGAAGGTATTATATTCTGTCTCAGACACTTAATAGATTATATTTAAGCATATTGTTGATATTACCATCAACTATTCTCGTGTATAGAAATCGCGGGCTAGAATCCTGGACAAGAACCGTTAAGTTTCTCTTTATAACAATGAAATTGATGTTCTTGATTGTTCTTTCCAATTAATCATTATGCTATTTGGTGAAGGAAAATAGCGTGAGGAAAGTCATTACAGACAATATTTTAGTAACAACAGTTGCAGCAGTTGTATATTTATGTCATTTTATTGAAAGAAAAGCATAATTTTACTTACATTTCAACGGAACTCGAATTCGGCTTAACTATTGAATGATACAGCTTATGTTCATGTGAATGTAAAAAATAAATTTCAATACGTACAATTATTATCTTGTCACGGTTAATTGTATTTAGACAAGAGCACTTACAAATAAAGAAATTATGAATTTATACGATATAGAAAATCGATGCCTTCTTGTAAAAGACCTTAAATAATATTTCATCCATTTTTTGGAAACATTTATTAAATTTGTAACTTGTTCAATTTTGTTTTTAGTAATATTTCCGTATTTGTTTTTGTATTTCTGTTGTGAAGTATCGTATGAAAATGAATTGAAGCTTTAATTGCTGTTAAGTAAGTTGTGTAAGGGGACACAACTTATAACTATAATTAATAAACTTTCTTTCTCTCCTATTTAAGTATTCATTATAATATTCCAAGGACAAGATACTTTAAGTTAACTATCCTAATAAGATGATATCTTAGTAAAAAATGCACCCGATTATTGCTAGACTTAATATAATATAATTTATAATTTATTGATCTGTATGATGTATATTCAGCGATAAAAAGAATAAAACGGACACCAATACATCTTAGGAGCAAATTCGAGTTTAAATAACTTGCAAAACCCAAAAGCCAAGCTGGTTTTGTTGTCTGACGCATGGATTCTTGTTCGGAAGATTTACGGGTTTGAATCCTAAATAGGCATCACAATGTTTCTCTTAATGAAAAGAAATTGACAGTCGTGATTATTCTTTCCATTGTGTTTTTCGTTGAAGTAAAAAATCGTAAAGAAACCTGTATATATCGGGAGCCATTCTGCAGTATGTGTAGCTTAACAACCTCCAATGGAGCAGCGTGGTGGAGTTATGCTGTAAAAACTAGGAGAGGTCCTATGAGTGAGGAGACCTATGGAACGTAAAAAGGTTCTTAATAACCCTTAATCCTGGAAAGATGGCCAGAGGTGGTGGACTTGAATTTCCAACAAAATAATATAATACTTGAAATTAACGAATAATATAATGAATACGTGATATGCATAGCTTTCTATCTGAATATTCCATGTAAAAGGATAAGTAGCACAAAGGGAATCACAAAAAATGCGAATTCATGTAAAGTGCAATACTATTTTGTTACGAGAAACCTTGTAAATGACGTTATTATGGACTGCTATTTTACCTAATGGTGATTATTAACAGCATTAAAGATAATGGTATATCAATTTGGTAATAAGTAGGTAGTAAGATAGTAGTACTGTGGGACTCGCTGGTAAACCAGAATACCCACTAAAACGCAGCGATGCCCTGCGCTTCCTTTACTGGAGCACCAGAGGATCGGTGGACGCAATCTACCCTGGCGATGGGCAGAGGCTACCTTATTTTTATAGGAGAGAGGGTTTTAGAACACAGACCCACTACGCTCTACATTGGGTTGACAGGCTACACATATCTCAGAATTGCCCCAGGGATACACAATGGTTTCATCACAATGTTTTCTTGTAGGAATGGTGATGAGAACATAACGGTTATTCATCAGCACTTTTTGTGCTATATATTGTTCAATGTCTTTAATTAACTTCAAATAACTGCATTATCATGAGTTTGCCAATGGAAATTTTTAATTTTCAGTTCTTTTAATGCATACCCTAAATGTATAAAAAAAGGTAAAGAGAATTGGCTTTTTTATTCGTGTCACATGGGAAATAATCAAGGAAGGAGGTTGATTAAAGTATTATACGAGTACATGCCGGAAACTTGTCAGCGTTGAATTGCTGTTTCCCCGTGAGAGTTACACGTGAAATATTTTTATAGAAATGGGCTAGCTCGTAGCTTACTAAATAATACTTGCAATATTGTCTACCTGATAAAAAAAATCCGGACAAAATTAAACAAGCCAACGACGGACTCGGATTCGATTCCCGGCAGAAAAAATTAGAAAATCGTAGTATCTAAGCTGTCTAAATCTAGACTAGTGGGAGGCTCCGGTGGTGGCAACTCATCTCCCTACCAGGGAAGATTCGCCGATAATACTGTCATAAATATAGAAATACCTATCTAAATTACAAAATTATTGTCTGTTTGTCTTGTTGTTACGGCTACATTTTTTTGGATAAGCTAATTGATAAGTTTTATTTAATTATGCAGTTAAGAATGCCTTAATTGTTTGTCACAGTTTTATATATAACTAATATGCATGTATTGCTTACCATAAGGTAGCTTTCCACTTTAAAGAAGCATTATTTTTATCTTCTTTTTGTAAAACAATGTACTAAATGTATGAGCTCATGAGCTGAAAATGAATCGAAGCGGGATTTGCTCGTATTACATTAATGTGTTTAAATACTAATATCTTCTGAGATTACAATAACATAGTTTGATGACATCAGATAGTTTGCTGTATCATGTTTTGTAATTAGCAGTAAAAGATCGGTTACGGCCTAAAATGACAACTTTGTTTATTATTGCGGCGTGTTTGGGTTTGGCCAAATATATACTTCTTTACTTTCCCTGACATGTAAAACCTATATTGTTATTATATGTATTTATTGAGCTTTATTATGGAAACAAACAGTATACAATATCACACAAAAGTTACGACTATAAAAATATCTTATGGCAAAAACAGTTTCCGAAGATACATGTCTCTTATAATTGTAATTAAAAAGTAAGTATGAATATGCTATTAAATGATTTACTTTCTAATATTCAAATTACTCCAAATTTTAGATTATAAATTTTATTTGATAAATTTTTTGACTTTTAAGAGAGAGAGAGGGAAGAGATGAAATAGATCGAATCCAGTGAATAGCGTTTTGTATCATTTGCACCTTCTTATGAATGTATTGTCTAAATATCTCTTTACTTACTGATTCTCCACGGGGACACTTTATGCCTATAGGTATTTATTTATGCCGAAACAAACTACATCACACACAGTTCTATGTTGTGTATATGCCTGAAAATTACCATTCGCTTAAAAAGTAGGATGAAGCTTATGTTGTGCAGTATACTTTCGTCAAAATCGGCCACCTATTTGAAAGATTATAGGAAAGAATCAAACAGACATACACAAGTTTTGGTACAACTATGTGGCAGGCTATATTCATTAAGTAAAAGGTTGTTATTTTGACAGAATAATCACTATCTTTTGCTTCATGTAAAAGAATGTACAAAATATCTGAGCTTTTTAATATCACAATAAAAATTATTGAGAAAATGTGTTTTTATTATGAGGGAACTCCCATTTTTCGTGATGCAAATAGTAGCCACACTCATTAAAAATATAGGTATGGTACTTGATGACCGTCTTTATTACTATTAGTGTCACTTTGCTATAACCTTCTGCATTTGTTTTGGTTTTTAACCATCTCAGCATTATTGCTTTACTAATATACCATTTTGGGGTTCTACGGTTGGACGGCTTCAAAGACTACAACGGACAACGGTGGAAACAATTTATATCATTTATACATATGTCGGTGCATTAGGAGAACAGTGATTTAATTAAAAAAACTCTAACAAGAGAGTGAGATATTTAAATATTATGTTTAAAACAAACCGTAAAATTACAAGTGCCGATTTGTATATGAGTTTAGACTCAAGAAAATATACACTATTCGAGATACTGCTGGGTATTTTCCAAGAAATTTGGATTGTGTGGTTATTCAAAGCAGCGATATCGATGTTTCTACTTATAAGTCGTCTTTATATGTGGTTGTTGCCACGAGAGAGGTATTAAATAAAGAGACCGTACGATTATGCGTCGGTTAGGGCGCCCTTATGTGACTTTCAAATATCAATTTGGGAGATCCTGAAATGTGTCTATTCAGGGGAATTCTTAATCGCAGTGAAGGTCTAACTTGGCATAAACTACGAGGCGCACTAGCGGTGTAATTAAATTGATTTTGTGTGATCTGTAACTTGACCAGCCGTTTGGGGTGTACGTGGGGAATACAACCAAAACATAGGTTCTCACAGGATGGATTCGAGCGTGGTAAAATTATTCCAAAATGTTCTAATATTTCATAATAATTTTCTGCAATTATTTTTTAATTCCTACAATATGGTAATTGACTACGTGCTTCTCAGACTGTCTGTAATTTTGTAATGTTATACCTAAAGTGTACCTACTATTTTAGTGTCTGAATCCTGGCTCAAAATTTGTCTACCGTCCCCTTCATACTTTCTACCCGGTTTTCACCTTATTCGTAAAGATCGCAAAGGCAACGAGGCTGGTGGAGTGGCAGTCTACCTACGATCACACTTAACAATTTTTATTTTAAACTTAAATTTTCGTGGTTTATCGACATATTGAATATTTGAACAGGTACATACCACGATTAACAATTTTTGCTGAACTTTTTTTTTTACGAAAATCTAAATCTAAAATTTTACTTATATTTTACCGATAAGCGTATTAGTGCTTGCTAATACATTAACGGTTGTATTTTATTGTAAGGAATTCAATTGAAATAGGAATTAAGCTATACTTTACAATTAACCCCAATGGTGTGTTTGAGAGCTATTTGTAAGGAACACGTAGGCATTAAATATTTTAACACAGGTCCATTTCCTTGCACTAAAGTATCTGGCTATAACGTTTTAAAGTAGTTAGTAAGCCATTAGAGATATTTTTTTGTTTCACGAACAACACATACCAGTTTTTGCAAGTATTTTAATTGCCAACTTTCATTTTTGAGAATTATTAGATTACACTCGATGACATCGTTCTTATTATAATAATAATGAAATGGAAAATGGATAATAATGTCGACAACTTTGTCTTATAGAAGGACCACAAATGTATTTATCGTTACTCTTATTTGTTTGCTGGCCGTTTTGGCTGGCCGGTGGTTGGAGCCCTTTGATCTAATAAACCACGACACCGAATAAATCCACTTTATCACAGGGTTCATCAACCAGGGGCTGGTAAGCATACAAATAAGGGTAAGTTATAGGATTGGTTGTATACATACAACTTAAAGTGAACTATAGGAATACATATACAACATTCGAGTTAAAAATACATCAGTCAAGTTAAAACCCCTCTGTGGTAACATACTTAGCGAATTTAGAAGAAAAATAAACGAACTAGTTGATTCACGCTCACTTTGTTAGGCGAGAGCACTTTATCCAGTTACTCATGCATATTCAGGGATTGAACGCCCAGACCTCTTAGCCTCACTTGTTCACAAACACTGCATAATTGTGTAACTTCCACAGTTAACATGTTACAAATAACAAACCGTTTTGCGATTTATTATATGAATTAATATTCATATAAGTCGCAATACGTTAATTGTTGTTTTATAATAAACTTCATTATAGACGAACAACGATCGATGGCCTCATTGGCACAGTGGTGCGAGTACTCGCTTTGCTAGCAGAGGTTTCTAATTTGTCTGGAATTAGATTGATGGGAGGCTTCGGCAGCGGCTAGTTACCACCCTACCAACAGAAACGTATCGCCAAACAAGGAGATTTGTGTTATGGTACAATGCTTAGTAGAAACCATAAGAGGTATATCGCCTCTTACCAGATTAGATCGCTAGATTACAGTCGAGCGTTAAACTGTCAGCAATTAAAAAAAATGTTATCATAGATGATAAATGATGTCATAGATTTTTTACCGAGTTGAATTCTAAAACTACTCAATCGTTTTTGATGATTATTTCATGTCTGGATTTCTTCCAACTTAGAACATAGTATAGGTTTAAGAGTGATTTTTTTAAAAATACGCATTTTTTTATGAGATTTCGAATTATGAGCTTTGGCTATCAATAAATAACATAAATATTAAAATGGAGCCTAACTTTAAGTCCTGCATTTAAGTGTACGCAGACGAAGTTGCGCGGGTCAGCTAATATTAGTACACAATATCCATTATTTTAACTATCTATTAAAATTCCAGAATTTTTAAAAGTATTATTTTTAAATCTTATATTTACAATTCCACTGTATCTGTGTATGTAACTTAAATCCTCCAAAATACCTGGACCAATTTTAATACCATTTCTTAATGTGTTTAAGTGGCTTTAACAACAATTTGGATTATCAAGTTATATAATCCATATTTCTTTTTTGAATTTGTCATGACGTCGTTAACTATGCGTGTGACAACGCCGGGAATAGCTAATTTATATTATAAATGAAAAAAATTGTCAAGATGGATGGATGTTTGTTACTCTTTCAGATAAAAAGTATTGATGAAAGTTCATAATTTATTAGCTTTGTTTACCAAATAAGTCATCCATCTTAAGTTAGCAAGGAAGCGTGGACCTCTTTGATGATCACTGATTTGTAGGTGTCGTCTCCACCCCGAATAGCGGAATGACTTAAAATATCGGAGAAATCAATTTAAACAATATAGAAAGGTATTGAAATATACAAAGTACAAATTTCAGCAACTGTTAAATCGATTGGTCGGCATCATTTCAGATTATTTAGTAAGTGTATGTAATAGCCAAACTGCCTCATTACTCTAGTGGTTAGCATGTTCGGCCATAGTCATGAGGCCCTAGTCCCGGATCGGGCGAATTCAATAATGGATATCGGATTTTCTAATAAGATTTTCTCAATATTTGCCTGAAATTGGGAAGTTGACGGCGAGCTTCACCCCCGTGCCTCGGAGAGCACGTTAAGCCGTCGGTCCTACGCTTGATCTCTCTTCCGTTGTCTCGGATTGCCGTCACATCGGACTATAAGAGTGAAGGAACAGAGAATTTGGGGGTTGGCATGCAAAGTACACTTGTGTACTATGCATGCCAACCCGCAGTGGAGCAGCGTGATGGGTCTATGCTCTAATAACCCTTTCTTCTATGAGAGAGGAGGCCTGTGTCCAGCAGTTAATGGGTTGCTACTTACCTTATATAATAGCCAACTTGGACCTGCCGCGGCCCTACCACGAAAATTTCGAATCTATTCACCCGATTGACACGATATTCCACATACTTATTCCTTTCGCGATGGATTTCTCTAAATATTCACGGGACCGAGAATTACACATGTAAAACCTGGGAAAAAGTAGTACTATAAATCATAAATTATAGCTTATTGTTTTGCTTGTCATTTTCTCTCACTTTTTTATAATTTGAATGATGTTTCTGTTACTATAAATTTGACAAGTTTGTAATTAATCAAAAGATTAATTATAAGTTTGTTGTTTGTTCTACAATTTATGTACTTAAATTTAAACTAAAAAATGATATAATCCTGTACTCTTATATTTGTTTGTGTTCTTACATAGTAGTCACTATTAAATCTAAGACATCTTTATTCAAAACGTAGCTCTAAGTAGCATTGGATTAACTATAACTGGAGCTCAAATAATCCCTAAAACAGAAAAGAATTCCCTTTTAACTCAAACGAAAATAGAATATTAAAACGAAAAGAATATGATGGAAATTAAATCCCGTACTTCTTTTGTGAAAACATAAAGTTATTGAATCTGAAAGTTAGTAAGTTGCATTATTTTTATAGCTTAAAATTTGTATCTTACCTATGTAACTTTTCAAGTATTTTTTTTAATAAATAAGAATGATGTAATGTAAGAGGAATCATAGTAATCCCTTTTTCTTTATATATATATATATATATATAAAGAAAATGTGGGTCTTAAAGCACGATACAATTGGCTAAGATACATAAGCATCAAACATGCTTAAATAACTGAGCTCATAGCAGACCTCGCACTTAAGGATCTTCGTGTTAAGAAAACATTCGTCGTCGTCGTGGTCGTTGTCGTCGCTTTAACGGATGAATGTCCAGTGCTGGACGTAGGTCTCACGTAATGATGTCCACGAGGCCAGATCTTGTGCCGCCTGGCTCCAGCGGCTACCGGCGACTCTCTTTATGTCGTCGGTCCACCATGTGGGGGGAGGGGTACGCCGCGCCGCCCGTGTGGGCGCCACTCCAACACCTTCGGGCCCCACCGTCCATCAGTCCGTCGGACTATGTGCCTCGCCCACCACGTTTCGGAGCCTTAGGTAATCGCTGGCAGCACGCACTGTTCAAAGAGCTTTGTCTCCAGGCAATGAGGGATATCTATAGGGATATATATAACTGAGGGATATATATCAAACATTATTAGAACAAAATTGATGTCCTAGTTCGGAATAAATCCGGCAGTTATGGATTTCCTCGCATAGTTAAACATTACGAGAAGGATTTTTATCTATAAGGTAAGTAGCATTAACATCCCATTGCTGGGCACAGGTATCTTCACTCATATGAGAGATGGATTTTATAGCATAGACCCACCACATTGTTCCACTGCGGATTGGCAGGGAGAGTACACAAGTGCACTCTCTATTCCTTCAGTCTCATAGTTCGATGTGACGGCAACTTGACACGACTGGACAAAAATCTTGAACATTAACGTGCTCTCTAAGGCACGAGGGTGGAACACACCGGCAACTTCCCAACTTCGGGCAAATATTGAGAAACTCTTGTTATAAAACTCAACGTCGACTTTTGAATTCAGCCGACCCGGGGCTTGAACCTAGGTCCCCATGTCTGTAATCAAACATGCTGACCACTAGACCAATGAGTCTTATAAAATAATTCTATTGTAATTTTCGTTTAAAGTCTCATCTCAGTGAAAATATAATTTACGTTAAATCGATTTTAGTTGAAAACAGCATTATAACGTCAACTAGCAAATATTTGATATTAAGATAATCTCGTCTATTAACATTTAACCGTGATAATTTGTTTAATTATTCAATAAACTTCAAACATCATCGCATGATTGATCAAATCGATATCATTATTGAATTTTCCAATGTCAAATTGTAGGTGTCCAGTTTTAGTTTAGACTTTAGCTTATTTAGATCACATTTGACGCCCTCGCTGATTCAATGAAGTGAGTATTTCGCTTCGCTAGCAAAGATCCTGGATTCGATTCCTGGCAGGGCAGATTTAATAAAATGCACGAGAATGAAAAGTAGGAGGTTTCGGCCGTAGTTCTTTACCACCCTAACAGCTTTGATAGCCCAAACAGCCAAGCAATTTTAATTTCAGTATGATATAGTGATCACTGTTAACACTTAAATATAAAATAACATGGTTAGCCGGCGTGCGGTGGAACGACTTGTGCCCAACTCTCATACATTTATGGTATTTAACGACTCTAGTATAAATACGTAACAACAATTCTACTAATATTCGTTTGCAAATTGCGTAAAATAATATCTCCTTTCGTTGGTCTAGACGTAAATTATGGACTTTTCTGTATTATAATACAGAAAAGTCCATAGGATAATCTGGAAACACAGTGAAAACTATATATAGTTTTCACTGTGTTTCTAGATTATCCAAGTACAATAACAATAAGTAAAATAAGTAGCTGCTTATGATTGCCCCACTGCTCAGAACAGGCCTCCTCAATCATTTTGCAGGGAAACTTTAGTGGTGCCTGCCTAGGATTCAAAATCGCATCTCCTAACATAAATGCAATAAAATTTTTGACTATCTTTCATAATAAAATTAAAAGTGAATGAACTCAGCTAAACAGTTGCTTTAATCCACTTCGGGTAGATGACAATAAATTTTCACTTTCGAAGATATAAAAGCTATTTAAAGAATGCTCTTTCATTCTAGTTAACATCTTTCTTACGAATGTAATTTTAAATTAATATTAAAACATGATCCTCGCTGTGTACTTTTATACAAATATATTGTATGTAATTCTTGGAGGTTTTTTAAATATAAATTTGATATGATACTAGTACGACTAAAACCACACAAAATTCATTAGCAATAGCAATATCGAATGAATAAAAGTTCTGTTTGGCAGAAGTCGTAAACAAAAGGTATTTAATTAAATAAAAAAACAACGCAATTAAAGAAATTATACATATAGTATTATACTTATAACATAAAATCTGTTTTTATTTTCGTCTGTCTGTTTATACCAGCTAATATCTGAAACTACTGCACCGATTTTGAAGAGACTTGTCCAAGTATGATATTATATGGATTGAAATAAGCTTCTTTTGTTTTAGAAAAAATTAAAAATAACGAAATGTTATCACGCGCAATCCACGCTCATGTCGGCACAATATATGACACTATACTTAAAAGGCCACATTTAAGGGTAAAAAGTTCCGTAATTCTGGTATTTATAAAGTAGAAAAATCGTATATTTCATGAAATTCAAGTAGTTTACTTTCCTGTAAATAAACCTGTATTTGTCTTTCTAACAATGACGAAATCCCTATCTAACGTATCAACTTGATTGAAGGAATCTATTTCTCTAACGAATATAAACACTCGTTGAGGATGAGCGTTGGTTACATCCTGTTCATTACGTTAACGCGGAACGTGCTAAATAAAGGAAATGTACCTTGAAATAGTGTAGGAGTTACCCATTCAATAATTATTAGAAATAAATCTCAGAACTATGCCAAAATAAATTGCATAATTAATATAAATAAGTTTGAGTGTGATATACAGACCCTTTTTTGTTCAAAGTTTCATATAAATAGAATAAAGTTTCAAGTTTGAAGCAGAATACATATCAACCTAGATCCGAGGTGCATAAAGACTTAAACAAATATTTCATAATACTGAATTAAATTTTTCAGTTATTACAACTATTCGTAATTAATCTCTACTAATATTATAAATGCGAAAGAATGTACATCTGTCGCGCTTGCACACCAAAATTACTGAACCAATATAAATGAAATTTACTATACGGTAGCCTGAGAAAGGACGTATAGGTTACTATTTAATGCCAAAAAAACCTTGTAAGGGGTGGAAGCATCGTCATTTTTAGAGCTAGTTACTTTAAACTTATTCTTAGACTTTTGATAAATATGACATTCAAAGTTTCAAAAAACGTTTTCCCTCAATGATGTAAATAACTCTTGCTAATATTACGAATGCAAAAGTAACTCAGTACTTATATCCCACAAAAGTTCTTTGCAGTGTAACACTGTAAATAGGTCATTAATTAATTTATTCGTATGTTTCTTATTTGCAAAATAATTAGTAATGCTACCCAAAAACACTGTTCCACGCATAAGTCGCGGGCATTGCTAGTAGATTTATAAGATGACAATTAAAAAATGGCGGAGAAGGCAATTGCTTCTGATTAATGTTAAAATAAATTTTTACATTTTATTATAGATTTTACATATGTATATAACTAGAGCCGATCGATTTAAAAGATATTAGTATCCGGTCAGTCAGCTCGGATATCTTTAAAAGGTACAGTTACTCTGTTTGTAAGAAGTAACTCAACGTATAAGATAAGGCAAGTAGCAGCCCATTAACGTCCCACTGCTGGGCACAGGCCTCTTCACTTATAGGAGAGAGGGTTTTAGAGAATAGACCGGGCACGCTGCTCCACAGCGAATTGGCAGGCATAGTACACAAGTGCACGCTCTATTCCTTCACTCACACAGTCTAATGTGACGGTAATCCAACACGATTGGAGAGAGATCAGGCGCAGGACCGGCAGCTTAAAGTGCTCTCCGAGCTCACGGGGATGGAGTACACCGCCAACTTTCCAACTTCGTCCAAATATTGAGAAAATCTTAATAGAAAACTCAATATTAATTTTTGAATTCATCTGCCCCAGGACTTGAGCCCAGAACCTCATGTCTGTAGCCGAACACGCACTACTAGACCAATGAGGCAGTCAATTCATCGTATAGTAGGGTTTTATTATGTAAGGAATGTTAAAAAAAGGCTGAAGTAGCGCAGTTATTGGTATAACCTTCTGGACCTTTGTCATTTTTAATTTTCCCCATGAAGTATAAATATAAATTATTAACCACTATTTTTGTAATCATATTATTCAAGTTAAAGGCCTTTTCGACGACTCCCAATAACTAAATTGGACTGGGTCACTATGCACAATGGACATACATAAGACTTATTGACATCTTACGCCAACGGTTACTTGCGGATTTCCAGGAACTATGCAAAGCATGGCACTATCATGAAACAACTTACCGCGAAATGGCCTATCCTATATTCAGCAAATGCAGCTGACAAACGTTGATGTCTTGGCAAGTAAGCGCGTTGCGGGCGTGTCTTTACTTTTAAACATAATATTATTTTTTACATATATTTGGTCTTTCTAACGATCCTCGCTATATACTTTTAAATAAAACGTACTGTATATAATTCTTACGGGATTTTTTTACATAAATCTAATATGATACTAATACGACTAAAACCATACAAAATTCTTTAGCAATAACTATCTATTGAATGAATCAAAGTTCTGTTTGGCAAACGTCGTAAACAAAAGGTATTTAATAAAATTCAACGAATTATTAAATTCCCATTCCTCGAGATTTATCATTTTTTTAACATTTCAATGAAGGTATAAGCTTTATTCCACTAAGTTTTGCGACAGCAATTGCACTTGAAAAGCTCAACTCGAAAGAGCTCAGTGAACATAGTTGTTTCTAAATATTGTTTATTCATATCCTGTGTATTTTTCGAGGATTTTCAGGAATTTCTTTTAGAAGAGTAAAAGTATTGAATGAACGTGCATTACAACGTTGCCTTTCCGTATTGTGCTATTGAGTATAATAGTAAACACAACGCGTGATACAATTTAATTGTCGCATTGATGTGGACATTGTACAATGACGAATAAACGAAAGTAAATAAAGCTTGATCAACTTTTATTTATTTGTGAGAAAACGATGTAACAACGAGCGAGCTTTCGTTTTATTAATACAGGTACCCGTTTGGACATATGTTTACGCTGTTATGAGAAAATATTATATATTCTCTGTTTATTTAGTGCAAAACACATTTTTATTTTAAGCGCGAATTCTTTATAACTAGTTTAACAGTATATTTAACAAATTTTTTATTAACATTAGATTACACAGAGACACAACATCTGCTATTAAAGGTAATTTGATATACTTTTCTTAAGGCTACATACATTTGTCTACACATACATTTAAATGGTTAAGTAACTACTAGGTGCTGACCACTATGATCTAAAATATCTCCTCTTTAATTTTATAAGTTCATGTAGTTGGTACATTTGAGTTTTGAACAGTCATTCATTTATGTTTTCCTCATTACTTTATTATTTGGCATCCCTTATTACAGCACAATGGAAAACATGAAATATCGGTATATTTACGAGAACGAATTCCACCATAGCACCAGTGCTGCAGAGACAGCTCGAAGGATTTATGATGTATACGGCGCTGATGTCGCAAAAAAAAACAAGGTAAGTTTTTGGTTTCAACATTTTCTTCTGGAAATTTCGACCTTCAGAGCCAACCCCGTGGACTGCCGGAGACCAAAGTTGAAAATGAAGAATTGAAGGAATTTGTGAAAGCAGATCCATCACAAAGCACTTCAAAGATAACTGTGGACTTCGGGGTAAGAGATATAACTATATCAATGCACTTGAAGCAAATCGGGAAGTAAAAACCGGCTGAGACCAAAGTGGAAAATGAAGAATTAAAGGCTATTGTTGAAGAGGATTCATCACGAAGGACTTAAGAGGTAGCTGCAGGTTTCTGTATAAGTGACAAAACTGTATTAATCCACTTGAAGCAAATCGGGAAAATAAATAACTCGAACCCTGGGTATCTCATGAATTGAGTGAACCGAACTTGCAAACACTCGACTGCTGTGTAACTTTGCCGAAACGACACAATAACGAAGGGATGTTAAATCAAATCATTACTTGTGATGAAAATTGAATACTGTACGATAATCGGAAGCGCTCATTGCAATGGCTGAACCCTGGATACCTAGCCAAATCCAGCCCTAAAAAAAATTGACTCAGGAAAAGTTAGTTATGAGTATTTCGTGGACTGGCGCCGGTGTCGTTCATTACAGCTTTTTAAAATCTGGCCAAACGATTACGGCAGATATCTATTGTCAGCTACTGAAAACGATGAAGGATGAACTAGCTGCTAAACAACCGAGATGCTAAAGGTCAATCGTTCTGGGCCACTACTGCTTCACGACAACGCAAGACCAAACACTGCACAACAAACAACCACTAATTTAGATGAGCTACAGTTGAAATGTCTGCAACATCCACCATACTCCCCGGACCTTGCTCCAACAGATTACCATTTTTCCGGTATTTGGACAACTTCTTAACAGAAAAAATATTCAGTTCCGATGCGGCTGTCCAAACCGCCTTCGAAGAGTTTGTTGATTCTCGCGCCTATGGTTTTTTTTAGTAAAGGGCTCAATGAGATACCAAAAGTGCATAGATAACAACGATGCATACTATGACTCGTCGTCGTCATCGCTTCAACCGATGGACGTCCACTGCTGGACATAGGTCTCACGTAACGATGTCCACAAGGCCCAATCTTAGTGGGGGCCGTTGCTGCCTTGTTTGTATCATTAGTGGATATGCCGTAATCACCACGCTAGGCAGGCGGGTTGGTGATCGCAGATACTATGACTAATGAAATATATTTTACAACAACAAAATAACTTTATATTTCTCCGTAAAAAAGACCAATTTCATAAGGACCTAATATATGTAAAATATAAATATTATAGAATACATTATTAAGATACTATACGCTTACTTACTACTATACTATACTATAATACGCCTATACTATAATACGCTTGTATCCAGCGGCGCAAGATCGGGCCCATTGGAATTCATTAAGAGAGACCTTTGTCCATTCACATCGGAATGATGACTTTTCAAGAAGAGCGCGTAATTCAACATTTTGAAATATATTTATGCGGCTATGCAGAGCGCCACAAGGAAATATTATTGAAGGAAATCTTTGCCCGCATCAAAATGTCAGGAAATAGATTTTTGTGGCTTTTGTGTTGGAAAAATCGTTTTCTATATTTCAAATCTTTTTCATTTTAATATTTCTTATATATGTAAATAAATTAATATACGAATTCTTTAAGTAATCGCATAAAGCGTTTTAATAAATTAAAAAAGAGGAGGTTCTTAGCTCCAATGAGGTGTATTACTGCAAAAATATTTCTGAGTGATTTTTGTTTTAATTTTAACTACCCGACTGAAAAAAGAAATATAAAGTTTCGCTATTTTTATTCAATCAAGATAACACAGGGGATTGACAAGAATAAAAACGGACATTCTATCTCTATATTGTTAGCGATCATTATTATTTTATTTGTGGTTTACTATTAAATTACTATATTTGTTTATCATGCTGAGGTCTTTATAATTATATCAGTGAAACGTTTACATACATCCGGTTTAACACAGTCCGGAAATTCTCAAATTTAAAAAGTCGTCGTGTTAAAACGCGACGGCTGTCATTGGTCGATTTATTATTTTTGAGTGGGGTAATTATTTTGAGTGGGGCGTTTGGTATAAGAGGAACAGCACGGGAAAATTAAGATAGAGCCTATGAAGAGGCGGTTCAAACACGTCCTTGACGACCCAGACGACCAGATTACTATTGACAGTGCCCCGTACACAAACACACACACACAGCGTCTTCGCCGGCGAAGACGAGGTCCTCGCTATCTGACGCGCCGCGGCCACCAGTCGCGGACCCACGGGCGTCAAGATTAAGCACCTGTCCGATTGTTCTTTTCAGCAGCAGCAAACGTTGCTCTAAGTCTAGGTCCGAGCCTCGCAGGAGGCGCCCTTAGAGCAACGTTTTCCTCCCACGCAGCAGGGCTCTTCTACGGGCCCACCCCTCGGCAGAGCTTCTGCGCTCGCCACCCCTCTCGGTTACGCTGTAAAAGCCAATAGGGCTAACAGCAACTACACACATCGAAAAAAAAAAAGAATTAAGATATATTCGCCTAGTGACAGTTCTTAGTTTATATGAACGATAGTATTGTGTTTTAAACCGTTCAAAGTATGTAATATCATACTGAAGAATTTGAGAATAGTATTACTGCAAATTAGTGAGCGACTCTAAAAATATATATACATAACTAGCTAGCTATTATTTTTTTGGTAACATTTTCATTAATTTAAAGGAAATTGTTTTACAAATAAGAAACATACCCAAACTGCCCTTTGAGGGTAAAATTTCCTAAAATTTACTTTTGATAGTTTCCATTATGGAAAAAATAAGTTTTGACCAAGTTTTACCTTAAAACATATAGTTTGTAAATGTGAAGTTAGAATTTTTTTGTTGCGAAAATTTCAATTTCTTTCGTTAACAACCCCACAAATCCGTTCGTAGCTGTACTCGGCAAAAGTCATATCCCTACCAAATTTCAAATCTCTACGCCTTATAGTTCCAGAGGTATCGTGATCAGTCAATAGATATATCTATGTATACATATATAGATTGAGGTTGCCTGGTGGGTATCGCTTATAAGCGGTAAGGTTGCCTAATATTTTAGGTTTGTTTCTGTGTTACTTCTTTCATATTTGTGGTGTAAAATAAAGTCTATTCTATCTATATATAGCTCTACTAATTACTGATATGTTTTACCAAAAAAATGAGGTTATACATTGGTTAAGATGTACAGTTATTTTAATCGATGAAGGAAAATATAGTGGGAAAATTGGTGGCAACCCCCACGATATATGAAGATTACTAATCTTTAGTACAGAAACGTGGTGGGTTAAGTTTCGATCGTTTCGGTCGTTTCGTTTTCGTAAATTGTAGCATACGAGTATGTGTCATACCGCATTTTCGCAATTAACATTATCTTTCACGAGTTTAGGGTTGCTGTTAGTAATAATACTAGTAAATGCATTGAAATCCATATTTGTATGAGATTCGCATTAGAAATCGTAGTTACCGTTGATGACCACAGCCATAATTGGCTTTCGATTGGCTTGGTCGGTTCAAAACTGTGCCATGAATCGGATAAAAGGTTAAATTTTTACTTACGACCGAGTTATAAAAGGTTTGTGACTCTAGTGAGGTCTTCATTGAATGAGGTTATATATATATATATATATATGTATATACATACATATAAATAACATGTCATATCAAGTAAATACATTTTCACCCTTTTCGGGACACTAAAGGCTTTGAAGTTTAACACAATCTATATTTACATAAAAGAGATATCCAGGTATCTATTGACTCATCACGATATCTCTGGTACCATAAGACGTAGTGATTTGAAATTTGGTAGGAATATTCCTGTTGCCGAGTTGAGGTCAGCTAAGAACGGATTTTCCGAAATTCCACCCGCAAGGAGGGTTTCGGGGTTGTTAACTATTGACTCACCACATAAGGCGTAGAGATTTGAAATTTAGTAGGAATATTCCTTTTGCCGAGTAGAGGTCAGCTAAGAACGGATTTTAGGAAATTGATGGAAATTTGGTATTGCGATAATCTAGTTCCTGAAAAAGGACTATAAGCTCTTTGCAGTAATACACAGCAAATAAGTCATTGAAGTATTTATACGTACTTTTTTATTTGTAAAGTAGTTTGCCTAAATTAATGAAAAAACTACCATCAGCTCATCAGCAGCCAGGATCACTTTGTATTTGATTATGATAAATTCATCACAATGTTATTTTTTAAATAATGATATTTTAAATATTTTTTGATCTAGTTATAAAATAAAATCTAAACAAATTATGTTAAATAGAACTATTTAAAGTAACGGATGAGTGCGCCGGTCACACTTTAGGAAAGAACGGGCAGGAAAGCGTTCATGCAAATAATTTACCAAAGGGTCTTGAGAGATATAAAACTACAGATTCCAGTGAATACATATTGGAAAAGTTTCTATCCTATTTTGTATGAGATTCAATATGGGATCAGATTACATACCTATAATTTTACAACCGGACGTTTAATTGCAAATTAAGCATTCTGTAGGTATAAATGCCTTGCATATTTATAATGTCTTGATTTCAAATCATTTACGTTCTTTTCATTGGTCTAATGGTCTGGATGTTAGGCTACAGACATGAGGTCCTGGTTTGAGTCCCTGTTCGGATGAATTAAAAAATCGATATTGAGTTTTCTTTAAGATTTTCTCAATATTTGCCTGAAGTTCCGAAATTGGCGGTGTGTTTTACCCCGTGCCCTGGAGAGTACGTTAAGCCGTCGACCCTGCATTGGATCTCTCGCAGGTCGTGTCGGATTCCCGTCATATGAGTCCATGAGAGTGAAACAATAAAAAGGCCACTATACCTGCCAATCCCCAGTGGAGCAGCGTCGTGGGTCTATGCTCTAATAACCCTCTCTCCTATGAGTGAAGAGGGCTGTGCACATCAGTGGGACTATAATGGGCTGCTACTTACCTTACATGCTTTTGTAATATTTAAAATTTTAGTTAGTTTTTGTAGATATCTACTTAATTATTTACTGGATATAATAACCTCTCTGTATATGATTTGACATCAAGTCATCGCTTTGTAGTTTAGTTTTGTTATATTAGTATCATTCAGCTGTAATAGCTTCTTGTTTTAATTTTCATACATTTTTCTATTGAGAAATATATTCACATTAATTAAATTTTCATACCTTGTTCTGAATTTTTTATATATTTAACCACGGTAATAATTACGGATATAAAAGTTCTTAATATGTCTTTAACAAACTTAGTAAATATTTCCAAAATAAGATTTTTTATCATACATAATAACTAGTAATCCAAATATTATATTCCTAATTACAGTTGTTGATCAGTGGATAAAAGCCCTTTATATAAAAAGTTAATAGTCAGCAGCAATATTTATTTTAACCGTTTAATCCCCTGAAAACGTTTAAAAATATTAGCCGTATATTTACGAGAAAAGCTTAGCGGGAAATGTATTTTGCGAGCGGTCGTAATATTTATTCAGTATAACGCAGGTATTCTCGTACATTTTCCGTCCTATATGACATGAAAAATAGAATTCTAGAATTTGTGCCAGCACTTTAACACGAGTATTTTGTAGCGTTTCAAGCAATTTGTTTTATTTCAAGCGTGCTAATAATATAAATTACTAGGGACCCGCCCCGGTTTCGCACGGATAGAGCATATTATAATTGTCGTAATAACCCATCAACTTTACGCGTCGATTACATATAAATGTAATATAATATCTACACTATTTAAAGTATTATTTTATGTAGATCTTGTATAAATAAATTCAACTAAACATTGATAACTTTTGCTATAAAGCGAGCGAAGCGGTGATCTTATCAAACGAGACTCTTCCGTCCTAAGATTTTATTTTTGCGCGCTTTAATGGTTACTACAATATCATCAAAGATTTTTATTCAAACTATTTGGTGTAAGGATGTAATAAAGTACAAGACATTCTCAAAGTAATCACCTAGTTTAATTGGTAAGGATTAATACTACGCCGGTCTGAATTACTTTCAAATTACGGCCTTGAGTGCCGTGAGATATAGTGCATTATCAGATAATAGACATAATCTATCGCAGAGATTTAGATCTATAAAAGAGAAATATGCCACCGTTTTTTTATTAGATCTTTAAGGCAATAGACAATCTTTGCTCGAAAGCTCATAAACGGCTCGATTTGTTGATCGTTATAGTTCAACTAATTTACACAAAAACCTTGACAAATCATATAAATGAAGCTTGGTCATGAATCAGTTTTACTTTATACACAAGGAGAACTTTATTTTTTAACTTGTAAGGATAGTTATTACGGCATTGCTATATAAACTGACGTGGTCGAAGTTCGAAACTACTTTTATTACGTATATTTTGAATTATTTCTAAGAAGCTTTTCTTGTAGATGTATATTGAATAACTCCTTAGATACATGTTATTCAATATCACCGCAATATCTTGCAAAAGCTTTTACTATTGAATTTATGTTTATAACTATATTGATACCTATACAGCAACTTTCATAAACCGATATTATTACTTGTTGAGGAACTCACATATAGATGGATGTCTCCGAGAAAACTGTCTAGGAATGTGAATCAATGTTATTGGCGTGATTGAAACTATAAAGGTGCTATTCACTATAATGAAATGAAAGCTGACTTCTTTGAGCTAAATTACGACCAAAACCGAGGAGTAATTTAAGCTGGGTGGCACAAATCTTCACTAGTTTGAAGACCCAGGACTTGGATACTGTCTAACTCGCTGAAGACCAGTATAAACAAAGAAATCTCAAACAAACAAAATAGATAAGCGATTACGATTGCATTCACAAAACGAAGCAAAGAGAAAACAGATATTTTAACGATCTCGTGGTATTCTTGTATTTTTCGAACGTGTGCAGTTTTAGATATATTCTGACGAGCGTATAACCCTTTTAACTATTAAGGAAAATTAAAATTTTTAATTAAATTATTACATACAAATAAGCCAGCCCTATTTAAAACTGTGCAATATTAAATACCAACCCAACATTTTCGCTTTATTAGGTAAATGCATTTCAAGCTAAAATACTGCAGGGATTAGTTCGCAACGTAGATTAGCATATGAAAACTTTTGAAACTTTAAAATCGATAAAATTGTATAATATTTATGTATTCTCGTTTAAGGATTACTCGTAAGCTTGTGTGGTAGAATCTCAACAAAAAATGTGTAGTCTAATGCAATGTTCTCACGGGAATCCTTAAAGCTCAGGTGAACTGAAAACTTTTAACATCAGCAAGCTTCTTTTATTTAAGGGAAATCTTAGCAGAATGTATTTTAAATTTATAGCATTAACTAATAGATTGTATCTCATTTTTTTAACGGAAAAAGCATACCCTCCATATACATATATCATGTTTAAACATTCAGTAAATTTCTTTTTTTATTCATTCACTCAAGTTCAAACATGTTTTTTATTGTTTTTTTAAATAGTTTAAGAAATTCGTGCTAAATGGCGTTGAAGTAGAACTAACATTTAATTATATTTATTGTTTTCCTGCGAATTGCAGAAATTTTTGATTATCAAAATAATCAAAAATATTTACTTTGCTATCATAGGCAGATATTTTAATTTTGTTTGTATAATATCTAAACTGCAACTAAATTGGGGTAACATCAATTGCGAGTTTGTTATATTTAATTTACTCGTTAACAACTTCCACTTTGTGCTGATGAATTTGTTTTAACCTAACATCCACATTGAAATTGTAAACTGAAATTGTCTGTATTTGATGTTGCTTGCAAATAAAATAAACAATTTAACTGTGAAGTAGAAATTTAGATTGAAACAAAAATATGCCTAACGCCTAGTAATTGCAGGATTGATTGACAATTAAATTGATTTTAATTATGAGAATTTGATATTGTATTCTGCAACGAATTTTAAATTTTATGAATTATTGGCGAAAACTTACTATGTCTTTTTTTGAATTACTACGTCTTTCAAAACATATCAATTTTAATAATTAAATATCTGGTGAAAAAGTTTATCACCAGCACAGCCATCACAAGGAATCCTTTGAAAAATATTATATTTGACGGAAAATGTTATACGCAGTCTATACAACTCCGGCAATCTTCATTAACTAAATAGAAGAGAAACAATATTTACGAAATTTGGAAACTTTTCGGGTAACTTAATGGTCTCCTTTTTTAATTAAAAACGATCCCACCTATTAAGCTCAGACTACATGACACTGGTTCAACAAAATGTACAGTCTAGTATTCAATTTTAGTGGTCAGAACAGGTACAGATCTTGAAGTTCTAGGTTTAAGCTGCTTAAAATTATGCCAAACTCTATGCTGATGCTGTTGTGAATTCAGATTAACAACAACATAATCTGTGAACACAAGCATAAACATAGTCTATGAAAATGACGGATTCAAAATCTTCTTTCATAACGCACTCTTAAAAACCAACAACCATCTTAAGGCACTGCGAAATACACTTGCTCAAGAGCTTCTATACACCTGGAAGACAAACAGAAGCTTTCTTTTGCACTTTTTGCTGATGATAGTATATTTTATGCACGATATAAACTACAACATGTAATTACAAACAAAATAAAACTAAATTTATGGCATTTAAAAACTATTCACTTCAACTACCACAACTAAAAACAAAGTTATCCGGATATATTAAAGGCAGAGAGAACAAGCACCTCTTAAGCAAGAGTGGTCCACCATAGACTGCATCAACACATAACATTAGGTTGGGAAAGAAGATGCTTTAATGACTCAAAAATAGGCTGTTTTATTAACCAATCCCCCACAAGTTAACTTTTCCTTAAATGCCTCTATCTTTCCTTCATTACATATATTCGAGGCGATGTTTTTTAAAATAAAAATCTCTTGAAAACTAATTTCAAGCAAGTGACCTGAACTGCTTTCTGTTTGCTGCAACAGCTTTGTGAGGAAAAAAAGGCTTATTAAATAAAAAAGTAACTTGATAAGTGCTATTATTCTATTGGTAAATTTATCCATGACCTTTGTAAATTATACTATAAGGATTTTTATTAATTCAAAATAATATACCGAAAGACATAAAACGTCAGTTTGTGTATAAATATATTCGTCATCCTTTGTAGTAACCTGCGTTTCACAATTCATATAAATAAATTAAACTAAATTGAAAAGTAAGTCTTTGGTCGAAGGAGAGGGATATTGGATTTTTCTCTTAAAATAACGTATAAACTTTATAAGGAAGTTTGTCTACAAGAGCACCTAAGGCGCTTCAATATTGTATATTTTCCAGTCATCTTGAATTTAAGCAGATAAACAAGTATATGAAAACTAAATTATCCTTCAAACATTATTAACATCAACAGTTATCCACGATAAGTCTAAAAAATATTTGAACTTGACTGGGTATATATATAAATATTTAATTGATAATCGAAATTTGTACAAGATATATAGGGAATGTGTAAACTACTATAATAGTACGTAGAAAATATAGCAAAAAAATAGCTATAATATATAAGCCACGATGACGTAATGGTGAAATACAAGGATTCGCATTCTCATTCAGTCGCGCGATCGAATCCTGAGCAGGAACCACTAAATTTATTCATATAAAAATATGCGTCTAATTGTTGTTTAAATTTAATCATACTGCTTTTCATCCAAGAAAATCATCGTGGGAAAACCTGATAATCTTGAAAGCAACTCCGAGGCATGTGTAGCCTATCATACTACATTGGATACCCGAAGCGTAGTGGGTCAGAGCTCCAATATCCCTCTTTTTTATGAGGCCCTTTAAAATAATATTACTTATATTTATTTAATAATAAAGAAACTTGAAACAACCTACCATAATACATTTTAACCAGCTATGTTCAGCGGAGTCACTCGTGGAGTTCCAGAACCCGTGGTAATCTGGGGAAATCCGGATAGAATTCTAAAGCATTCTCGAATCCACCTGAACACACATAAAAAACAATAATCAAAATCGATCCAGCTGCTTACAAATATGAAAATTACACATGCACATACAGAATAATTATAAACATAAAGATTAAAGATTGTCCTAAAAATATTTTAATATGTAACTGGTGGACTAACCAAGTGAAAAAATATTTACGTAATCACATCTAGGGATAATTTTTTATTAACCAAAAGTTAAGAATTAAATAAAGTCATGAATGATTTTATTTTTCCTGTTCTAAATCCCATAGTGATTATTTTGGAAATCGTCTCTAACTGCATTAAAGATCATTCATTGCATGTAGTCGATGCCTAAATGTTTCAAATAAGAATTTCAAAGTACTTTGGCTAAGTTAAAACTGGCCGAGTAATAATTAAGTTATTTAAGATGAATGAAGCTCTTGCTTTTAAAACATTTAATTAAAATCATTGAGTTCGTTCTAATCTATCATAACTGTAGACACTAATTGAAGTCATAACATCAAGAATGACGTAAGTTTGAAATTAATATGAAAAAAATATCGAACTTGATAATTTAATTATAAGTTGAAAATAAAATATTTATCTCAATGTTCTACATTGAGTACATTATTTCATTGTATCATAATTAGTAGAGTTAAACTAAAACTATTAGTATGTCACATACGTAATTGTTTTTTTTTTTTGGAAATTAGTCGGTAAATGATTTTACCAAAAAATATCATTTATATTATATGCTGCCAATTTGACAACTTCAATAGTCTTGTCAAACTTGGATGGTCAGCTCGTCTGGCTATATAGATCAATAAGTCGCAGGTTTGTACTCAATATGGTATTTGTTAAAAAATCCGAGAATATGTCTTTGTCCTGCTCTGAATTAGACTATGTAAATGACAAAATGTCACATACATCTGTATATTTCAATACCAAATGAGTGTAATACGTATCACATTTACGAAATACGTATAACATTTGCATTCATTATCTAATATAAATTAGTTTAAGAATGTATCAGAGAGAAGTGTAACTGGGATTAGCTAGATTACTATAAAATACCAGAAGAGACAGGCATAGCGATATGATGCGGCAGTTGTTATGTTTGTATGTATAAAGTCTTAGGCATTGTTGCCATCTTTGTCCAATATTAAGCCGGTGTTATTACAGCGGCACTTGTGAAGAAATCCTAGCTAGACACTTTTTGCTGTGGCAGTTTTTCTATCAGTCTTATCAGGAATCAAACAGGTAGCGTTACACCGGCAATTTCTTTTCGTAATATATGTCGTAAGTAACTTTTACTACCTAGATCAAATTTTGAAGTCAGCGCAGACAAAAACCAAGGCGGAAATTCTTCAATAGAAATGTTTCCATAACAAACTAATATGAAATAGACATTTCATAGTTCCTTATAACATTAACTATTTGTCAAAGAGAAATATTCGATCGTATTGATCAATGAATTATTGTGAACAAGAAGTCAGGTAGACAAAAAGCTATAAGTTAGTTTTTTGCTATTTATATTGATAATAGTGAAAAGTCTCGAAAAAATTGAAGCCGCCTGAAAGCGTTCATCAAAAGCGCTAAGTAATCCCTTTTATCTCTCTGTAGCTCACTAAATCAATTATATCTTCTAAAAATGGTCACGTACAGTGTGGCAATTGACAATTAACGATTTAAATGTCAATTGACTTAATAATTTTGTTATGATCTTTTTCACTATACATGTGTATACATAATATAAAGGACTATCTTGGGAATTAATACAAAAGTAATTAATGCATCAAACTCATGACCCTTTGAAAGCCAATATGTGCATATTTTTTATAACCTAAAATTTGAAAGAATACTTAGAAGAACAAAAAGCGCGTGAGTGAATGAATTGCTCTATATGTATGTAGATATAGAATAAATGTAAAACATATATATTTTAATGATGATAACAAAAAAAAAACGAAGAAACCCTCGTAACTTTAGATTGTAAGTCGTTCTTTAATGTTATCATCAGTCATTCATTTAAATAATATATAGAAAAAAACCATAATTGACGATTCAAAAGTGCTGTAATAGGCCTACTTGAATAAAGATATTTTGACTTTGACTTTAAACTGTACGAATCCTAGCTAGATGATCAGTTTGCAATAAATAGATGATGGTTGACACACAATCAAGCCGACAGTAAAGCGAAAGTCGCAATTAGTTACCGGCAACGGAATGCTGATGGTTAATGGAAAAATAACCTCGGATGTTCATTGCCTTTTTCTTTTGCAGACCTTTTTCCAATCAAAGCAGTTGTGACAAGACATTTTACATCGTAAAAAGGAATTATTTGCACATGTTGACATTTTAATAAAGGTGTATGTTTTTATGTAATTCTTTTTACATCGTCAGGAATTTTTACACACTTAATATCTTCAACCGACTGTATTTTTTAAATATTTGTCATTTTCATTCCATTTCAAAACAAAGTAGTTTATGGATTTTTATTACGAATTTTATTCAAATTTTTTATTGTAATTAGGTCTACTTTATCATGAATTAAAACAATTTGATGTTACCCGAGGGATGTATGCACAATTAATTGATCGATTTATTTATTTCCCATATATATTTTAGTTATTTAGGTATTTGCGTTTCGCTGGAATTTGTAATAGAATTAACTGTTTTATAAATAGTTGTTAGTCGGTAATTTATTTAATTACTTCGGCATGAGTCCCCATAATTTAGATTTCGAAAGTGTGAATAAAGAATAATAAAATAAAAGAATATAATTTTTTTATAGAAGTAGTGATGCCATTGCAAAGTAGCTTTGTCATTCATCATTATATTTGTATAGTGTATGTGGTTAATTATGAGTTTGTATGTCTGTGAGTGAACATATATTACTGTGTCTTGTGTTTGTATATCTAACAAGGTATATTTTCGTGTCTGACTGTGCTTGCGTGCTTATTTGATTACGTGGACGTTCGGACGTAAATATCCGTAGGTGTTTTGATCGTATCATATGTACATATTCAAGTTGTACTTCATATGTATTTACGTCTTGTTTGATTCATGTTTACATGTTTTAAAATCAAATTTAAAAATTTATTTATTCAAAACGCCTTTCACGGCACTTTTGAATCGAATTAAATTAATTACTTATATATTTTGATATTGTTGTTTTAAAAAAATTGTATTTACAAAACTTTGACAGTCAATAAAAATCCTTAAAGATTACCTTTCTAATTTTTATGCCTGTTAATTCAATAGCGTGATGTTAATTTCTTATATTTCGTGATACTTTAATAATAATTTAATTATTATTTTCCTAATAAGTAAATATTTAGCTTATCCAATAGTTCAGATGAATTTAATCAGTCAATAGAAATTAAAAAATTGGCTTTCACGGAAATTGTATTTTATTTTGTTTGAACATTAATTAAATAAGTATATTTTTTATCTGAAAATATGAGAAATTCGCAAAATAATAATCTTTGTCTGTACACACGTATAAAATTACTTAGAGCAGTATTCGCCTTATTTGTTAAATAATAATTAAGCCTTAAAAATCTATATGAAATATATCTCATAGATAAAATTAATAACATAAATACGTAAAATTTAATCCTATAAATATTCATAGGATGAAGTCACCTTTGCGGAGCAAATCCCTGCGAAAGTTCCGAGAAGCGCAACAGTTGGAAGTAGAATGTTTATTCCCACGTCGGCCTGGTGCTAAAATGGCGGATGTAGGACAGTTCAGGATTACCGTCGCTTTAACCAAAAGTAAAAGTGAACGTATCTGCGCTCGATATCGTCCTACCTGTTGCGGCGTCGCGCCCGTCTCGTAGTCGACGTAGTCACGAAACTTTTACCCGCTCAGAGTTAAAAATTCGAAACACTCACCGGAAGTGCTGGGTTGCTCCTCGGAGGCACCGGGTTTCCTCTTGAAAGGTTTTAAGAAAGTTGATAACAGTTTGACGATTGTTGTATACTGTCAAGGTATACTACAAACTCGTCGCGCGCGAGTGGCCGAGGGTCGCAAGACGTGCGACTACGGAGGCGAGTGACGAGACAGTGCGGGTGTAGGGTCCGCGGCTCAGCTCTGCCGTGCCGCGCCCCGCCCGGACCCGCTTTTTAGCCTAACCCCCTGCGCCGAAATTACATTTTCATATATCAATTAGAATTCATTCCTGCCCAATGACCCGATCGAGCTACTAATTAACCCCTAATTAAAGCCACTTTCTTAAACTTACAAAATAATCCATCTTAAATATGAGGGCTTTTTCTTTTTTAACAATAGAGCACTACTACTACTAAACAAAAATTTAACACTCTAATATTAATTTTTTGTTCCAATAGTTTAATGCTAAATTGCGTTCTCACTTGAAGGTTTTGATGGCCTCGCTGGCGTAGTAGTACAAGTACTCGCTTTGCTAGCAGAGGATCCGGGTAAGATGGATTGACGATTGAAGACCCGCTGGACTAAATTGTATTTTATAAGTTGTCTGAGTATACCCTGGTAGGAGGCTTATACCGTAACAATCCTCCAATACCTTTCAGTAAAATCCTTCTTGACTCAAAAATAAAAGCGAAAGTGCTTTGATTGATGTAGTGTCATTCATCCTACATCACCTCACCGGCGACCATCACGTCGCTTTACTAGTGACTCCCATCACTTCACTGACGATCCCCCTTTCGCTTTAAAGACGTACCACCAAGCAAGAGATTTGTATTCCGGTACGATGTTCTGTAGAAATGTATCATTACTTTCCATCAGGTGTGATTACAATCAAGCGCTAACTTGTCAGCGATAATAAAAAAAAGTGATTATATAGACTAAGATGATACTGGTAATGTGTCACTAAGTTGTTTCTTTATGGCATCGTACCGGAATGCATTTTATTTTTCTTGACGGTACATCTTCTTTGGTATGGTGCTAACTCGATACGACCGAAAGATCCTACCAATTCAGACCTTGATAAATAAATAAATATAAACCTCAAAATTTGCACTGCTTAAACAAAACCTATGTCAGCGAATAATAACGCCGTTATGTCAGCATCATCGTTGTTGTTTTAAATCAAATAATCATCATGATATCTACGGATACAATCAAACAATCGATCCTAAACCCTGTGTAAGTGAAGTGAATGCATGTACCATTGCGCCACCAAATCTGTCAAATTATATATTTAATAGGCCGTTAGCTAATAGTGAGTTCCTTTGGCCCTAAAATTTTATCATTTATACCAAAAAGAGTGACATTGACAAATTACCTCGTTGACAGAAAAATGCGTCAATTTTATTGCAGTCTCATTACAATATAAGGAAAATGAATAGGTAATTTGTTAAGTGGCGCTAACAAAACCAAGTCAATTGATTTGTCTCCCTTTTGTAGGTATGTAAATGTACTTTTTAGCGAGTCTGATTGTCGCGCTTGGTGAAATTAGGAAAGTTTATGGAAACTTCACAACGAAGCTTTTATCGTTGTTTATTTTGTCAAATAAATAAAAGTCTCAATACTGAAGGAAACGATTCCTTGAATAAATAAACACTTGTAGAAAATAATGTGCTTGATATTTCGGTTGTACTTCAAAGTTTTTTTAAAGAATAATAATATTTAAATCAGTGACATATCACTATACCTCATGCGGATATTTAGTATACAGGAAATAGTACAACAGAAATAGTATATTTGTCATCGGAGTTTATTGTTCCGAATTTTTATTATGAAATACATAGAATTAAAAAAAAGCATTATCGTATAATTATTAAGTACATAAAATTATTACATTATGGACATTAAATAGTAATTAATACAAATCTTAAATTCTACAAGAAGGCTTTTACAGCACTTCTTAATATAAGTTTTGATTCACTTTTATGCTGTCATATTTAATAGCTGATAAAAAACCACCCTAAAATCACATGGATATCCTTTTTATCTTTATTACTATTAACAATACAAGACCAATTAACATTATTCAAGTTTAATTCAGTCCAATAAGATATTTTAATATAGTTATCTATACGAGAAATTACAAGGTCAAGTTCACATTGACCATATTTTTAAGATTTATATAAGACCATTAAAAGATTTGATTAGTTTCGGGGCTAGGCAAGGGCCGACAACGATGCCTGTTCGAGCTTCCCCGTTTGAAAGCAGTAGTCTCCAAACTTTGAATGTTGCTGCTATTAAGACGTATAGATCTGCAACATGAGTACTAACATCTAAGCAATACCACTAACCGTGTTCAAATATTCATCAAATCTTCGAAATCTGTATTGAACTTACCTTTACTGAAGCTCAAACAGAATCTAAAGATGTACGATATGTTTATAGAAATACACAGAGATTTGTTTAACCCTTCTTTGCATGATTTTTTCTTTATTGGTGAAATAAATCAAGGTGACATAATTGATGTTCAAAATTAAAGGAAAAATAGTAAAAAAAATACTAATATATATTTATAGTATAAATTAAAAGAAAAACAATATGATGGAAATTTCCATCATCATGCAAAACTAGATCATTAGCTTAATACTAAATTGAAATAAAGAGAGTATATTTTTAATTAGCATATTATTGGATATTTTTGTGATATAATTTCGTAAATATTTTTGTGATTTGTGATAAATTCTTTCCAAGGGCTTTTTCTGTAAATGTCACCCGCATTTATTACTGCAAGATCCAGGAAGTGAAAAAGAATACGCAAATACCACTATCTTGACCTTATATTGTACTATCCAAAAGACTATCCATGAGGTCTAAACCTCCCATAAGTTTATTATACTTTTGAATAATAAATGGACAAGTGATTCCATTTTTTTCCTTTTCGTGCCTCACTATATTCTGAAAACCTCAGAGACAGCTAATGCTTAAATAATGGGTTACTACTTTATTGTCTTTTCATGCCATATAATTCATGTCTACATCATCAAGTAGATATTCGTAACTTCCTCGGGGCACTTATTTTTTCATAAAGTTTTTTTTTGTCAGTTTGGTAATTTATTATTTGGAGTTCTGTTTTGTTGGATAGTTCCCACTGTGTGAATTCCTTGTTTTGCTAAAAAATATACATAGGGTAAAGAGGTTTATGCCATGTTACTGTTTTCCTTATCGATTTTCTTTTGTCGATGGGATAACTTAGCAAATAATTATATTGTTTATCGTTTACCTCCTCCTGAACAGGATCAGTGTCAAGAGTTTCATCTACGATATTAGTAACTACAGTTTCCCTAACTTCATTATCTTTGTCGTTTACTTCCTCTAGGTATCTTCTTAGTTCATCAGCGTGGTACACCTCATCGTCAAAATCTTCGTCATCAAGACCATCTTCTGATAGTCGGTCGTCTTCAAACTGAGTCAAATAAGCTTTAATTTCCTTCTCATCTAAGGGTTTCAATAATAATAACAAATAATAAAAAATGACGTATTATTCGAATGACGAATATTTTTTCCCATGCATTAGGAATTAGGAGATAAGTAATTGCATGATGATGTAAAATTCTGTCATACTGTATTTTCAAAATAAAACGGTATTTTTTTCAGAAATTGCTCTAAAAACAACAGAAACACATGTTACAAACCTTTCTTCACTCATATTCACTTTTTTAGCAATAGAAACTCAAATATATATGTAAAAAATTAAAAACGAAATCATGCGTTTATTGTAACTACAACAAACAGCGGAATGACAAATTCTAGCTCATTTTACTGTTACGGACACCAGCTTATTTTTGCCAGCTATGTTATTTTTTATGCAATGGATATTAAAAAGGTATTCAGACACGACCAACTTAAAGTGAACTTGTGCTTTTTTATAATTATTGGGCATTTAATGTTATGATGGAAATTTCCACCAGCATGCAAAAAAGGGTTAATAATCCTACAAGGCTAAATAAACAAATATACGAAATGTGATATTTGCATACTGAGTTTAATTATTATTTCGAGACTACGTTACTACTTGCTAAGTAGAGAAACAATGTGATGGTTTTAATGATCAGACACATTGTTAAAGTGTCTTTATATAAAAAAAAACTATATTAACGTTAATTGAACCTATGCTATCTGAAACAAACGCCCTTAACTTATTACATAGAAGGATTCGTTCAAAGCTTTCACGCGAGCTTTTAAAGGAGAGTGCAGTACATTTTTTTTACAAATGAAATTTAATCTTCAATATTTGACAACAGTATGTTTGCATTGGGACGGATTCGTATTAACACACCTATAATGTTATATTTATACTTTAATAAATTGGGAAAATACATAATATCAAATATTATTCGCTTTTCATAATTAAAGTCCAGTTCGTGTATTTGAACGTGACGCGTTCGTGTAATGAACCTGGCGTGCTCGTGTATTGATCTGTTCAGGTTCAGAAGAGCTGAAATATACGACTGTCGCAAGAGTGGTTCTGGGAGGTGGTGTCTAGCGCGTCGCGACTCTGTGTATTTACGTTGTCCAAAGTAGACTAGACTTTGAAACAAATTTCGTGCATAAGTACCCTGTCAACTTGTACTAGAACAGCTTAGTAAGATTAAAACCCGCTCTCCTATAAGTGAGAAGGTGGGACGTTTACTTAAGTTTAGATAACAGCCACAAATATAATTAAATCACTTAACTGCTACTAATATAAAATATATATAAAAATGGTATACATAGTACTAGCTGAACCAGCGACTTCGTCTGCGTGGAAAATTTTTTGGGTAGCATTTTCATTAATTTAGGCAAATTAGTCAAAACACCCCCGCGACCCCTTTGCGGGTGGGATTTCCTAAAACCTTTCTTAACTCACCTCTACTCGGCAAAAGGAATATTCCTACCGAATTTCAAGTCTTTAAGCCTTATGGTTTCAGAGATATCGTGAAGAGTCAATAGATACCAGGATATCTGTTATATATAAAACTAGCGGCCCGGAGCGCTTCGCACGGGTAGCCATAAATAGGTACAGATATTTAAGTTATAGGCATGATAATTAAAATTCATGGTCGAATTGACAAATATTAAGAAAAAGTGTGATTCCTAATACTAAAACTAAGTAGCTCTGAAAAGAACTTTTTAAGTGAAGCATTAAAATGTTTTAAAATAAGTCAAAATATTCCATGTCGCTTGCGTCCACTACGTAAGGAGCCGATCGGCTACCTAGTTCATAATGGTGCACCCCCTTTTCCCGCACTGCCCTTCTCTCGTCGAGTTAGTCGATGCGCTGCGTGGCGGCCGCCGCCGGCATGTATTTTAATTTTAATTTCATGATATCTTTTGACTGGAATATCCAATTTTAATAATTCAAAAGTATTCATCAGGTATTGAGACAGTCTTAAATATTAAATTATTTATTTGGATAAAAATTTATAAATGGTATGGATGACACACACTGATTTTGATCGGCATTTCTATCAATTTGCTAAATGTAAAAAAGTAGCTATAGTGACGTAACTACAACAGTTAGACATATGTTCTTGCAAAGTTTTCGTAGATATTGATATATTCTATAATATTGTCGAACATTTTTTTGTCCTATCATTAATACTCTTCACAGCGTATGCGATGAAAGACATTTTATGGCTAATTTTTTTACACCTTCGGTTGGTTTTAATAGGAATTTCTAAAGATTTCTATAGTAATCTAGTACTAAATATAGCCTATGTTACTCAGTGATAACGTAGCTTTCTAATGAAAAAAGAATTATTAAAATCGGTCTAGTACTTTTTGAATTTATTCGTTACATATAAAAATACAAATCTTTCCTCTTTATAATATTAGTGTAGATATACAACGACGAAATGGTTCTTATAAAAGAAAAATTAAGAAACTTGCGTAGCAAATCCGACATTTATAAGAAAACTTAACACCCATAGTAACTTTTCTAATGAAGGTTACCTTAGTGCTTTTGACAATATATACTTGTTTAATGTAACCTTATGGCGTTTGACACAATTGTTAGTTAGTGGCAGAATGCGCCTTGTATTAAAATAATTTATGTACTATATGTATGCTTGCTTGTACGAAAACACTACCATGTCAGGCCGTATACAGCTCCTAAGCATAACGTCTATCCAACTGCAGCGTGGAGTGCGACAGGGAGATGTTATCTCCCCTTCGCCGTGGCACTGGAAGATCTTTTTGGAATGGAACGTACTGGGCACAACATCAACAGCGAGTACGTCACTCATCTACGGTTTGCCGATAACGTCTTCATTATAGTAGACTCTGGTAGATCTCAATGCAATGCTTAATACCCTTGGCAGCGTTTCTCAACAGATGGGCCTGAAAATGAACATGACTCACTTGACTTGACTTAATGTCCTATATAACCTAGGTGGGGCAGAGGGAGTCCATGGTAACTTTCCATAGCGAACGATCCTGCGCGTCCGTTTCATGTCATACTAATGTTTGCCACCTAAGCCAGCACGGAATGACGCCAAGTCTGTCGTGGACGGCCACGCCTCCTTTTACCTTGCGGGTTCCAGTCGAAGGCTTGTTTGGGTAAATGACTGGAATCCCTTCTCAGCATGTGACTGATCCATCTCCACTTTCGTCCCTTGATCTGATGTTCAATCGATATTTCTTGGCAATTATTAGTAGATAGTCCAAAGGATCGAAGAACGTTGGGGCCGTCAAGTGCTGGAGTGGCGACCACGCAGCGGACGTTGCAGTGTAGGCAAACCCCTCTTAAGATTGACTGATGATATCAAGCGGGGCGCCGGTAGCCGCTGCGCAAAATCGACCCAGATGGGCGTCATTACGTGAGACCTACGTCCATCGGTTGAGACGAAGACGACGACTACAACGATGTATTACAATTTAAATGTCGACAAAAAATTGCAAGCGGTGGCGCTAAGAGTTTGTGGCATGTCGCCTATTCCTGTTTCGATAGTGTTGTTGTTGTGATTAGTATAATAGGATAAATACTAAGCTTTTTAATATAATTTTTTTAATTAAATATATCAATTTCATTAAAACTTTCATAGTTAAGACGGAATAAGGTCTGCTTAAGTCACCAATGTTGCTATCATGACTGTTTTCTTTCTATTTCTACATAATATGCGTATAACGCTTTCCGTAAACCTAAACAGGTTTTCTTATATAGTTCTTATCAGAAAAAAGTACAACGTCGTAATTGCTACCGGTTTTATGTACCGTTGAAGGTCAAACTTGAGTATCAAGACAAACAGTACACTAAGTTTCCTGTATGTACTTTCTCATTCTTAATCCTGTCCTTAATGGCGACGTGAGCTCTTTCAATAAAAAAAGAAAGCAATAGCAACTTAAGCTCTACTTAGACGTTTATACTTGTCAAATTTTGTAAGTAAAATAAAAATATATTACATTTATTCATGAAACAGTTATAAATGAAATTACATTTACATTGTAAACATGCTATCGTATTTGAAATAAATGTGGTTTAACAATGTTTAGTTATTTTAAGCACGTACCACATTAGAAATTAAATGTTTTAACCTGAATTGTATGTGGTTTAATAACATATTTATGATAAAACGTATATTTGAGTACAAATAACGATAGAAATATGTTTCTTAATTGTTGATATTTTGACTCGGATAGACCCTTGCCACGATGTAGTATCGCTGTTGTGTCAAGCAGAGTTTTCAGAATCAAAATCTATCTCCCCTCCATCTTGGCCTTTGATTCTTCATAGGCTCAACTCTTACTTTTTAATTTGAAAAGTTGTATCGAGTGTTTTTGTGACACAACTTTACGCCCCAATTACAATTACTCCAAAATATTTGTAAAATATGAGAAAGTACGTCAGAATATTACAAAAGTGAAACTGTTTTACATCGCCTCAATTAGGTAGATCAGTCAAGTCAATATGGCGGCGTCCATAGCTTGCATTAACTGTTTCACTTCCATCCATGTGGTTACATAAAACCACACATGTTTTTTTTGTTTTGTGTCGATATTCAACCCAAAATTATAGTCACAACGTAATAACTATAGTCAATGTAACATTCAAATTTAAGGGGGAAACTGTATCAATAGATTCCGTTATTTATAGAATTCACTTCTGTTTTTGTATGTACGTGAGGATTTCTTTTACAGTGTTATATATCACAATACGAATTATAAAAATGGATGAATTCATAAATTTAATGAAATTTCTTAACAATCCTCTATAATATATAACGGCGCTTAATTGTGTTTTGGAAAGATGTTTATTTTGGACAAACTGCACTTCTATTTTTAAACGCACATGAAATTAACTTTTATGCTTTGATATTTTACAATATAATGAAGTAAATTTTAATCTTTTCCACTAATTACTATATAAGATAGAAATCCTCCGATTTATTTTGCATTTAAGTTTTTATTTATAATACAGTTGATGTAAAGTCGTATGTAGTAAAGCGCCGTAGTTTTCTTACTACGTACGTAGAAGTGCTACGCTGATGCGTAGATGCTGATACGATTTGCTTATAGGTACTTGAACACAATTAATTACTTTTTGTTAAATGTTTTGGAATTCACTCAATTAAACTGTCATTTTAGTATTCATATTGTGTAAAAAATGTGTTCTTACAACATAAAAGTAACAAGTTATTCAAGGGTAACTTTATACGTTGCTACAAGAAGCTCCCAGAAGAGGTTACAAAGATGTCTCTTAATAAATTTAAATCTTTTAGTAAAAGAAAACTAATTGAGAAATCCTTCTATAATTTGAAAGAATACTTAAAAGACAAAAAAGCGTGGGAGTGAATGTATTGCTCTATATGTATATAAATATAGAATAAATATAAAATAATTATTGTAATGATGATGAAAAAAAAAGAACTCACATCCTCTTATGGGCTCTTCTCAGATCAGGGCGCCAAGGAACCCTCGTAACTTTAGATTGTAAGTCGTTCATCAATGTTGTCAGCGGTCATTCATTTAAATAATATACAGAAAAAACGATATTTTACTTGAATAAAGATAATTTGACTTAAACATTTATAGGAGTAAAGATTCTAAGATTCCTATAAGTAAATATATTTTTGTGTAGATACAGGCTATAAACCCTTAAAATATTAAACTTTGAGCATCGAGACATTTCTAATTTTGCCAGACTTTTTGGATTGAAAATCCCACGTGATAATTATTTATAACATAATCGATGACTGTAACTCGCTAACTTGGTTAAGTGTAATTTACTTTTTAATGAACGATTTTTTTTATAGTCATGTTTTACTGATTGGGTAGTAATAAGCCACGAAGCCTTCCGCTAGAAATATTTTTTACCAATTTCTATAAAATAATAATCGCAAAATTGTAAACTATTCTTCATTCGAAAGAAACCTATAAAAGGTAATAGTTTAATAATATAAAAATAACGTGTCTTTATTTCAACAGGTACCAAGCGGAAATTGAGTGGGAATAAGTCATTTATTTTAATGGAGACTAATTAAGAACCAAGGTCATGATTGTCGACCGCGCGAACAATAATTCACCAGAAGTGGTACAAATCGCGAATTGCGACGTAGTCCATTCATACATTTACCTTGGGGCTCTGATATCTAACAATGGCGGATGCATTGACGAAGTCAAAAGACGGATGGCGATTACAAGAACAGCTATGGACAAGATGAAAAAAATATGGAGGAATCGAAACATCACTAAGACCACGAAATCCAGACTCGTGAGGACACTGATCTTCCCCATATTTTTATACGCTGCTGAGACGTGGACATTGCGAGAAGTGGAAAGACAGAAAATAGATGCTCTAGAAATGTGGTGTTGGAGAAGGATGCTTGGGGTTTCGTGGACCGACTTTCGTACGAACGTCTCGATACTTCAAGAACTCGGCATCAAGCAGCGTCTATTTTCTGTAGTACAATCTCGCATCCTGACTTTCTTTGGACACGTCTCTCGGCGTGGCAATCAGTCCATCGAACGCCTCGTCATTCAGGGAAAGGTGGAAGGCAACAGACCGCGTGGGAGGTCACCTACTCGATGGACTGACCAGATCAAATCTGCTCTGGGAAGTTCGTTGAACGAATGCAGTAGGATGACCTCCAGCAGGGAGAAATGGCGAGCCGTCGTCATGCGCACAACATCTGCCCACTCCGTGACTTCATAACGATCACGACCGCTCTGTCATGAGCGTAACGGCTAAGAAGAAGAAGAAGAAGAATTAAGAACCAGTAAAGTTGATTCATTATTCAGATTTTTTTCTACAATGTCTATAATAATCTTCTCGATATAAATTCAGGTTTTTTAGAGGAAGAGGTATATAGTGTTCTATATTTTCGAATCTTTACTTAGAATATATAGTATTATATAGTAGTGGAATTAATGAAAGGATCAAATAAGTATCAAAATTTTAATGATTTTTGAAATAGCTATATCTTTTTTAGAAATGGTCGTATCGAAGTAAAATAAGAAGCCATTTGATATTCGAAATTTCTTATTTTAATAACTTATAAATTTTTCAAGAAACACGTTTCGCGCAGTCGTTTAAAAAATTCGAATTTTTTTTAGATGTTACTTTTGATGTACGTATTTGAAAATTTTTTTCAATTTACCACTATATGGATTGGATAGGTTGTATTTGGCTTTAATTTGTTTTTCTAAAAAGTTTCCATCAAACCGATTACATGTTTCATTCCATTAAATTAAAAAAAAAAATTAAATTGAGGATATTGTGATCTTGCAAGGATATGGAAACCATTTTTAATTTTCCCAATATTCTCAATATAACATACGATTACCAAAAACACCTGCTTTTGCGATTAATTATTTTTGAGATCCGATTCAAAGGCCGTTCAGATTATAGCAGAAATATGAGATTTTCTGTTTTCGTGCTAGATTTGCCATAAAAGTATCTAAATATAGTACAATATCATCAAATATGTAACAGACAATACGACATATGGTTTTGTAATATTAGTACACATTTATATACGTAAGATAGTAAGTTTAACTAAGAAAAATACTTGGTGAGTGTTCTATTTAAATTTAAAATGCTCACAAAGGCAATCTTTATTGACCTCATTATAGAACTATAGTGCTTTCAAAGTAGTTTATATTTTTAGACTTTTATTTATCTAAAGGTCAAACTGTATCTAAAAATAGTGTTATTTAGAACACCGGCTAATATTAAAGGAAAAAAACGAATGTTTTGTCAATAAATTATTATTTAAATGTAATAAAAATTTGACTTATTTGTTATTCGCATTATAACAACGTTTTCATGCGGTGTTATCGAGGTGATATATAAAATTATATTGTGAAGTAGACACATGTTCTACGTAACGCTTATTAGGTATAACGTTTAATTTCAAATATTATTTTCTGCTTTTAATGATTAATATTAATTGAGTTATTTCAACGGGATTATACGAGTAATATGCCATATTTGTCAATTACTCTTAGCATGTGTTGAACTTATATATTTTGTACTTCACCTAGATAACAATCTACTAAATAATTATCCTTGAAAGTACTGAAAACCAGCGACATCGAAAAAATAACGACAGGAAGGAATGATTTACAATATTTTGCAAGAAAGTAAACAAGGACAAAAAATCATACTTTAATTGCCAGCCTCTCCCTCCTGGGTTCTTCTCAACTTTAGTTGAGGGTTCCGGGCCTCGAGGCTGTGCCTCCTTGCCCGGGCATCTTCCTCAGACATCAATTTGATGCCTGGTATTCTGTTTTGCCCGCAATGATAGGGGCTGGTTCCCGCTGGCTACGCTAGCGGTCCATTAATTCAATGGTCAAGTCCGGGTGTTGCCACTCATATTGCGTCGTCTTCGCCGTCATCATCGCGTACATCAGGAAGCGGTGACAGCAGAAGCTCACAAGGCAGAGGACGCCCAGTGTTTGCTGCTCTTGAGCGCGGGCTGGCAATGCCGTGGGGGTGTATATGTGGGGAGTTGTCCACGTGGCGAAACATACTCTTCGCCAAGTTCCGGACGAACACCTACACGGTGGGCGTCCTGGTGTCACGGTGGATGACTTCATTTCTGACGTACCTCGGAGCTCCTACTGTCATACGTAGGCACTAGTTCTGCTGGATCTGCAGCCTACTTCTCTAGTACCCTGAGCAGAAACAGTACCAGACAGTAGCTGCATACGTCAGTTTGGAGCGGACGTAGGCTCCGAAGACCTTCAATTTGTCAGCCTCTGAATTGGTAATATAAAAATAAGATCTCTACTGCAATACAGTGTTAAGAGATCACTATTATTATGTTTCTTGTATTTATCGTAAGCTTATTCGAATAACTATCAACTGCAGCACAGGAAAACCAGTTTCATTGTATTTATGGTACGAGAAGAGGAAAGTGTGACTTATTATTTTGAAGAATCTGATAATGTTATTACTTATTGAGCCTTTTCAACAGTACGTACATTTGAAAATGCCTCTTCGCCTACAAATTAGATAAAATTACAGTTGAAAGGGAGTAACCGTTTCGTTAGCAGACGTGACAAACATATATTTCTTTAATCAAAGTATGCACAAGTTGTTATCTATGCACTTTTACCATCTTAAAGGCAGTTCATTGATCCCTTTACTAAAAAAAACCATGGGGGGCGAAAATCAATAAACTCTTTGAAGGCGGTTTGGACTGCCCCATCGGACTTAGATATTTTCCATGTAAAAAGTTGTCCAAATTCTGGTAAAAATGGTAATCCGTTGGAACAAGGTCTGGGAAATACGGTGGATGTTGCAGACATTCCAATTGTAGTTCATCTGACTTACTGGTTGTTTGTTGTGCAGTGAGTGGTCTTGTGTTGTCGTGAAGCAGCAGTGGCTTAAAGCGACTCATCTCGTATGTTAAGCAGCTAGTTATTCCTTAATGGTTTACATTTGCTGATAATAGATATCTGCCGTAATCGTTTGGCCGTAACTTTGGTCTCCGGCAGTCCACGGGGTTGGCTATGAAGGTCGAAATTTCCAGAAGAAAACGTTGAAACCAAAAACGTACCGTGCCTTCTTTTGTGACACCAGCGCCGTATACATCAATTACTATTCGAACTATTTTTGCAGCAATGGTGCCTGGTAGAGCTCGTAAATATACCGATGGGACGCCAAAGAAAAAACTAATGAGGAAAAAACAAATGAATGAGTGTTTTCAAAACTCAAATGTGGCAGCTAAATGAATTTATAAATATGAATTTGCAATTCTTAGCCCAAGAGTAGACATTTCAGATCAAAGTGGGCAGTACGACAAAACTCTAATTCCATATGTAAAGACCTAATATATGTATATAAATCAGTTGTTGTTCGTTAGTCTCGCCAAAACCCAAGAACTGTTGGAATGATTTGACTAATTTTAGTTTTTAATTAATTTTTTTTTGTTTCCTTTCTACCTTCCTTTAGATCCTATGGATCCTTTAAAGATTGTCCGTCGTTCCGAAATCATGGGTAATTTGAAATATCACTTGTTTTTTTTTACTTATTTATGGCATATGACACTGACAAGGATTTATTTCTGATTGCAACTGTAATGTTTTATGGAGTTTGGCGGGAATGTGAGCGTAAAGTTCCTGTTTTTTTATGACGAATTCTTTTTCCTCAGGTTTTGACGACGTTTTTTTGCTTAAGTTGAAACATCTGCAATTATCATTTAGATTTTTTATTTGTAGAATCTGAGAGGGTACGAAGTTTGCTGGTTCGACTAGTAAAATATATTTCTATTACGAGTACAAAACTATACTACAGTTTTAAGTCAGAAATAACATATTGCAGTGTTAAGTACCCTCATCAGCATAATTTGTATCATACGTTTCCAGGTCATTATGTGTATTGTATTGCTCTCATAGGCAACGTAACATTATGCACACATCATTACCTTTCGCAACGTAGAATTAATGATTGTTTATGAAACATTTAAAACAATTAATCTCAATTAAAATATCAAATGACCATCAATCTCTAGTATTTAACTAAATAATCCAGTTAACATTTGAATAATTTTATTAATAATTGATTAGAGCTCGACTGTAATCTCACGTAATGGTTTCACAATTTAAGGTGGAAGCGCGTTGGTTAGAGATAATTTACTTGTTACGGATTCTACCATCGTAGCAGAACGGAATCTTTGCTTAACGGCATATCTTTGCCGGTTACGTGGTAACTAGCCGCGGCGGAAACGACCAGTCCAGATACAGACCAATTTTCCCTGCAGAGAATCGATCTCAGGATCTCTTCTAGCGAATTGAGTGCTCACATTATTGCGCCAGCGCCAGTCAAGTTTCATCAGCGTTAAATCTATGTTAATAACTAGTTGGTCCTCGCAGTGTTATATGCGTAATTTCAGATGATTTTGTTTTGTAAAATTATGCCTTAAAATATTAGCTATCTGCCAGTGAAAGTCCCTTCGATATCGGTACAGTCCTTTCGGACCGTAAACGTACAGACCTGCAAACTTACAAAAGCGTTTACTTATAAATATGGTCGCTGGTTCTTGGCGTGTATATATTTTGCTTCTGTATTGCTTGCAAATTATTACTTGCGTTTGTTAATAATGCTCTGTGTCTGTCTGTGCGTCTGTACAGAGGATAAACTGGAATAGGTTCTGTTTCAAGCACAGATTGTAATATTGCATGAACAGCGGCTAATATATTTTTATATAAAAGGTAAGGTAAGTAGGAGCATGGGCTGCTACTTACCAAAGTTCTACTGCTACGGCCTCCTCACTCACAGGAGAGAAGATTTATAGAACATAGACTCACCACACTGTCCCACTGCTGGTTGGCAGGTTTAGTTCACAAGTGTATGCGCTAACACAAATGCATTCTCTATTCCTTGACTCTCGTATTCCGTATTATTTTTATGTGGTCCTGATAATTTAAATCTTTTTTATTTATATAGATAACTAGTAATTATAGTTAACGACATTGAAATTAAAATGGGACTGAGTTAACGTCTTAATAGTTGTTGACATAACAAAGAATTTATCCCCATTTTAAACACATCAGCCGATAACGCTCTGGCTTTTGCACTTATTTCAACTTGGCAACCTACGACACTTTATTATAAACCTATTGACACATAAACTACGACCATAGAAATACTTTTTAAATAAGAAAGAATGTTTATTTTATACCGCACATTACGATTGTGATGTTAATTTTCAAATTATGGCTATTATTTTGAATGAATTTTAGCGTTTTGAAGCTTGAAAAAGAATAGTAATCTTTAAGCTTAATTACAAAAACTCATAGTTTATGCAAAAGCCAACTTAAAAAACATTTAAATTGGTTATAAACAATTAAAATTTGACAAAAGTAAATGATGAATGAAAATAGTTTTATTGTAAAAGTCAATTGAATACTATAGTAATTTGTTGTGAAAGCGGACCGACTATTTGAGCCAATAATCATTTAATCACATTGGAAGAGAGTCAATTTATTTTGCATTAATCCTTTTAATAAAATTTTGCGAGTCCAAGTAGACACAACCTTTATTCGACCCTGCAATGTTCTTTTAAACTTTTTGTTCAACGCGCATACTGTTTACATCTCCGGTTGCGGTATAACCGGTATAGTCAAAGAAACTTGTATTTTTTTATTTGGATTATAAAAAGTACTTTAGCAATGCTTTGGAATCTATAAGCCATACGCTTACTTAAATACAATTAGTAAACCTTTGTGGTACATATTATATACCGGAGTCTAAAACAGTCAAATAAATTAAATTAAAAGAGGCGTTTTACAAATTGTGTGGGAGAGAAATTGGCTTCCTATTTCCTAATGGTGAAACAAATTTGCTACCAGAATATCTGTAAAAAGAACATGTAAAATAAAGCGCATGGTGCGTACAACAAGCGATGATCGCTAAAGCTTTTTTAATTTTTTTAAAAGTTTTACTGGAATAGTGGGAGGCTTAAGCCGACGCCTACCACCCTACCAACAAATTTTAAGAGGTCTCTCTTACCATGTTAATGTGCTTCTATTTTAGGCTGTATCATCACTTATTAGGTGAGATTACAGTCAAGCGATAACGTGTCAGCAAATAAAACCTTAAATATGTCGGCCCCAATTCGCTGTCCTAAAATATAGTAATGACTAAAGCTCTACATCTCAAATTTATATAATGGTTGCCTGATCCCATTTTAATACACGTGAGTTTTCATTTAGAGATCAAAGTAAAAGTACCAAAAATGTTCACACGCCTTTGTGCGCCATTCAATAAACGGCACAAAAAGAAATCTTTTCAGCCCCTAAAGGATCTCAGGGATGGCAAACACTACAAATTCGTGGTGTTAGTGTGATAGTCATTAAAATATTGTATACTAGCTGTCCCCGCGTTGTAACCCGTGTAATTCTAGATGCATTTCATATAATCAAAGTAGTCTAAGATATTCTTTATAACATCAGCTATCTGCCAGAGACAGATCCGTCAAAATTTGCCGAACCATTTTACAGATTAGTGGGAACAAAGTAAAAGCATTTTCCGATGTCAAAAAATGGCGTATCTGGAATATATGTGAATGAAATTGAAAGTCACGGGTCAGGCGAGTTTTCTAATGCAACGCTCAATACCGGACTCGAACCCAGGACTTGACGTATATGGTCGAATAAGCTGACACGAGACAAATGAGACAGTTACGGTGTGATTGATATATTCATACCTAACTATAAGAGCTACGGTATTTCAATCGTATTTGAGACTTTTTCATAGATGATTTATAATATTTCAATATCAATTTTTTTATGTATAGTTATCCTAAATAAATAAATAAATAAATAATGTTTGGACTCCATACAATTGCACATGGAAGAGTATAAACAATTTCCTACTGACGATTCAAAAAAAAAAGTGCTTTTTGATCCTTCTTGAATAAAGAATGTTTTGATTTGATTTGATACTAACTCTGCTACTGTATTATTTTATAATCAATCCTTCGCAAATTTTGTGTGGGATATGATCTTGTGATCTCATCTGATGGTAGCTGATGATACAGTCGAAGCGCGCTAATATCTGATAAGAGGCGATATACGTCTTATGGTTTCTACACAGCATCGTACCAAAACACAAATCTCTGTGTTTGGCGGTACGTATTTGCTTGTAGGGTGGTAATTAGTCATGGCCGAAGCCTCCCACCAGACCTCACACAGGACTCAGACAAATTAGAAAATTCAATTTTACAAATTTGCCCTACCGGGGATCGAACCCGAAACCTCTGCTAGAAAAGCGAATACTCGCACCACTGCGCCAACGAGGCCGTCGAGATCATTATACAGATTTTACTTTACAACGAATATATATGTAATATATTTTTAAATTCGTAACATCATTTAAGTATAATGTCCGACATTAGTCAATTTAAAAATACTTTACAGGTATTGAAAAATTTTTTTAGATTGATTCATTATAAATTGTTAAAAATAAAAACAATTATTCAAATGCAAAACTTTCTTTTATAATATTAGAGAAGAGATTTATTTGTAATACTTCATTATCTCAGAACTTCCCTATTAACGACATTTGACACTCCTGAGTTCGACTCGGGATACAATATTTTCTTTAAAAATGTCAATCATTTTTAAATTCGTTGTATGTTTTGAATGCAATGTTAGATTTTAATAATTTGAAAAGTATTTTACAGGTTTTGAAACGGCCTTTATAAAATATTATTTAATAGGATAAGGATTTAATACAGAGTCATGATTAATATCGTTTGAATATTGTCGGCAATTTTATTAACTTTTAAAATGCTAAAAAGAATCAATAGTGACATAACTACAGTAGTTGGACATATGGTATCGCCCACTTTGTTATAGGTATTAATACGTTCTATAATATTGATTGACAGTTTTTTGTTCTATCATCGATAGTTTCTGCAGTGCACGCGATTTTTTGTTTCACACCTTGTTACAATAATGCATATTTCTTAGGGATCCCTATTTTTTTAAGCTTATATAGCCTATGTGGCTCAGTGAAAATGCAGCTTTCTAATAGTGAAAAAATTTTTGAAATCGGTCTAGTAGTTTTGCATGAAAACATAAACTTACATACATACTTATATACAAAAAACACAAATTTTTCCTCTTTATAATATTAATTCAGATGTATGGGAATAACTCAAAAGAAATCAATATAAATTATTGTTAAACAAGTCAAGTTCATTATAGACAGAATTTTGATAACCCTATTCGGGCATTCAAGCGTTAAAATCAACCCACACATTCGCAAACTGACGTCTTCATAAGTCCCCATATAGCGCCTTTATACAGAGTTTGCGCTAATGCAAATATCGTTTAAGGTAGATTTAAGTCACATGACCCATCAATATATAAATTTTAATATATAATGTTTATTTAAAAACATAAGGAATATCGTAAAGGATTCCAACAATATTTGTTGAACATTAAAACTTTAAATAAATGCAAAAAATAACGAAGTTATTGTACATACTTTAGTATATATATTACCATAATAACCGCTTAACTTTTCTACACTTAGTTTTGATGTTTTTTGATAAACAACGTGTAAGGAAAGCTCTTCTTTCTTCGTTTTCCTAATCCTAATTAAAAAAATCATATATTTAAAACGTTTTATCAGCATTGTTTACGCTCCAACGTGTTAGTAGAGCTAAATGAAACAATAGTTTCAAAAATGCATTTCTTCACTAAAAAAACAACCAACAATGAAACAGAAAATCAAAATCAACTGATGTTTCAGTTTGGGTAAACGAACTGAACAAAGAAAGACAGCTGTTTTTAATTTTGTGTTTCATTGCAGGTTTTTTTTAAAGAAAGTAATGTTTTTTTTATGAAACTATCGTTTTAGCTGTGTCAACACAATGGAGCGTAAATAATGTTAATAAAACATCTTTAAATATAATTTTTTATTTAAATCGATTTTTTTTACTTCCCATCATCAATGGTGCTATCTACTACATTAGTACTATCGTCTGCCGTCGTTTGCGGAAGCGGTATCCTAATACATTGTATTGACGTTAGAGATAACTGCTTTTGCCAGTTAATTTTGCTTGAAGACAGTGATTTCGTCATATCATTTGGTGTTCTTTGATTCTTTACAAATCATTTTGCGGAGAATCACAGAAAGTTATACACCATATTTCATCTTAAGAGAACTACAAAATAATAAACATAAATGAAGAGAAAAAATAGAACAAGATGTTTTATCGTTCTATAGCTATTTATTCCAGACAACCTAGAATTAGAAAAACATGTAATGAAATAGGAAGGTAGGGCATAAACATATTTTGACTTTGACTTTAATAATACATATATCGACGCTAGAAAGCAAACACGTAGTAATCCGCTAATCCAAAATTGTTCATGAGAACAGAAAAAAAAATCATAAAATCAATATAAACTTTAACTTCCATATTTATTTACTAGAATTATCATTTTTCGACCTGATATTTATCTTTTGTTCTTAAGTGATTGACTTTAGCGGCATTATCTTACATCTCTTAAATTTTTTTACAACTATATTAGGGGTTAGCTTTCCAATGTGGACTTAAACTTAAGAATATATGTCATATATTAAAATATATATATTGAATGTGTAAATTTATAAACATGTGGTCAAATCTTAACGAGATAGTGCCTTTTATCAAATTTTTAAATGTCGATAGCGCTGTATTTTTTAACGTACTTGTGTTTAGTTTCTGTACATATTAAACGAGGATCATATTTATAAGTATTTTATTTTAGTATTTATTTCTTTATTGAACTACACCACATATAAAAAAAACTTAAACTACATTAATAGTTCAGCGCAATAGGCGATCTTAAAGCTATGAAGTGATTTCATCGAGGCAACCTTAAGGAAATAGATAAAGTCCAGAGTGTATAGGCAGGTGTAATACTTTACATGTATATTATTATTTAAAAAATACATTTTAAAAGAAAATCTCTTTAAATTATATTAATTAAATATAACATATTTCCTGTCAATTGGTTGATAAAACGATAATGAATTCAATAACATAGAAAGACATTAATGAGATAAAAATTCTGCTCCTGAAGGTAAATTATACTTGCCAATTATCTCTCCATAATTTATATTGACAGAGGCAATTAATTTGGCTGCATACAGTCAGCTAGCGGTATACCGCAGCGTATGCGATAATTATTTGTATTCTCGCTATGAACTACGACTTTGCATACATTAATTTAATTTATTCACTGGTATAATAATTATAATGGTTAAAATTAAAATAAGACATTTTTGCAAACAGTATACTTAACATACAGAATAAACGAAATTGCTTCAGTATTGATCTTTGCATAAAGGGAATGTCAATTATACTGTCCTTATTCTCGCTACAGAGATATTAGAATCATTCCAATAATTCCACTAGAAGATAAAGCTGATCCTGCGTTATATTGTCTAGAATATATTATAGTTCTATTCTCCTAGCAAGCAATTGCTGAAACGGAATTAAAAAGTCTTCTTAATTTTATGTGAACGTTTGTCCAGAATAAAAACGTTTGAAGTAATTTTTATGACATATCCACACACAAGAATTATCATATTACCTGTATGTTTCATAAAAAAGGATACTCAAATGAGTTTATTGAAGTTCTTCTCAGGACAGGTATTCTCATTTTATACATTAAGTTGTTCCTTATATCGTCATCATTTGTACATGGAAATTAATCTGTGGGAAGTCCTGTATTTGGCGATTGAAAAATGATGTAAAGGCTCACTTGAATAAAGAAGTTTTGAGTTATGTGAAGCAAATAAGACAGTTTGAAATAAATAGAGTACTACATTTTAAGTAACAAATATATTTGAGAAATATATTTTTATCATCATTCACTCAGCGACATAGGCTATATTACTTTTAAAAAAAAAGTAGGAATCCCTAATAAAAATGCAATAATGTAACCCTAGTTGTTAAACAAAAAACCTGTTATCGCGTGCACTGCAAAAAACAATTGAAGATAGAAAAAGAAATGTTATACAATATTACAGAACGTTTAATATGTATAAAAAAGTACACGATGCCATATGTCCAATTACTGTAGTTATCCCACTATAACTACTTTATTGAATTGATTAGTTAATAAAAGTGCAGATAATTATCAAGTCATATTATTCATACCTCTGTATTAATCCTTATCCTATTAAACGATATTTCATTAAACATACATACATAGCATCACGCCTCATTCCCATAGGGGTAGGCAGAGACAACATCCTTCCACTTGCCACGATCCTTGCATATCTCCTTCGCTTCTTTCAATCTCATTAAATCTTTCATACAAGTTCGTCGGTTTAGAGTACTCTTGACCTGGCCGTTATTTAAAATGTCCTGGATTTGGTCCAGGAACGTTCGCCTCGGTCTTCCCCTTCCAACTTTCGCATTCACTCTTGACTCATAAATCCTTTTTGTCAGTCTCCTTTCATTCATTCTCTCTACATGCCCAAACCATCTAAGCATACCTTTCTCAATTTTAGTCACTACGTCTTCTTTTATACCACAACGTTCTCTTATCACACTATTTCTTACTCTGTCACTCAGTTTTAATCCACTCATGCTTCTCAACGCTCTCATCTCTACCGCATTTATTTTACTTTTGTGATTCTTCTGCCATACCCAACTTTCACTACCATACATAAGTGTTGGCACCAACACTCCAGCATGCACTGCCAGTCTAGCCCTTTGAGACACCATCTGGCTATTCATAAAAGCATGCAGAGCACCATTTACCATATTCCCTGCATTCACTCTCCTTTCGATATCACTTTCACATGTTCCATCTTTTGTAAATTTAGATCCCAAGTATACAAATTCTTTCACCTCTTCCACTTGTTCCCCATCTATCAAAATATTGCCATTCATCATAGATTCATCTCGTTCAAAAAGCATAACTTTCGTTTTGTTTACATTCACTTTCATTCCTTTCCCTTTCAAAGCTTCATTCATAATATTTAGCATCTCCTGAAGCTCGTTAGCGGATGACGCAAGTATTACTTGATCATCAGCGTAGAGTAAACATTTGATGAGTAATTCATTCATTCTTAACCCATACATACTTTCTTTTAAATCTGTCAAACATTTATCCATGAAAAGGTTGAACAGCCATGGTGACGCAACACATCCCTGTCGAACACCTCTTTCGACAGGAAACCACTCCGTGTACGCTCCGTTTATTCTGACACAGGCACTAGAACCCTCATAGAGAGACTTCAATGCTTGGATCAGACAACCGCTCACCCCATACGTAGATAACGTTGACCACAGCTCATTCCTCACCACTCGATCATAGGCCTTTTCTAAATCTACGAACGCGCAATAAACTTTTTGGTGTTTAGCCAAACATTTTTCAGTTATGCACCGTAAAGAAAAGACCTGATCCGTACATCCCATTCCTCTTCTAAATCCCGCTTGCACGTCCCATATTTTCCCATCAGTTTCATTAATCACCCTTTCAATTAATATCTTTGCATACAATTTGCCGACGACACTAAGAAGGCTGATACCGCGGTAATTTTTGCACTCCTGCTGTGACCCTTTTCCTTTATATAGAGGGACAATTACGGCCTTGCTCCAATCTCTTGGGACTTGACCTTTCTCCCAGCATATATTGAAAAGGCAGTACAGCTGAGCTACCACAATCCCGCGGCCAGCCTTCAGCATCTCGACTGACACTCTGTCATACCCAGCAGCCTTACCTGACATTCTACGTAAACGATGCTACAAATTTAATAATATATTAGCTAGGTATATATTCTTTGTAAAGTAAAATTTTTATATTGATTAGATTTTTAATGTAAGTGTGTATCTAATAATCTAAGAGGAAATAATTAAAAACTGAGCTAAAAAAGACTTACTAGACTTTCCACTGCCACTAGATCGGTATCAACACTGGCTATTTTTGTTTAGTTTCAGTAATACAGAATTTGACATAGGTAGATTTAAAGGAGCGAAATTTATAATCATGACTTCATTACATTCAAGTAGTTTGACAATCGAAGTGTGATTGAATAAACCTTGTGATTCTTAGACGTCTCCTGGCTGATTTGATGCCAGTACCAGATGCCACTGACAAAACCTATGTTCCAGATTACGATAATTTTTTTTCTAGTATTGGCGCACATGGCCTATAGTTATGCTTTTTTACTACTAAAAATAAATGGCAGTTAATGAAAAATACAAAAATATTAACGAAATACATCCCAGGCATATATGAAATCTCCGGAGCGCATAACCCATTTCCCACAATGGACTTCTACTTAAGTACAAACGTCAGAAATATTTCCGGTTAAAAAGGAATAGCGTTTATGAGAAATAGCGAGCGAGCTGGAAATGCACATTTTTAAGAAATGAAATAAGGAAAAAATTTTTCACAGTCAAAGCCATAACCTTGGCAAAGATAATTGCAGCGAAAATTCCTCCCATAAAATGCTGTTTCATTTGAGTTATCGTAGTATTAAATTACTGTTATATTTTTGAAGTGAAAATTCTTTAGGCGCTTGAGGGTAAAACTAATACGGATGAATCGTGTGATTAGCGTTACGAATATGTGCAGCTTTTGTTTGTTAATTCGTTTGAAGGTTAAGTAGTTTTAATATTTGCCACGCGTCATTTAATAATTTAATATACCATTTTCCGTAAAATAGAAAATATTTCATAATTTCCCTTTTCTAAATTTTAAATTCAACAACAAAATTTAATTCTTTATTTCTAATATTGACGAAAAACACATGGCATTTTATTTTCAATTCGTCATTTGAGAATACAATAAATTTATTGTATCAATTTTTGACAGTGAGAATAAAATTTATTAAATTCCTAACTTATCTTCCTTTTTCTCTCTCTTTAATTCTCGGAAATCTAAAGTTTTAGATTTGTATCAATATAAACAAGACTAAAAATTGGATTTCCAAAGAAGTTTCACTTATGACATGAGTACTTTGTACGCAAGCACTTTTATATTTTATTACTCTGAGCAAATATATGAGACGTTTGTTAATAATAATAAAAACTTTATTTCAACCATTGGTGGTCATAATATGTTAGTAGGTTACATTTTAAAAACTAAAGTTAGTACTTTAAACAAAATATAACTAATCTATCCCGGCTCGATTTGTCAGCCCGTGAATCATGTAACAATGATTCAAGTACTGACAATGAAACCTGTTACTATATATCCTTAGAAAGCCATTGGAGCTTGCCTGTACTCTACGCGCCAGGGATGTACACCTTTTTCGCATGATAGTGTAGAAACAGTCCACACGGGCATCGGCAATCATTCTAGAAGCGCTGCAGCATCTGGGCAGCTCCATTAGCATTCTAAAGCCATTGTTATATTGGACTCGTAAGGCGCTACACTGTTTTTGCGAATAGTCAGTCCACAAGCTGCTCGTATAAAATGTGGTACAGTATGCTTCAAATAGCGTGATTTTTACTTCTACTTAACTACGAGCAAACCTGCGAAAGATCATATTCGCTCTAACGGAGAGCGCCCTACGTTCCCTATCAAAATCAGCATTGACTTTCAGATCAGAGGTTAGTACTACAGGGTATTTAAATTCATGCAGTCGTCTGATTGGTGTCTCATACAACCTGATCGTAGGCACTTTGCTAGGCAATGTCCATCCCCTATGCTGAAAGACCATGCACTCAGTTTTTTTTTTGACATTGTAGGTCAGTCCATGACTGTGGCCGTACTTTTCACACACACTTAGCAACTTTGCCACACACAGAGACACTCCGGACCACCATGTCGTCAGCGTAACTAATGTTATTTAGGCACACACCGTCTATACGGCATCCGACTCGAGTGCTACTGAGCGCCTCTATGAGTGCGTTGACAAAGAGCTTTGGCGAGGTTGAGCCGCCTTGTGTGACCCCATACTCCAACTTATACGCCTCTGAATACGTATCTGCCCATCGCTGACATTGACCTGGTTCAAGTACCAGAATATGAAAAGCGCATTGGCTTCTTTAGGAACACCAGTGTTAAGCTTTTGTCACAAGAGATCATAATTTACCAAGTCAAATGCCTTCGAGATGTCAAGAAAACAAATTTACATTACGTAAAAAGAAATGAATTGTGAAACGGTGTTTTTGGATTTTTTTCAATAACCAGTACAAATTACCCAGCCAATGTATTATTAGATATAGGTTTTAATTTTATAACGATGATGACGTAGGTCAGACCGCCCTACGCGCCCGCCCACCTGTTAATAACGTTTACATTCCCCGGAATCTGTTCCGAGTTCTGTATTACTTATTACGTTGCCTAGGAATGCAATTAGTTATTTTGAAAGGTATACATCGATATTTTACTTAAATGCAGCAATAATCTCACAATGTGTTATCTTAATATTTATTTATGTAGTCTAACTACCGGCACGTAATTTCTTGTTAAAAGAGATATGCAATTATTTAAACTTTTCAGTCTTAAAAGTTTTTTTTATTGCTTAAAGATTAGCATTTAATTGTAATCTCACCTGATAGTAAGTAAAGACACAGGCTAATAGGACTTGTGCTAACCCGGTAAGAGACAATTTACCTCTTATCGTTTCTACACAGTATCTCACCGGATATCAAATATTTTAATGGGCGGTACCTCTTCTCTGGTAGGGTTTGTAAGCCACGGCCGAAGCCTCCCACCAGACCTAACTAAATAAGCACGAGCGAAGTCATAAAATGCTATTTCAAATTTATCAGTCTAAAATAAAAACGTCGTTATGACTATTATATACTCGTATATAATAGTCATAACGACGATAATATTTTTTCGAATAATTTAGATAATTATCATCAGATATAACAAAAAAAACCCAGCAATAATTTATTGAGAATTATCAAATCAAAATAGTTCATCCTTGCTATCCCTATTACTTACCGCAATCGAGAATTTTCGTACAGGAAATTATTGGGTGCCTCATCGAAGCGTAGATATTCACGAAAATTCAGCTTATTAGTAATTATTTTTATATCAAGGATCTGAACTACTACTTTTTAGCGTAGGACCGGGAAAGGGTGCCACGCGATTTGTAGGACATTATGACTATTAAACTATAGAGAGATAGATATAAATACTTTATTGTACACCACACAGGAAATATAGAGCAGAAACAAGGTAAAATAGAAAAGAAAAAAATGTACAAAGAGGCCGTCTTATCGCTTTCTACAGCGATTTCTACCAGGCAACCTTTGGGCTAGAGATATTGCTTAAATGGAATGTAATAGGTGGCTTAATATAAATAAATGTAAGAAACTTACTCAAGTATACAATATATATATACATTACATATATATTATACATACCTAACATATATATATATATATATATATATAGAATAAATATACAAAAGTCTTTGAGCTATATAAATATTGATTAATTTAAACAAAAAAAATCATCTAGTTAGTAATCATTTTTGATGACCTCATTAACGATACGAGATGATTTTGTAGCACAAAAGTTTTTCCGAATAATTTAGATATTTATAATCGGATATAACAAAAAAAACTCATACATTTTTATGAATCATCAATTCAACATATTTTATCCCTGCTACTCCTATTACCTACCACAGTCGAGAGTTTTCGTACAGGAAATTGTTGTGCGTCTCATCAAAATGAAGCTACTCACGGAAAATTAGCTAGATAGTAATCGAGTTCAAAAATATATAGTGAAAGTTAAAATCTTTCTATCTTAATTTCCAACAAAATATAATTTTGAACGAAATTTAACAAAATCAATTTTCAATACATACGAACTTTGAATATTACGTTATTGCTGTTTACGATTTAGTTATATAATTGTATGAATACAATATGTTTATTATAATAAAACCTATATTGAAGCATCATCTCATTTTAAATAAATTCTAACGACGTGAACGCGACCGACTGAATATAATTTATAAAAGCAGAAATAGATTCATCTAGATATCCTATTTTTATACTAGAAAAGTGGCTACGGGGTGAAAAATTCATACGCTCTACTAAAGTTTTAAAAAATTCAACTCTTAAGAACCTAGTATATCCTTCACGGGAACGTGCACTATCAACGTTGTAATAAAGAAAAAGCGCATTTTTGTTTCATAGACTCTTTGAAATACTGTATAAAAGTTTGACAGAGAATTTTTCAAGAAACATGACTATATAGATACTTTAAATTAGACAGACTTGTGGATATAATAATAATGTTATGGAGTTTGAAATTTCTTTTAAAATGATCACTAAACTAGCTGTTCTCACGGTGTTACCAACATAGTTCTTGATCCCGAAAGAATACGGGAAAACCCGTTCTTAGTTAGAGACTTCATAGCTAAAGAAATATATAATATAGTATTTCAAGTCAATCTGGCGATATATTTTGATACTTGACGGCGGCAACATGCACGTAAACCGGGCGCGATACTATATATTTCATTGATTACATTTTTTTCGCAGAGTCCTAATTTTGTCCTGAAATAAAATCTCTCAGTTACTCCTTTTAAAATCAGCTATCTGCTTTTGAAAATTCAAAATCAGTCCAGCCGTTTCAACGTTTAGCAGTAAGTAATCAGAACAAAGAAAAATCTGAAAATTTTATATATAAGTTTTTTTACAGATATACAAAACTAGCTGAACCTACGACTTCGACTGCGTGGAATGTTTTTTGGGTAGCACATTCATTAATTTATTTATTCTTATTTGACCTCTACTCGGCAAAAGGAATATTCATACCAAATTTCAAGTCTCTACGCCTTATGATTCCAGAGATATCGTGATAAGTACCTGGATATCCCTTATATATATAGACTAGCTGAACCCGCGACTTCGTCTGCGTGGAATGATTTTTTGGTAGAATTTTCCTTAATTAAGGCAAATTGTTTTATAAATGCGCACTGCCATTTGAGGGTGGAATTTCCTAAAATTTATTTTAATAGGTTCCATTATGTCAAAAAAATATTCGAAGTTTTACATACCATAAAAGATATAGTTTGTAAATATGAAGCTTGAATTATTTTAAAATGTGAAAATTTTAATTTTTAATCCCCTAGCGGGTGGAATTTCGTAAAATCCTTTCTTAGCTGATCTCTACTCGGCAAAAGGAATATTCCTACAAAATTTCAAGTCTCTACGCCATATGGTTTCAGAGATATCGTGGTGTGTCAATATATATATATATATAGACACACCACGATATCCCACTTTTGAGATTTTAGTACTGTATGGACTTTTATTTGCATTTAGTGTAAAGCTGTTAATTTGAAATTGTAAACTCTAATTTTAAATATCTGTATAGATTTATTCGTTAGATAGATTAACATATTGTAACCTTATATGTAAATGCACGCTAACATTGACCTATTTAATGTGACATAATAAGCAGTGCCACGTGGACAAATTCATGCTAAAAATAATTTATTTTTACATCGCTGTTTTCAATTTAGATGTTGTGATAGCCGAAGGTGTTCATTTTCTCACCATAAAGGTCAGGAGGTAATACTTTACTCACAGCATACCATCCATATTTCAATTAATTTAGTAATCCTACCAATAACCTCTGATGTACTGGGAATTTTTCTTGAGTGCAACTTAACCAAGTATACAAAAATAAGTGTACAATCCCTTTTTGAGCCATCACTTCATAGAATCTCGCTCAGCTGTTGAAGTTCACGTATAAGTTTTACAGTATTATATTTTTCAACACTTACTATTAGTTCACACTTCCTTATGTTATGTTACAAAAGAGAATAAAAAGTAGAATGCCATAAAAAAGGTTATGGTGTGTAAAACTTAAAAGGCACTTATGCTACGATGAAGTTTTATTTACAACTTAAAATTGGACAATTACGATATACATGATTGTTACTTCTTAATTGTTTCTGCAACAATTTTCTACAGAAACCAATCGAAAAATACTCCAAAGACAAAATGTTTCAGTAGTATATTTATTTCAATGCAAATATAAAAAATGCCATACATTAACGACCTACCTATCAACAAGGACACTTGCGAAAACTCTTTTATACATACACATACTCGTATACATAATAGACTACAAACCCATGGAAATGAACCAACGTGAATAACGCTTATAAGGCTGTTACTATATCATAAAATAACTTTGAGCGCTATGTCGTCGTTTCTGAGTGGTACAGACGGGTTCACGAGTAAGCCATTTTTTATTGTAATATTTTTATTTGTTACCAGTTATCATGAACGGCCATAAGGTGCTACGGTAATATTTAATAAGATTATATAATAAAACAGTTGCCGTACATAAACTTATGATCTTACAGCAGTAATAACTCGGTAAATCCTGAAATGTAGGTAATTGCTAGTAAATGATGTTACAAATTTAAAAATGAATTCGTTAGATATTAATTTCGTTGTAAAGTAAAATCTGTATTTTAGATGGATAGATATTGAATGTAAGTGTTTATAATAATCTGAAAGGATGTAATTAAAAACTAAGTGAACTAAATGAAGTAACTAAAATAAATCTATAGTCCGACTTTCTACGGCCACGAGACCGCAACCGCGGGGCGTTACTAGTTAAGTATTTAGAAAATGAATGTTTGTACCAAGTGAAAGAAGTAAGTAGCAGCCCAATAACATTTCATTGCTGGGCACTGACCGCCTCACTCATAGGAGACAGAATTTTTAGAGCATAGACCCACTACGCTGCCCCACTGCAGGTATAGTGCATAAGTATATGTGATAACAAAAGTGCACTGTTTGTTCTTTCACCCTCATAGTCTGAAGCGACAGCAATCCGACACAACCGGTGAGTGATCAGGCACAGGACCGACAGCTCATCGTGCTCTCCGAAGCATGGGGGTGGAGCACACCGCCAATTTCCCAACTTCAGACAAATACTGAGAATTACTTAACAGAATACTCGAAATCGATTTTTAAATTCTCCAACACAGGATCTCATGTCTGTAGCCAAACAAGTTGACCATTTGACTAATGAGACAGTTGAAGGAAGACTATCTAGTGAAAACTCACGGAAAACGTTTGAGGGATTCTTTCTACATAATAAATATGGAAGTTTATAATATTCAAAAATAGAGAGAAAGGGGTAGAAAGCTAAAAATTATACTCGTATTGCGACTTGTGCTCAGGCCTACCAAGTATAAACAAATAATTCATAAAATCAGTGAAGTTAAACAAATGTTATAAAATATTGCAATTTAAAAAATGGAAACATCTTTTAATATAAATAATACAAATTTAATTTCTTTGTCTAAGAAAATAAAAGCTAGCCCAACAGTGAGGGCACGATCTATAATAAGAGTATTTTACCAAACCTAGCCCCGAAACGTATCATTTCCTGTCACGTAACCAATTATTTTTCTCTCCTATAATAATATTTTCCGCCATAATGAAATGTTTGATGAGCTACTTAGGTCGGAAAAATGTTAGAAGAAATGGTACACAGAACAGAAGGGACGACGGCAATGTTATATTCAATCAGAATGAAAGAGATATTGCTTTAATAAGTATTCAGCATTTATATTTATTTTGGGGAAAAGTTTTTTGTTCTTTATTAACAATATTTGATCTTTAGAATATACAATATGGCAATACACAATTTACTCACACACGTTAAATAACTTTTGAGCTCTCTTAAAGAGTTTAAATAATGAGTTTTTAAGGGAAGTTATTTATGTACATTTTTTAAAGATTGCCATATCACTTCTTAATAAATTGAGATTAATCAAAAAAATTATTAGTATGTATATATATGAGTATCTACCATACAATTGTGAGCACTTGTGAATCGTCAGTATTCTGTCAGTTGGTAACATATCTACCACCGGTTTGGAATTTTTATTCCGCTAAGGAGTAACTGGCAAGAAACTCAGCCGTTACTCTATTAAACATAGTTTTGTAGGTTACAATGTGTAATATTTTGCTTCTGTGTGCAATTGGAATCAACTCCAACCGCTTTCATAACTTAAATAATCTTCAACCTCATAAATACATACATACCTTTCACAAAAGGATGTTTTTGACTAAAACTACTAAGAGGCAAATTCAAAACTGATTGCAGTGATAAAAATCTTCATAAAATGTCTATGATCAAACTTACAAAAGAGTAATCTTTTTTCACTCTAAAATATTTCATTACAAATTTGTTTTTATTTATTGTATTAAATAGTGTATTTCGCTTTTTTTGCTGTTTTATTGAATTATGTTACGAATATACAAAATGGTATTTTACTATGAGTAATGGTACTGTAAGAATTGATGTTTCTTTGAATTATTCTCTTAAAGAAGCGCGAGCTCCTAATTGACGCATGTTGATTTTTTTGTAAAATAAAAAAATGTTTCTGAGTCCGCCGCCTTACCACATAACAGAATGGCATAAGATGTAATGCAAGGAAAATAAGCTATATACATCATTTTCAGTTTCAACATCAAATACATAAATATTTTACCACTTAAAACCCGCATTGCAATGTTACTTAATGGTAAAGTCCATTTTTGACAATGCAAAATCAGCTAATGATGCTTATCTGGAACCATTGCCGTTATCAAAATATTATTGTATAGTGATGAAACACTCAAATTATGTAAAGTGTTATAAATCTATCTAACAATCTATTGAATGCACTGTAAATTATTTAATTTAACTATAGATAGAGTAATTGGTTATGATGATGACTTTAAATTTTAAACACCACATCTAGGGCATTTAGCGCTTATTAAAAGCATTTATTAAAGCGCAGTAGAGAACTTTGCTATTCCTTTTTCGGATCCTGACAAATTAGACTAAATTTTATAATTTGCATACTGTGACTAGTAGTGAAAACGTGCCACTAAGAAAATAATATACATTCCGAGTCGATGTTGTGTAGAAAGAAGTAAATTACCTCAAATCATAAACAGGTCGATAATCTGGTGAGTGAGACTGGTATAAACTCAAAAACTACAGGACGGAATCTCATGCCGTTTTCACCAATAGATAGAGTAATTCTTGAGGTAGGTTTATGTATACAAAGTTTTGTGTAAAGTGGTTGAAATATCGCGATAATTGTTGGATGTGTCGGTAAATTCTAATCACCAGGGAGTTTCCATCGAAACCGCGAATTCATCTTTTTCATATGTAAAAAACAATGTATTGCCTCTTTTATAGATGAACAATAAGAGTCTTTATCGGTATTTCTATCTTTTAAGGATAACTGATTATCGCGATTTCGAATTTATGTCGTGTTATGAAGATTCCTTGAAGTAATGGTGTATATGGTTTTGTTTAAAGCTTAATAAAAATAGTGTTTTTGAAAGAGACACAAACTATCGAGCGCTTCGTGTTTTTTTTGTCACCTAGGTCATAAGTAGCAAGTAAACACACTTGAAGGAATGGAATGTAGAGATCATATTACATTTAATTCTAATCGACATATAAAACATGTAAGCATAACATGTTCTATTACTATGTAACCGTGTGAAGCCGAGGCGTATCGCTAATACGTCATATATTATACCTTAACCAAGTTAGTCACAAATTTTTAGTTTGGTTATAGAAGTATACGGTACAAATGTTACTATAAAAGTTATATATATTCTAAGAAAGAGCGACAAAATTGTGATAAAAATTTTAATGCAAAATATCTATAATTGTATCATACTTGTATTCTTTATCCATTTTAAAGTTTTGCCAGAGTTGCATATATTGTGGTAGCAAACTAATTGGAGCCCATCGACTTATCGCTCGAGTAACTTTGTATAATGGTTTTATTCAACTACCTTCAACAAGTTCAAGGAGTCTACATAAGGATCCTTACGTATTATATTTATATAATTCACTTGTTGCATATATTTTTGTTAAATAACGAAATCACTTTTGAAGTTTGCATGAATTTGAAAGCGTTTATATTCGTGCATGTGGGTTAAGCGTATTTCAAGAAGGGTTTACCACAATTTTAGTAATTCATTTGGTAACTACCCATCAGTGATGCAAACAAAAATACGACGTTGAATTATAGTTTTATCAAATACATAATATTTTTTAATTCTTGGAGTCACATTAATCAATTTACATCAGTAAGTAACAAAGTATATGTTATCAAAAAGTATTTTTTTCATTTTCGCAAAACAAATTTATTATAAAACATAATAAAATGTAATTTTTATATTATTGCGTAGCATTCAATCTCACTGAGAATCGCGTTGACATGTATTCCTATTAAATTGGTACAGATTTATAAAACATCTTGTTCGAAATTCCGAACATGTCCTCGTTAAGCATTCCAATACCTGAAACTCAAATAAAGCTACGTATTACACAGATATTTGGACAAGACGTAATTTGGGAACCCGAACCCGTTTTGTCAATACACAATTTTCGGAAGCTACTTAGACTTTGTAAACATGATAAATAAGAAATATATTAATGTACAAATTGTTTGAAATGAAATGAGATTTAATATTATAATATAATTGCGGGGATCCTACATTTTCATTCTACTTTCGTGAAGTACGGAACAGGCAATTTAGATATATTATATGCAACACTTAACATTAGGATGTCTTATTACAGTCTCAAGTGGAAACGTGTACGCGTAAGTTTCCCTGTATAATACCTTCATTACATCTTAGTACACTATCAGCCTAGACCTCTAACTGGCAATAAGAACTGGTAGTAAGAACTACCCGAAATTTAAGCTACCTAGTATTGCAGACCTTTAGAATTTATTTCTTTAAAATTTTTCTTACAAAAAATCTAAACCTGGACAACTGGTTCCATTACGCCTAATAGATATTGCAATATTCATATATCGACAATATTAATGTAAAAGTCATTATACAATGGATAGACAAGAGTACTGGGTTCGAATCCTGGGAACACTAAGTTCTTATTGTAAAACATTGGGGATATATACAAGAAGCTATTCTAGATACCGTGTCATGAATCGTTGTTCTAAAACTGTTTCTCCAATGAGTGAGGAGACCTGTACCCTACTGTGGGATTCTCACCTTACCTTATCAATACGAATGTAATTTCTTACCTATAGTAACGTATTTATGTACCTTTTCTTAATTTCCTGCAGCCCTACGTGACCGGCATTCTCAAACTGTTTTCTAGAAATTATGACGGTGCACTTTCTAACGTACAAGCAATAGTTATTAAATATTTTTAAAACGATTTATATGCGTCGAGTTTACAGACTGAATTGTTATGATTGAACAGGATGCTAAGGAAACTTCAGATTTTAGTCACTTATTCTTTAATCATGTTTCGAATATAGGTAAAAAGTATATAAAACATACTTTTATTGCAGCAATTTTATATTAACAACTACTAATTTAGCTATTAGATGATATAATGAAGTGTCTTCTCAACACAATTTATTTTTTCACACAGTTCAAATACATACGATGCGACTCACATTTTTTTTGGATTTTAGAAAATTAATTATAGAGGCTTTAGAAAGACACGCAGAAATTAAATAAATCCTTTATTTATATATTCTTTCCGACAACATCAAATGTTTTTTGTATCGTGTTTTTAAAGTTTTATAATTTTACAGTTGCAAAGATATTGCGATGTTAAAACGTTATTTCTCTGTTACGAATCAAAGGTAAACATAGATGTACAACTTCTATTTTAAAATTAAAAACAAATTTATCGCAATATATCACCGTTGAATCTTTATTAAATATATTTCTTATATTTATTAAGTGTTCTTCCAATTAAGTCATCAAGTTTAATAAGACACACAATCAAAATGCCCACAATGTTAACAATCATTGTATGATTGTTTAACGGACTCAAAGCCAGTACATATTCTGTTAATATTACCTCAACAATGTACAAGGATCTGACGTGCAGTATGGAAAAACAAATAAAAAAATGTTTCATTTTCTTACATACAGCTTTTCAAATTTAACTTATTTAAAAAATCTAATCGAGGAACACTTCCACCGAATCTCATATTCGCACTTTAAGGCCAGCGAAGGTTAAATACCTTGATCTCTGGGCTGAATCCGACTCAATTCTTCATAAGTCATTATATATATATATATATACATATATATATATATATATATATATATATATTCCTAAAAATATTGTATGTTTCAGATATACATAAGCACTCACACGCATTATATCATGTTGTATATTTTTATGTTTTAAAGGTGCCAAGCAAATGACTTAGTTGTAACTTTGTTATACAATATAACAGTACATAAATAAAGTGACATTTTATAATTGTTAAATGTCATGTTATTGTAATAAAATAATCAATATGTTATGTGATGCACTAAGTATATTAAATATATATTGAAGGTTATCATGTATTACAGTAAATGTCATCGAAAGTAACCATAACGACAGGTTTATCAGAAACATTGTATGTTGCAATAATCTGTTAAATGCTTTGTAAGAAAGAAATTATATATTGATGTATACCGCTTATCTTCATAGCATTATGTCTCAGGGCGTACTGTTCTGGGGTAATGAGGCGGACATTGAAACTTTATTTATTTTACAAAAAAGAGCAATCCGGGGCTTATCTCCATTAGGATCTTGTGCTTCTCTAGGAGAGGCATTCAAAGAAACATAAATTCTCACAGCACCTTATATATCCGTGATAATATTCACTAATACAGCAAAAAAAGAGAAATATACAATTTTAAAATAAGAAATAAAAACAAACTTGTAATCTCACATTTTAGTGTGAAAAAGGTTCGGAAATCATTGTCGGGTCGAACATACGAATTTTTAATAAAACACCGCAATCAGTTTTATATTTGCCTCCGCATAGTTTTAAGAGTTATGTCAAAAACATATTTTTACAAAACGCAAATTATAATGTTGATGATCATTTGAGCGATAAAAATGTTTGGACTTGATTCTAGTTGCACACAGAAACAAAATATTACTCATTGTAACATACCCACCTATTTCTAAAAGTGTAACCGTTGAGTTTCTTGCCGCTTTCTTCCCAGCGGATTCAACTTCCCGAACAGGTGGTAGATTTGTTACCAATGGACAGATTACTGACGATTCAAAAGTGCTTTTTGAGCCTATTTAAATAAAGAATGTGTCGATTTGATTAAATTCATAAAAAATTAAGTTAAGTTGTTTAAAGCTTTAAAATAGCAGTAAGGACTCTTTTATATTTCAAATTTCATACTTTAAAATGTTAGAAAAAACATCTTAGTTTTCTTAAGAACACTGCGAAAGATTAAAAGTAATTTTGCCTAAACAGGACTGGTTAAACAAAAATATAATAAATAAAATATGACTAATTCACAAACAAAAAAGATAGATTTGTAACAGATTATTTTGTGATAAAACAATTTGAAATAACTTAAATGATCCACCTAACAAAAGCAAATATTACCTAAAAGCTTTTAAAGATTGTAAAAAATGCCGAAGATGTAGGAAGATTAACGATCTATCAAATAATAAGCCTAAATAAAATTGAGGACCAGACATGTTAGTGAAGCAAAATAAAGCTATAATCAAAGACAAAACTCCCCGAGCATCTTAATATCAAACTTTATACAAGAGTATATTTTTCGTTCTATGTAATAACCTTCTGACATTATTGTGGTAGCTTCACAATTCCTTGCTAATAGAATTACTGGTTATTCTTAGAGAAAACCTGACCCATGTGCAATTTGAGATCACTATCTCCTGACAATTTAAAGAGATCTGTAAGCTTCTAAACCAATGGATGTCAGATGTTATGATAAAAGTCATATCTAACCTAACCAGTCTCAAAGAATTTTCCACAAGGTGTCAATGATATATTTGATCAATGGCTAAATGAGGATATTTCAAAAATGAAAATTTTTTAATCCAATTTTTTGGTGAAGTTCTGTATTTTTTTTATTTATAGCTGACAGTTTAGCGCTTGACTGTGATCTCTCCTGATGGTAAGCGATACAGTCTAAGATGGAAGTGCGCTAATCTGGTAAGAGGCGATATACCTTATGGTTTCTACACAGCATCGTACTGGAACATAAATATCTTTGTTTGGCGGTACGTTTTTGCTGGCAGTATGGTAACTAACCACGGCCAAAGCCTTCCAGCAGACCAGATTCAGACAAATTAGAAAATATAATTTTCCAAATTCGTCCTACCGGAGATAGAACCTCTGCTAGCAAAGTGAACTCGCACCCCTGCGCCAACGTGGCCGTCGTCGTCGTTATACAGTTAACGTCGCATACCTTCTTTTGAGCTTTTACAGCTTTAGTTCCTTTATGATAATAATAAATTAAATAAAACAGAAAATATAGAGAGGATTGAAGACAATAAAAGTTTTTCACCCTTGCTTCAGATGCCTCTAAACAGATAGCCACAGACAAAGACTGTTTGTTGATATGTTTTTTTGAGAATCAATTATATCAAATTTAAAGGATATAATTTATTAGAAAAGTTTTTGAAACAACACTACATGTGTAATAACCGAAATTATTTTAAGGCCAGTCCAATATCAAACTCTTATCAAACCACAAACACAAAGTTATGATCACAAAGGGCACAATAAAAAGAGATAAAATACTTATTTTAAATACCCTTGGTGTAAAGAAAGTGAAATAATCAATATTGCTCAAATATATGACTTATTTGCTAATTCGTATAAAAGCTTAACAATCACATTTACTAAAAATAAAAATTTTACCAAAAAAAGGACCGCGTTCAAAACAATCTCTTACTAACATATTAATATAAAAAGTAAATAATTACGTATTCTTTTTTTAGAGTTCCACTTATTCTTATATTCAGAATCACATAATACATCTTTAAAATATTGCAACTCAGCAACAAACGAAAGCTCTTTGCCATTTCATTACAGACAGTTATATATTCTGCCACAAACTGCACCATTACTTTAAGCCGTTGAGGAGTTCCATTAATCATCATATTTAACTAAGACAATCACTTGACCATACCGACGTTAGGGTAGGTGACTCAAATATCCCGATAGCCTATAAAAGATCCTACAAGTATTGTAGAAAACATTAAAACTCATAATATACCGTGCTTCTTTTGCGACACCAGCGTTTTACACACCATTAATCCTTCTTGCTGTGTCTGCAGCACTGGTGCCACGGTAGGACTCGTACTCATAAATGTACCGATATTTCATGTCTTCCATTGTGCGGTAATAAGTGACAGCAAATAATAAGGTAATGAGGAAAAAGTAATTGCATGACAGTTTGCAAACCTCAAACCAGATAATGAATTGGTAAACTGAAGAAGAGAAGATATTTCAGATCAAAGTGGTCAGTACGACGAAACGCTAATTTACGTTATTTCTTCTTTGTATAGTTTCTCGAAGATGTAGGAATAATACAGTTACTTTTTCCAATACCTAAATGCAGAAAAGAACGGAAAATAACAATAGTTTTACTGAATAGTAAGGAAATATTACATCTTTATAAGATTACAATACCGTTGTTTGCAAACTGTGCAGTTTGCATGTTTAACATATCTGAAGATAAAGTATCATTGGAAAGTGGAGAAATCTTTTCCTTTTGTTGCGATCGCGCCGTCTGTGTAAATAAAACAACTTGAATAAAATAGACACATCATTTGTATGGAATAAACTCAATAAAGTTTCTTTATTTACTATCGCATCACAGTGCGACCTTTACACGTGTGGAAACAAAACTATCCGATTTCAAGGACGCTGCGCTTTAAACATTATAGTGGTATATTTAGACAATTTGCTATTCAAATGAGAATTACGTGAGAATTTCCACAGTTGTTGTCATTCGGTATTCATAATAATGTATTTATTTCAACTCTCACAGAAATTTATCTAAATAAACCTAAAATAAAATGTCACCATTGTCGAGTTTTCAAAAGAAAGCATAAAATTGGTGTATTACCAAATAGATTCTTTTAAAATTTTATACCATAACTTACACTAAAAACCAGCATATGTTTATTCCTATTAAATGCCCTGGTAATAATAATTGTATAGTGTAATAAATTACCTGAGGGTGTGGTGACTGCGAGAGCACTTAATCAGTTCAAGAGCAGACTGGACAAGCATAGAAATAACAAAAAGCATAATAATCGGCATAGGCGCATCAGCGCAAGCTGCTTAGGCTATTAAAAATAACTATCAATGCCCTGCGGTTTTACCCGCTTAGATACAAATTTTCGGCCTATTTTCGTTGACGTAAAAATTTTATATAACTTAGTATTTAATGACTTCCTTTCAGATTATAGATACACACTTACATTTACAATGTTACCAATATACAAATTTAAATTTACAACGAATATATATCTAACATATTTCTAACTAACTTCAAAAAAAGGAGGAGGTTATCAATTGGTCTGTATCTTGATGATTCGTTTTTTTATTCGAAAGGATATACTCTAAGAGGTGTTCAACGATAGTTTCGTTAGGTTTTGATCATGGGATACCTGACATAGTAACGGAACACTTCAAATCTTAGAAGTAAATTAACGATAATCGGCAGAATCTTTTATAGTCTATCCGGATATTAGAGTCACCTACCGTAACATCAGTATGGTTAAATGATTGTCGTAGTCAAATATGATGATCAATGGAACTCCTCAACGGCAGTAAGGGTGCGGTTTTTGGCAGAATATCTAACTGTCTCTAATTAAATTGCAATGAGCTTACGTTTGTTGCTGCATTGTAATATTTATAAGGTGTATTATGTGTAGTTGAGTGGATGGGGGAGGGAAACTTTTGCGTATTAGTGATGTGCTCATTACCATATAAGACTGGTGATAGCGGGGTTGCAAAATAACCGATCTGTAACATATAAGGTTGCGGTTTCGATCCCGAGTTTGGCGTAACCAACTTAAAATTCACTTTGTAAAGGTGTTTCATTAAAATACATTTTTATTAGGGATCCCTATTTTTTGAAAAGTAATATAGCCCATGTCACTCAGTGAAAATACAGCTGTCTAATGCTGAAAAACTTATTGAAATATATATAAACATACATGTTAATATTATTAACTTTTTATAATGTAAGTTTAGATTATTACAACGATTCTATAGGTAATTGACTTTAACTACAATATTTAGAAATCATCTAGACAGATCATAAATTACAGATAAGTCAAATTTTCACACAAAATAAGACATTGTAAATCATACTGAGCATTAACTAGTAGTAAATTGAATTCCGAATAAGTTATTAAAAGGAGAAGAATGGATATTGAAGAGATGGAACGATCATTTTGAAAGTTTGTTTGAAAGAAATGAAGCAGAGGTAAATATGGCCTCTGCGGATAACAATGAATGTAAGACAAGTGATAGCGAGATTAGTATGGGTGACATCATGAAAGCGATAAAAGGTATGAAATCAGGTAAGGCTGCTGGGTATGACAGAGTGTGTCGAGATGCTGAAGGCTGGCCGCGGGATTGTGGTAGCTCAGCTGTACTGCCTTGTCAATATATGCTGGGAGAAAGGTCAAGTCCCAAGAGATTGGAGCAAGGCCGTAATTGTCCCTCTATATAAAGGAAAAGGGTCACAGCAGGAGTGCAAAAATTACCGCGGTATCAGCCTTCTTAGTGTCGTCGGCAAATTGTATGCAAAGATATTAATTGAAAGGGTGATTAATGAAACTGATGGGAAAATATGGGACGTGCAAGCGGGATTTAGAAGAGGAATGGGATGTACGGATCAGGTCTTTTCTTTACGGTGCTTAACTGAAAAATGTTTGGCTAAACACCAAAAAGTTTATTGCGCGTTCGTAGATTTAGAAAAGGCCTATGATCGAGTGGTGAGGAATGAGCTGTGGTCAACGTTATCTACGTATGGGGTGAGCGGTTGTCTGATCCAAGCATTGAAGTCTCTCTATGAGGGTTCTAGTGCCTGTGTCAGAATAAACGGAGCGTACACGGAGTGGTTTCCTGTCGAAAGAGGTGTTCGACAGGGATGTGTTGCGTCACCATGGCTGTTCAACCTTTTCATGGATAAATGTTTGACAGATTTAAAAGAAAGTATGTATGGGTTAAGAATGAATGAATTACTCATCAAATGTTTACTCTACGCTGATGATCAAGTAATACTTGCGTCATCCGCTAACGAGCTTCAGGAGATGCTAAATATTATGAATGAAGCTTTGAAAGGGAAAGGAATGAAAGTGAATGTAAACAAAACGAAAGTTATGCTTTTTGAACGAGATGAATCTATGATGAATGGCAATATTTTGATAGATGGGGAACAAGTGGAAGAGGTGAAAGAATTTGTATACTTGGGATCTAAATTTACAAAAGATGGAACATGTGAAAGTGATATCGAAAGGAGAGTGAATGCAGGGAATATGGTAAATGGTGCTCTGCATGCTTTTATGAATAGCCAGATGGTGTCTCAAAGGGCTAGACTGGCAGTGCATGCTGGAGTGTTGGTGCCAACACTTATGTATGGTAGTGAAAGTTGGGTATGGCAGAAGAATCACAAAAGTAAAATAAATGCGGTAGAGATGAGAGCGTTGAGAAGCATGAGTGGATTAAAACTGAGTGACAGAGTAAGAAATAGTGTGATAAGAGAACGTTGTGGTATAAAAGAAGACGTAGTGACTAAAATTGAGAAAGGTATGCTTAGATGGTTTGGGCATGTAGAGAGAATGAATGAAAGGAGACTGACAAAAAGGATTTATGAGTCAAGAGTGAATGCGAAAGTTGGAAGGGGAAGACCGAGGCGAACGTTCCTGGACCAAATCCAGGACATTTTAAATAACGGCCAGGTCAAGAGTACTCTAAACCGACGAACTTGTATGAAAGGTTTAATGAGATTGAAAGAAGCGAAGGAGATATGCAAGGATCGTGGCAAGTGGAAGGATGTTGTCTCTGCCTACCCCTATGGGAATGAGGCGTGATGTATGTATGTATGTATGTATATGCCCTAATTCGGAAAATCACGAAAAATTTCAATAACCCCGACTATGATAAGTTATCTCCACTGGCAGATAGAATGAGAGCAAAAACTCTATCAATCTCAAATAGAGATTAGCCACTTATCTTACTACTAGGTATATTTCAGGTAAAATGGATTTATTTACTCACCAAAGTATGAGTATAAAGCCTTCTTGTCACCGTTAATTTATTGATGGATTTCCATACGAGATTGAAACCTAAAGATAGCTGATTACTCTATAAAGAATATTTTATTATACAATACAACCTTGATAGCATTAGGGGTATATAAATAGGTAAAAGCTTAACAAAGCCTATGTAAATTTATAAAACTTAAGTCTGCTGTTTCGGATGTCAGGCGATATATTTTTTTTGCATTTAATTTATTAATGAAAACAATATTAAGAGAATACTATATATTACATAAAACATCTTTTAGCCATTACAGATACCAAACTGCTAATTATTTCATCGCAAGATTTCTTAGGAATAATCTTAGACTCTGAACTTCAGTGGGGTACCCATATTAAGACAAGTAAGCTTAAAGATATTTTGAAAATCATTATATATATTCGTAACTATATTCACTTACACGGCAAAAAAGAGAAATACACAGTTTTAATTCAAGAAATAATGCCATATTTTAAAGTGAAGAAGGTTCAAAAATCATTTGTCGGGTTGTGCTTACGCAGTTTTAATAAGTCACGGCCATTACTTATGGATTTACCTCTACATATTTTAAGAAATATACCAAAAAAATCCTCTTACAAAAGGCATATAATATTGTTGATGATTATTTAAGCTATAAAAATGTTTGGACTTGATTCCAGTTGCAAAATATTACACAATGTAACCTAAAAACTATATTTAAAAGAGTAAAAGTAAAGTTGATTTGATAAGAGTATTCCGTAAATATACTATAACGAGCAAAATAATGTTTATAAAACTATTATTCAAGGTTTCACCTTCAATGTTGAACTTGAGCGTGCTCGATATACTTTTCTTTTGAAGTCATACAATTAGATGTAGCATTGAAAAGAGAATATTCTTCGTCGGAGACGCAATAAAAGTTTGAAGTATTGTTACGTTTTCGAACTTTCTCTAACAAGCTCATTATACATTAAGCCTAAACGGAACTTTTCATCTTTTTATAAAGCCTTCCTCTATAAATAATTTACGTATATAATGCTTTATCATCGAAGGGACCTACAAGGAATGACGATTTGAAAGTCATTTTAAATTCGAGCTAACACAAGGTGCAGTAAATTTCATTAAACATAATCATGACTTTTGTTCAATCATATAATTTAATCATGAATCTCGAAAAGCGATGTTACAATGTTACAATATATAGGTAAATATCAATAATAAGGTTAGGTTAGTTTAAGTATGTATAATGTTTATATTATATTAGCTCCTTGCATATGAGAATGGCGTTTTGTAGTACTGACGACTTTGATCTGAAATATCTCCTCTTTGGTTGAGAATCGAACTCAGACTTATAAATTCATTTAGCTGGTACATTTTTTTTATTTTGCCGCTGGGAAATGCATTTACGCACCCCGCCTGTGAGACTGATGGGAGTGTGTGACTCACCGGTAGTACCAGAATACCCACTGAACCCAGCGGAGCCTGAGACTGAGCGGGCATAAATTTGGTAGGAATGGGAAGTAATGTACGTAAACGGCGCAAGGATCTTATAGCTGCAAATGTCTTTCTGCTCAGATTTTTCAGGTGTGTTGCCCAAGATAAGGTTTTATCCATAGTTATGCTAAAGTTTTTAACTACGCTGTATGGTATAATGGTGCCGCTAAGTAAAACAGGTGGAAGATTAGACCAGTCCACTCTTGAAATCGAATTTCTACTGCCAATAATGATAGCCTGAGATTTGATGGGATTAACTTTAAGGTTGAATGATTTGCTCCAATTACAAATTGTGGCGAGATCATTATTGGTATAGCTAAGGGAAGATTTTCAAGTGTGCACTGGTTATAAATTTGGACATCGTCTGCATACATGTGATAGAGAGAAGTAATATTTTGAGTGATCATGTTAATGAGAAGGGCAAAAAGAAGAGGTGACAACACGCCTCCCTGGGAGACACCTGCAAGTACTTCGCACCATGACGAGGTGTGATCACTACGGATCCTCTGCAGACGTCTTCTAAGGTAACTTCGCAAGTATAATATCAATTTTGCACAATTCTCTGCGATCCATTTAATAAATTCCTTTCACTAATGGTTGCCTGTAAAAGACTGCTTACAATAATAAAGCCATAGCATCACGCCTCGTTCCCATAGGGGTAGACAGAACCACGTCCTTTCACTTGCCACGATCCTTGCATATCTCCTTCGCTTCTTTCATACTCATTAAACCTTTCATACAAGTTCGTCGGTTTAGAGTACTCTTGACCTGGCCCTTATTTATAATGTCCTGGATGTGATTCTTCTGCCATACCCAACTTTCACTACCATACATAAGTGTTGGCACGAACACTCCTGCATGCACAGCCAGTCTGGCCCTTTGAGACACCATCTGACTATTCATAAAGGCACGCAGGGCACCATTTATCATATTCCCTGCATTCAATGTCACTTTTACATATTCCATCTTTTGTAAATTTGGATCCCAAGTATAGAAATTCTTTCACCTCTTCCACTTGTTCCCCATCTATCAAAATATTGCCATTCATCATACTAAATTGTTAATTTGCATAATGTCATTTTTGTAAACTTATATCTTTTAAGAATGTGTGCAATAAAGGTACATAAACAAATAGAGTAAATAAAGTTACATTTAAAGTAAAAAAAATAACTGTATTAATACATTGAATAATCAAGTTTGAGCAATGCAAGACGAGCAAGCAAATATACATTTAAAATGTTATTTCAAGTAACGCCACCTATTATCTATATAATAATTAAAGTAGCTTACAGGTGGCGTTTTAGCTAAAGTTTCTAAATGCATTCATAACAAAACCCACCACAACCTAATGTCTTAATCATCAAACAGATGGCTGTTGCTACGGTGTTTGAGAACATTTTGGAAAGTTGATAATAGATGTTGAATTGAATATTGCATGAATTTCAAATAAATAAAGGGATTACGCTCATAACAATACTTAAGAAAAAACTTAAATACGTTTAAATATCATAGTATCAGGTGTCTCGTAGTGGCATCTAGTATGAAGTACAGATTTTAATACAGTACAAGTATAGGTTTTGTATTTTAAATAAATATTCATTTATGTTTTAGTACATTTTTATCGAAATTAATAAAATTCCCCATCTGAATAGTGTAATTTACCCAAAATAATTCGCTGTTACATGGAAACATTTTCATCAACAATAAAAAATGGGTTTTAGACATAGTGTTAATAGATCGCCTCATAATCTTCTTTTCTATAATTAACTACTACATAACATAGAATGGAATATAATAATTTGTTTATAAACAGTTTCTATCTACTATCTCAATCCACTATTTCATTGATATTGATGATATATTTATTATTACTAATATATCGAACAATTCACTCAAATTAGTATAGAAAGAGGTAATTTTTGTTACCTCTTTACATGTTTAATAACGCGGCCCTGACATTAATAATGTCACTGTCACAAAACATATGAATCAACTTGAAGCTTTTCTACTAAATTGTTAATATTACAATAAATTTATCTCATACTATTCATCACAGGATGGCGTTATTGTGTCAGTTTATTGATACGAAGTAGAAAACGTAATTTCTTTTCAATTGTTTTTCATCTTCACCATTATGCTGAACTGCCTCATTGGTCTAGTGGTTAGCATGTTCGACTACAGATATGAGGTCCTGGGTTCGAGTTCCGGGTCGGGCCAATTAATAAATCAATATTGAGTTTTCTATTAAGATTTTCTCAATATTTGCCCGAAGTTGGGAAGTTGGCGGTGTGATCCACTCCCGTGCCTCGGAGAACACGTTAAGCCGTCGGTCCTGCGCTTGATCTCACTCCGGTCGTGTCGGATTCCCGTCACATCGGACTATGAGAGTAAAGGAATAGAGAGTGCACTTGTTGTGTACTATGTCTGCCAATCCGCATTGGAGCAGCGTGGTGAGTCTATGCTCTAAAAAACCTTGCTTCTTGGAGTGAGGAGGCCTGTGACCAGAAGTAGTACGTTAATGGGCTGCTACTTACTACTACTTACATTATCCTAAATTGTAATATAATTTCTATTACTCGAAGATACAATATTAGTTTCTCTTGATTTTTTTTACTATATAATGAATATAGTAAAAAATTGTTTCTTCCTGCTGTTTATAGACTTTGAAACCATGGACCCCATGTGCCCAAAACAAATCCTATTTGAAAGGCAATAATACAAAAATGGTTTTAGACCATTTAACTCACTCGTTTCGTCATTTATTTTCTTAACTGATTGAGATCTTCATAACAAATTCAAGATTCAACAATCCACGCGATCGGGAGTTGCGCAAGGGGAACAGCCAGGATAATATAACGTTTAAAAAACTGATTAAAATTTCTTTATTTCGAGATCTGTTTGTTTGCTTTTGATGTGATAGCCAAATGCTAGGCTATCACATCAATAGTTGGCCATCACATCTTGCCCCAATTGGGGCACCAAGTGGCAATAAATGCATAAACTGCTGGTCGTTCGGGAAGGCAGTAACCCAGTAACTCCAGAAGAGACGGTGTTTTCACAACAGCTGTATGGAAATCTTGAAAATTTATCACACCGTCTAAGTCCATATCCATACGCTTCAGCATAATGTCTACAAGTTCCTAAAAATAACAATTTAAAATTAAGTTTATATGTGGAACGTTTATATACTTGTAGCAGTAGTTTCCAAAACTTTCGGAAAAATTGGAAGATCGCTTCGCTAGCAATGGTTCTGGGTTCGATTTCCTGCAGGGTAAATATAGGAAATTGCATTTTCTTAGTCTAATTCTTTACCGGGGGCACTTTTCCGCTAGTTAATAAAAACTATCTAGCTAATAAATAAAATAAAAGTGCCTGCGTACAAAGTACACATGTCGGAAGTGAATCTTGTTTGGCAAAATAATTATTAAGTCTTGTTAATATTTATACAAAATTAAAACTTTAGTTTTCCGAGACTTAGAGGGAGGGAAAATATTAAGTGTCGAAAATTAATACAAATAATTTATTTATCTCAAATGGCGAATTGTAAATACAAATGCCGCGAGATTTTTAACAATATTGCAAATTATTAATTAAATTTGGTTTTTCAATTAAAAATTTAGAAAAGAGTATTTTCGAAATATTAACATTTTATGAAAAATAGAATATTAAATTATTAAATAACGAGTTAAAACTACCTAACCTTCAAACGAATTCGAATAAAAAACGCGTTTTATACGTAAAAATTTTACCCTCCCCCTAAAGAAACTTCACTTCAATAGATTGACATTTTAAAATATACATATAAATAAATAATATCTTACTTTGACTGCTTCTTCGACGTCATCATCACGTGAAGCTTTTGCTAAGCTCTTCTTCATCAACTGATACATAGTTTCTCGTCTTAAATAGCCTTCACCCAGTAAATCATAACACTGAAACAGCGGATAGCAATTGCAATCAGGAACTTGAAAATCAGAAATATTGTTCTCGAATATGTTCATATGACACTGGCGCTGAGGGTATTGGACGAAAAGATCTGCCATAACTTCCCAAAACTTGCCCACCTGAGTTGGATTCGACGAAATTGGACCTACCTAATTGGACTATATCTCCTAAGTATGTGAACTCGTCTACAACTTCAAGCGTTGAATTCTCAACGATGACAGCTTGTTTAAATCGCACATAAATAATATCTACCCAGTAGGACATTATTATTTTACCGTGAAAGCATAAGTGATCCTTTCTTCCAAGTTTCCACGGAGATACAGGGACATGGCTTTGGCAAATGTCGCCATTGTAACAAACGGAGATGTTCCTCTGTCAAGGGCCACCATAACCCGCTCCATCATATACGCATCCGTCATCCCAAGTCCTGTATGTAAAACATCTCGAAAATGTGCCCTGTTAAACTCATAAAATTCACAAATTACAATTAACAGTAGTGTGTTTAATAAAATTATATAGGGGCATTATCGGCTGCGAAACTTTTACAAACCCGTGGATGAGGCTACTCTGTTGTTTCCCGTGATGGGTATACTATTTCTTCTTACACTGTGAGGACAAGATCGATCTTCCACTCTTCGATAAACAAGTGGTGACCAGGTAACCGGACTGAAAAGTAATTTAGGCGCTGCGTGCCACCAACGTCTTACCAGGAGAAAACAAGGCACTTTTGTTCCGCGTACAGTAACCGAAAATCGAACTTTTCATGTAGGTATAAGAAATAGGAATTTTTAATGAAGAAATACTTCATTAAGCCCATTTTCTGCTTGTGGAAGCTTACCAAGTTTAATTTTTTTTAATTATTTCGCCTAATACAAGCTATCATATTTTTTGGAATATGACTGGACTAGATGACATGGAGTAGAACTAGATGAGATGGACGTAGTTATTATATGGTTTTTAGAAAAATATACATTGATGTCGCTTTGACGTAAATATTGTATAATGTATTTCATTCCGTGCCCTAGAGCTATAATGCATGTAATAATGGATATAAATATTATTTGAATTACACAATAAATTTAAATTATCTAGTTTCATAATTATTTTCGGGTAACCTTAAATCAAAATGGCTTCCTGTTTCTTCTCTTAAGGAAAAATAAATTTAACAAGCCCGGTAATGATTTGTTTACGATATTTCTCGTTATTATCGATATTCTTTACCGCACAATAAAACTTTAATTAATAGAAGTCTTAATGAAGTAAACACTCAGAAATGCTAAGCTTTTAAATGAAAAAAACAGATTTAAATAAAGCTATTAGCTTAATGAATGACCAACCAATTAGTATAAAGTCCGGGAAATGTTTGCTGCTTCTTTATTGTTTGTAATAATATGAGCAATTTTCCTACTGCTTGTCTGTTAAATCAAGCAAAAGCGGCGTAACAGATTTGTTAAATTCACAGATAGTTCATGCATATGCCAAATGAAAAATATTTTATATCTTTGCTGCTACTATTTTCTGTAATGACTTCCTGTTAAAATTCACTCCCAATTATAGAAGTTGTCATTGTATTTAGAACACTCTTGTTCCTTAAACGGATGGAGAAGACTATACGAATCTACACTAGGGTATTTATTTCAATACAAGTGGCGTCAATTGTATATTTTACATTTATAGATTTCAATAAAAGTAAATTCCTGTCTCATGAAATGTGTGTAAATAAGTTTTCAGGAAGTACGCTACCCTGACAACAGGTAATTTATCACTTAATGGTGTCTCCACATCCTCATGCTTTTTTTTGCTAGGAGGCACATCTTTCATAATAAGATAGTAACCAGCCACGGCCGAAGTCCCTCGTCAGTCTAGATTCTGACAATTGGAAGGTGCAATATCCTTTACTGTCGATTCCATTACTATCATAGATTCTACGGAAACCTCACAGAAGTATTGGTGTTCGCGGATTATTTTTAATTTACAATAAGTATCAAGAAGACATACAGCCATTGATCCAAACAAATAATTAGAATTTACCTTGATATCAAGTCCGACGCAGCTGGTTTTTCATCACGTTTTTGAATTTTGAAAAAGATGACCATTATCTCTGCATAAACAATATTCAAGGTAAAGTAAGTTTAATCGTGAATACTAGTTTAAAATATTAAGTTTCCCATGTATTAATAGAAGGATATGCATAAGATGTCTTGTTTACCTACCTACACCTATTTCTCACACGTCGTTAATATATAATTATGTAAAATGTGCATAACACGCGAGGCAAAACACCTGTCTTAAAAGATTACGCTGAGAAACATATCAGCGCGCGTTTCACACTATTTCCTCTTCAACACACACTCACTGAACTGGAATAAATATCTTCAGTGAATACGTAAGATCTAGCAGGTCTGGAACTTAATTTATTTTTAATGATACATGAGGCGTTGTGAAACAATAGACCGTACGGTCCAATAATGAGCAGAAACCACTAAGTTTTGCGAAATGTATGTTTCTAATACATCGCTGTGATTTTCAGTGAAGGAAACCATCGTGAGGGAATCTGTATATCCTTGGAGCAATTCTAAGATATTTATAGCCTGCCTATCCGCATCGGAGGAGCATAGTGTAGGTCTATGTTCTAAAAATCTTTTCGGTGAGGTCTATGCCCAGCTTTGGCTCGTTATTAGGTTTCTGTCAGTACCTATACATTTATAATACTTATCTTTATTTATTTATCTCCCTATATATCTTTATACACCGTGCCATTTAAATGAATGCCAATTCCCAAAAACTACACTTTGTTAGTGTGTATTGCTTAATTCATGTGTCATGTGATAGATTTGGACTTAAAAGTGGCCTTGTAGTGAGATCATACTTTTTTAAACTTGAAGAAGAGGTAGAGCACGTTTGTCATATTAGCCAGTGTGAATATTAAGGCAATGGTAACCATTTCTTAAAAAAAAACATATTATTCAATTTCTCTGTCAAATATAACTTTAACAGCACCAATATTTCTTAGGGTACAAAAGAAAAATCAATTTTCACAAGCGTAAATTTTCATATTTGTTTAAATGATTAAAATATATTCCTACTGGCAAACAAATATTTCCAAATTGTCGATATACTCTAAGAAATGTATTCGCTTACATGGATTTATTTCGATACACATTGCAATAACAGATTAATTTAATTCCCGACGTATTACCAGGAAATGAAAATGCACGTAGAAGGCAAATAATATTTGCTGCCATACGAGGCTTATAAAAATTATTCACAATGCGACATAGAAGAGTATTAGATATCCAATTTCGTAGCCATGTAATATTACAAAGTTATATTTTTCATCAGTATGAATTCTCAGATTGGAAATTCATATTGCATCTTGGACTTACTTATTAAATTCACTACAAATACTTATAGTTTATGTTATTTCAATACCCTATATAACCTAATTATGTTTATAAAGCGTAACTATTTACATCTTAGTTGTTTACTTAAGTCTTTTTTCCTGATTGATGTGCGCTAAAATACTCTTTATCTCATTATAAATATATATTGTACATAAAAAATACTCTTAATGTCATTGTTCTAGCAATAAAGAGTATGACTCGAATGTGGTTTACTCAGGATATCATTTTAATACGTCTTTGAACAAGTTACAATATATAAATTTAAAGTTATAGTTTATCTCGTATTTCAATAATACTTACAAAATCATACCTCCCCTCTCCTACTTTGATGAACAATGCTAATGAAATATATCAGTAACTTGTTGCTTTTAAAATATGTATGTCATGTAGTATGTTCATCGTAGTCCACTGCTGGACATAGGTCTCATGAAATGATGCCCACAAGGCCCGATATTGTGCCGCCTGGCTCCAATGGCTACCGGCGGCCCTCCTTATATCGTCTGTCCACCTTGTGGGGTCTCCCTACACTGAGTCGTCCGGTGCGGGGTCGCCATTTCAGCACCTTCGGGCCCCAAGGTCCATCGGTTCGTCGGACTATGTGCCCCGCCCATTGCAACTTCAGGTTCATAGAGCTATGTCGGTGACTTTGGTTCTGCTACGGATCTCCTCATTTCTGATTTGATCGCGTATCCGAGCATCCGAGCACTCTCCATCGCACGCTGAGTGACTCTGAGCTTTCGAATAAGGCCCATAGTCAACGAACACGTTTCCGATCCGTAGGTAAGCACTGGCAACACGCACTGTTCGAAGAATTTAGTCTTCAGGCACTGAGGAATATTGAACGAAAACGTCTTCCGGAATTTACCGAACGCTGCCCAACAGAATTGGATTCGGCGGTTGACCTCTTTCTCGAAATTGGACCTACCTAGCTGGACTATGTGTCCCAGGTATGTATACTCGTCAAAAATTTCGAGTTCGAGTTCTCAGCCATGACTGGTTGGAGCGGAACATGGATATTAGACATACCTTTCGTCTTATCCATGATTTGACAGTGATACAACTATATCCAAGTTTATAACCACTAAGATATCATGGCTTTAACTAATGGTATAAAAAATATAAGCAGCCATCAAATACCGCACCCATTCTGTGCACAGGCTTCCTTATACTTTGTGGAGGGTTTTATGAGCATCGATCGAAACCGTTATTCCTCTACAGTTTGGTAGGCCACACATATCCCAGGCTGGCTCCCGTGATTCCACACGATAGTTTTCTTAACCAAAACTCGTAATTATCAATTTTTAAGCAGCAATTCCTTTTAAAAGAAAGGATCATCAAAAGCGGTGATGGTCACGACCCTAAAACGTGAGGAAACGGCACAAGGTGGAGGATGAAGGCGGATTTGTTTTTAGATGGACGTAGTAGTGCCCGCTTAATTAGGATCGTAGGATCGTAGGATTCGATGCCGCGTCATTAGTAAGAACCCATGTGTACAATCACTAGGCCATCATACCTTTTACTGGTGTAATAGTGTACTTACGTTCCAATTCATCAAAGGAGAAATGAGTTTCTTTTTGAATTTCTATCCACATTGATCCATGTTTCTTTCGGAATCGTATTTCCTCCATAGGATCCAAAGCAGAGTCAAGTGATGCAGACATTTTGTATTTTTTTCTCAATAATTATTTCACAAGAAGGTATTAGAGTATTGTATTTTGTTATCCGCGGATTTTGAAGATGCCCCTTTGTTTTTAATAAAAATTTTGTAAATAGTAATGACAGCTATTGACAGTAGGTCACCATCTTGATATCTGTAATTTATGTCGTTTTCATAATATATTTTATTCATATTTATTCTGTACTGGGCCCTTAGACGACGTCACTTTCGAAGATTGCTTACGCTTAAAAAATGTATGGGAATGTATGTTTCATATCGAAACCTATGGAAAAATGTCAAGGTCCAAAGTCCTGGTACTGTCATTATCTAGTTTTTACATTCTGTTTCTGTACGTGAACAAAAATAGTTAATATTTTATAAGAAAAATAGGTGTTTGAAAGAGTGCTTTAGTGTTTTGTAAAACAGCTTAATATTAATACGTACATAGACTACCGGATTTTTGTTACCTTTCCTTGTATTGGTGTATAAAACGCTCGTGTCATGGTATTAGAAGTTGAACTCGGCTTGACCGATTTTCGTGAATCTTAGCGTGCATATCGGCTAGAGTGGAGAATCGGACAACATCTATTTTTCATCCCCCTAAATGTTAAGGGGGATCCACCCCTACATTACTAGGTTACATTAAAAAAAGTTGTCAAAAGCACTAAGGAGGTTACATTAGAAAAGTTACTATGGTGGTTTAGTTTTCTTCTTAACTTTTTAAGTTTTTAACTTTTTTCTCTCATGAGACCCTTTTTATTGACTATAATAAACAGAACGACAAAAGAATTATCGAAATTGGTCCAGCCGTGCACGCGTGATGCCTTGAAATAGGGAAAGAGGTACACATTTTTAAGTAAATCGATTATTAGATTCAATTTTTTTTATATAGACTTTGATAAATCGATAGCTACTGGAGTTAGTTAATTTCATAATAATATTTTAATATTACTCTCCTTTCACCTGAAAATTGCTTACCCTACGCCATCCAACGTGAGTGACGTCTCGATGAATAGATTGGAGTCGGTTCCCTGAAAGGGACGCTTTCAGTTCGCCGGTAGTCGCCTTCCAGAAAGGTTGTCTCTACAACCCCAAGGATCTCGCGCGCGCAATTATTTAACGAAAAGTTATAAATTGAAATGTTTGTATATATATATTATTATTCACAATTTACTATTTTATTTATTTATTTAAAAATTGTTTTTAATTTTTTTGAAAATGTCACGGTTCTAGGCTTATATATTTATTGTATTCCTAAATTACAATTGTTGCATGAGCAACTTAATTTTTATTATTTCATGTAAACAAATACCCAATTTTAAAATATAAATTTAATCAAAATTAATGATTCTTTCAATGTTTTTTTTTAATTACTTATTATTAAAGTTTTATAATATGAAATTTTTTGCTTGCAAACAGCACAGCGATTCTTTCTTGACTTGAGTGGAGCTACGGTAAGACATACCTTTATATATACAAATCTAATGTTAATCTGTATGTGAACGAATTTCCTCTAAACAGCTGGACCGATTTAGATAATTTGCGTCTGTTCAGGTCGATTTAAGTTTAGATTGACAATTCAATCCATCGATTTTGTCATTGCATGATATTATTATTGGTTTTAATAAGGTCATATGACTATATTTTATATATAAATTTATATAGCGGACTTTCGCAACTGCGTCTGTTCTAGCGAGTCAAACCGATAAAATAGACGGCCGATTTTACGCCTATTTAGAAAAACCATTCCGTAATGCATGATAATCGAAAAAATGATTCGAAAAAAATTTATTGCTACTTTTATTCCTCTACAATAGAAAAAAATTACACTACACTGCACATTTGAATTTTTATTGTTATATTTTTATTTTACAATACTAAAAACGATGTATTATTCAACAATTTCATTTCACGACAAATGGAAAAAATTGCATCACAATCCACTAATAAGATTTTTCTCTGTAAATAATCGAAAAATACTCTAAAGTAAAAATATATTTTGTAAGGTTTTAAGTCATTTACATACATGCAAACGCGGTGAGATCCTTATATTTCTCTAGAGAAAAAAATCGCAGCATACTCCAAAATTAAAATATATTTTTAGCATTCATATCACTACCAACAAAAAAAACTCTAGTAATCACTACTAACGTTTGTAAACAATCGCAAAATACTACAAAATTAAATTATTTTTCTAGTTCTTCTTAATATTGATTTGAGAAATAAATTGCGTGAGATTTTGCGATATCCCTTTCTTCCCTAGAAGAGATTCCTCTCAAATCCCCTTCTCCCTTTTGCGTAATTAACAGATTCGCTCTAATCCTGCTTCACTGTGGCTCAGTTTAATCAGTTCTGATATAAATTATACGCCTGGAACTTCCTTTTTCCGAATTATAAATTTAATTTTTATTTTCTATTACTTCCTATTACATTATACTCTTGACATTGAATGGTCATTTTGGGTCAGCTTAGAGAAATGTGATACATTTAAGGAAATACGCAGTAGTTTTCCTTATCCAGATCGAAGTTAATCAGAGCGCTGTAGCTCTTAGTTTTTTAAATAATCAATCTAAGTACGAGACATATTCTAATATTTGATCTAAGAAGACCATGGTGGTCAAATAGATAGAGAGGTTGAAGGCTAAAACACATTAAATTCCTTAAGCATACTTCTCCAGCTCATTTACTATACAGGGCTGTCAAATTCTTCAAAATTGTAGGTTCCCATGTAAACCATTCAAATATTTAAATTCATCCTAAAAGCTTTTAAGTGAAAATGCTAACGACATCCTTTTTATATAAACACAAAACCTCTTGACCGAGTCGTCCATCCTAGCCAACGCAACGGGCTATATGTATTTTAATTAAACTTCCATATTAAATGTAAATTTCACATTAACATTAATTTTAATGACTACCCTCACAAATGGCAAGATATTTCATTTTCCCATTTTACAAAACCCTCAATGACGAAAGCGTGTTTGAATTTTTTGATCCATCAAAAGTGGATTTTCTAGTATTTAACTGCGATTGTTTTTATATAGATACTAGTTGTTACCAACGGTGTCACTCGTTTAGTTCCCGATCCAGTGATACGATGAAAAACTGATCAAATTTCTCAATCTAACAAACAAAATATTTCCGAATTTAATCACACTCATATCAGTCGTTTCGTATGAGTGCAATTACATTCATTCGTACAGAAAAGCGGTATATTTTCTATATATCTAGCTTTATATCTTTATTATAACTCAACAAACAAACAACCGTTTGTATTATTTTTCACTGGTAATTTAACCAGACCACAATCTGGCCGTACTTCATGTTTTCTTTACAGTACTTTTTAATCGTCAAATATCGTTTTCAAATTATATCCAATGTAGGATTGAGGATGACATTACAGAATGACTTATATTCTAAAGTTACGAGGGTTCCTTTGCGCTTGTTTTTAAGAACAATCCTTAACAAAATAAGTCGGTTGTCCTCTTTTTTAACAAACTTTAAAAAAGGAGGATGTTATCAATTCGTCTATATTTTACTTTACCACTGTCATTACAATATACTTTTAATTTATTTTATTTAGTATAGAGCAATTCATTCACTCCCACGCATTTTAACCGCCTTGAAAAATTGAAGGAGGTTATCAATTTGTCTGTATATTTTTATGTTTGTTACCTCATAACTGCCGACCAGGTGAACCGATTTTAATTATTCTTTTTGATATCAATGGTGGTACTGATAATGGAATTCACGAGAAAACCCTGTATCTTAAATTTGTATTAAGCATGTACGCGACAAATGGACGAATAACTCAATGTCACGCCAATCGATTTTGATGATTCATTTTTATTTGAAACGATATACTCCAAGGGTTGTTCGGTGATAGTTTGGTTGGGTTTCGATCATGGGATCGAATCATGTATCCCGATCGATGATTCGATTACATCGTTTTTTTTTTGTTCTCGGACCGGACAAAATCTATCCATGGATACTGGGATGTCGCGGTCATGTCCCAGCGATGCAGGGCTTCTACCGGCTAAGACATCCTACGCACTGTCGCTATGGAAGGCGCGTCAGGCTGTCTCTTCAGAACAACTGAACACGCAGCCAGCGACTCGCCCGTGCAGGGGCCCCAACCTAATCCTAAAGATCCAACTATCTATGAGGCAGTTGGATCCAGACCCCCTAGGGGACCTCTCTCAGCTGGACGACGGACTACCGTCAGTCCGCCGTCCCAGAGTTTAGTCCTAAGGGGGAAGACGACAGTCTTGAGCCGGCATCTTCGCCCCGGGCGCCTACGACGCGGGGTATGGGGGGCGGGGTCCGTTCACGATGCCGCTCCGCGGCCTCCTTTAGCGCCATCACTTCGTCGCCAAAGGAAGCCACCACTTTCCAACACTTTTCCCGCTCCACATTCGCTCTTAAGAGGGTGGGGAAGAAGAGGTCAGTCGACCTTAATATGGCCACTAGGGCAGTCCTCGACCATACCCAACTGGGGCACACCGCAAGCGTATGATCGGCGTATCAACAGTGGATTCACTCCTCACTCCTCAGTGGGCTCCTTACGGGCCACCCACCATAGATATCTCACGAAGCATCCGTGCCGAGAGAGAATCTGTGCAAGTGGAACGTGATCACTCCTTGGTCACGAGCTAACCAGCGACCGAGGAGCGGCAACACGGCCTTGATCGTCGAGCGCTTGGCTCCCTCAGCCAGTCCTTTTCGTACCCTGGCGAAGGGGGTTCGCCTCTCTGGCGGGCGACCGCCCTTCGCCAATACACATCTGAGTGTACTTGTGCGTCCCACTCCCAATGGGGCGATACCCACTAATACGCCGGCCGCCTCCCAGGAGATCCCAGGAGGTGAGGTACCATCGGACGATCCTGACTGCCATTGCTCTCTGAGCGCCTCGCAGCAGAGCCTTCGAATGTGGGGTCAAATCTCCCGCCCTGACGCGGGACACGTCTTGACTTTGACTGACGCCGTCTCCAAATATAAGAGTACGAAGAACTCTGAAAAAGGATACGCAATGATTTTTCCTTTTTAGAGCATATTACTATAATTGTAATAGTTTGATTTAAAGGCGATTCTTTTTTTATTAAAATTCTTATTTATTATCGTCCAAAGAATTCATTTGAATATTCAAATCAAATACTCTTTTAAAGTGTAATTTCGTAAATATATATTTTTAATAGTATTGTTAAAAGATGAATGGAAATGCATCTTTTTGTCGTGCATACATTTTTCCCTTCGAAATAAGAGACCAAGAAAGAAGTAGCATTGTTTGCATTTAAATAGCTCACATCATAATTAGTTAGATTCCATTCCATACAGTCTGTTCTTTGTATTTTTGTATCAGATTACAGGCTCATAGTACAATGAGAGTGACGACAGAAAAGTATGCATAAAAGGCATCGTTACATTGGAAGAATACTATTCAAAAAAGCTAATTTTATACGACTGCTGTTTGAAAATTAATATAACTGTTTAAATCAACCAATACAATAATGATGTTTTGTGGTGCCACAGCGTTATTTTTAAAGATTTGAATACGAGTTGTACCATGAAGAATAGAGAGTTTACTGGATTTTGCTGACGATAAAAAATAACATATTTGATTTTTTTTTGTTGTGTAATTATTTATTCGAATTTGGGATTTGCATTTTGCTTATATCGATGTTGCAAAAAAACCACGTAGTAACCCGCAAAACAATATTTTACACAACCTTTGGATAATGCCTCTAAAGTAAATCAATTTGGTAATTAAAAAAATATAGTACCTAAAAATGACAGCCCAAGTTGATAAATATAGAAGTTGCCGTTTTTTATTGTTTTTATTTAAAGTTTTTCTGTCCTGATGATTTTGGATTTGTGGGTTACTACGTATTTGTTTTCCAGTTTCAATATACACTTTTCTGTATGATATTGCTCATACGAATTGTTATCTGCTGTTAAATGCCAATTATTGCCGAAATGTTTCTATTAAACAAACAGTCTAACGAGTATATGTGAATCTCGTAGCTTGTAGATAATTGAAGAAATAACTGAATCAATAAGGGGCTAAAATGTTTTGCCAGCCTTGTTGTTTTACCATTCCAATATCCCGGGCTTCCGGTTGCATCACTCACGTCAGTATTTTGGACATGGTACTTCCTCAGCCAAGCCAATAGACAGACAGCGTTCATTTTGGGAAACGTTACAAAACCTTTATTTTGTATAAAACGTATTTAAATGATTGATGCCCCTGAAGCAGAAATGGTATATAGACAAAGTTAGCGCAATAAAACAATTAAGGTAATTAATTTGTAATTTGTATTAAATATAATAAAAGAAAAGGATCTTTGCTATCAACACAATAAATCAATGATACATAGACTTATAACGAAAATAAGCTGAGTATTTTTTAAATTACACGTTTTATTTTATAACAAAATAAAAATAATTGGGTAGGTCTTAGGTAGCAGTCATCACACCACTTTCCAGATTTATATAGGGCACTAATCAGAGAAAAATATGAACGTCCGTGCGTGCAAAGTACACATGTCAGAAGTGAAACTTCTTTGGCAAATTAGTCTTTAAGGTTTTTTCATATGTATATAAATCTAAAATTTTATATTTGCGAGACTAAGAGGGAATTCAATTGTCATTAAAATATTAAGGGAGTCGAAAATAATACAAATAATTTATTGATCTCAAATGACGAATTATAAATAAAAATTCCACGTGTTTTTTGTCAATATTAGAAATTATTAACTAAATTTCATTTTTGTATTTAAAATTTAAAAAAGAGTGTGTACGAAATATTTACATTTTATGAAAAATAAATAAATATTTTGTGAAAAAATACGTACATACAATTTTTTTAACGGTGAGCTTGGACTTACTACAAATCAGAATGTATTTAAGTGTATCAGACAAATCTTTGGACGGGAAGTCAAATTTCAATTACTAAATACTACCTTAACGGATAAACAACCAGCTCAAGCTAAATAAAACTAGCTTCTACAAATTTCTCAAAGAATAATATTCGACTGTTTTATAGAAAATGTAACGCCTTTCTAACTACCTTTCCTTTATAATATTAAGTAGTAGACACTAGTTATCCGGTAGATGATCTCTTTATAAATTCATATGGCATAGTTTCATCGATTGTGACTGACACTAACTACTATGATAGGAAATATTGCAATCCCTAGACACCACGATAATAATAACATAGCCGCTGTTTTATATGAAGAAATGAAATGATACTGTTGTCATTTTAGGATTAATTGAAGTCTGTCAAACGATTTTCACATGAAAAGGTCGTTCAAAAGGTTTAACTTAAACTGTAGTATTCATAAATATAAATTAGGCTTTGAAGACGGGTAAGATCGGGTAATGGTTTTCTTCTGAAGATACCCTTGTTATCACCATTTTAAAAGTAGGTTGTTTTTTATAGGTGTAGATTATTTTTTCTTTCTCATTTTGCAGTTTTCAAAGTCTCTATAAAATGATATTGACTATTTTTTTAAACGATATCCTTAAGATTAAAATGCGGATATCTTAGGGGCTAGTTTCTTCCCTAACAACATTTTAGCATATCGAAGCTGGAAAGCTAACATGTAATCCACTGATTACTTTGTCAAATCTTTAGGATAACCCCTCCAAAGTTATTCTGTGAAGCAACAACATGTTTTTCACAATCATATTGTTAAAAATGATAATTCTAGAATGATATATTAAATACGGAAGTTAAAGTTTTTTTGTTATTATGAATTTTTCAGTTCTAATGAACAATTTTTGAATTTGCGGGTTACTACGTGTTTGGCTTACAGAGCCAATGTAATATTGTTTATAATATACGGTTGTATGACATAACATAGTAAGAAATTATCTAAATAAAGTACAATATATACTATACTACAAAATAAATTAAAAGTATTTGCGTGCGATGTACACATGTTAGTAGTGAAACTTCTTTGGCAAACTAATTTTTAAGTCTTGTTTATATTTATACAAATGTAAAACTTTACATTTCCGAGACTAAAAGGAAGTGAAAAAGGAAGATTTGTTAAAAGTGTCAAAAATATAAATAATTTATTGAAATCTCAATTGACGAATTGTAAATAAAAATACCACGTGTTTTTTATTGATTATTAATAAAATATCGTTTTTGAATTAAGAATTTAGAAAAGGAAATTTATGTAATATTTTTATTTTATATTTCATAAAAAATAATATATTACATTATTATATGACGAGTGGCAATTAAAATGCCACATGTTGTTTATAAATATTAAAACTACGTTTTCTTTCTGCTGGGAAATACATTTGCGCATTCCTGCCACGAGGCAGGGAGTGTGGGACTCGCTTGCAAGGCCAGAATACCCACTAAAAACCAGAGACATCCTCTTCAGCCTGAATTGGGAGTGTCAGAGCCTCCCTTGCGCATTCACCCTGACACTCCCGGATGAAACCGACTGAAGATGTTCAAGAAGGAGACAAGAGGCGCTCGTAAAGACGCCACCTGCCGCTCACCCTCCTCCTGCGAAGGGGAGCAGCATCTGCTGCAGCTTCCCGTACTCGCTCCATTGCCTCTTTCAAAGAAATGACGAATTAGCATCAAAAACGTCGCTAACCACACGTTTGATCCGCAATAATTTTACCCTCATGCGCCTAAAGAAGCTTCACTTCATAAAGGTTTTCGAAACATTAATGACTCCGATTTATCTAAACGTACTAACACTTTATTAAAAGGTAATACTGAAGATCTTTTGGCGTATAATTAACTACAGAATAAATGTAATCCGAACGAGTGGACACGTGACGCCGTTAGACACTGCGATAATTACTGTTCCGCATTTAGTATACTTTGGGCATGAAAACAAATAATTTAGTGTTATATGATAAAATCAAGAGTATAGTATAATATAAACATATGACTTTATCAATATTTTAAGCCGACTTTAAAAACGGAGGAAGTTATCAAATCGACTGTATTATTTTTGTATGTTACCTCAGAATTTTCGATTAGGGGAATCTATTTTGATGATTATATTTTTATTTGAAAGCTACTGCTCGTACAGTCTTATTACAATTTAGTCCAGTTCTGGCAATGGCATCTATGAGGAAACTATATAAGTCTCATATTATTTATTAAAGTTCTTCGTATTCTTATATTTGGAGCTGGTGTCAGCCGACATATATAAGTTATAGGTGGAAGTGGCGCCGGAGATGCCAAGAGGACACGCGGGACACACCTACCTTCGCTGACGCCGACTCTGAATATAAGAATACGAAGAACTACTAGAATACGCAATTATTTTTTTACTTTTTAGAGCATATTAATATATTTGTAAGAGTTTGTCTTGAAGGCGGTTCTTTTTCTGTTAAAACTTTTATTAGTTCTAGTAGTTTGGTGATAGTTTGATTATATTATTTTTATTGGATCCATGAATGAAACTCTTAAATTTATAGGAGCGAACTATAAAAACCGTTTCATATTCCATTTTCAATAATTTATCTTTTGAAGTGAAACTTTTAAGGCGCATGTGGGTAATTTTTTTACGGATGAAACCCATGATTAATGTCACTAAGATGTGCAGCGCTTTTTAAGTGATTTTTTTTGAAGAACATGTGGAATTTTTATTTCCCACTCGTTATTTAACATACTATTTTTCATAAAACATATAATAATAATATAACATAAATTCTTTTTTGTAAATTTTAATATTAAAAACAGAATTTAATTAATAATTTCTAATATTGACAAAAAAAGCATGGCATTTTTATTTACAATTCGTCAATTGAGATTCCAACAAATTATTTGTATTAATTTTCGACACATTTAATATTTTAATGACATTCAAATTATTAAATTCCTAACATATTTTCCTTGCAAAATTTATATAGATTATACTTGTAAAATCTATTCAGACAATGCACGTACCTAAGTACGATGTCGTGGACAGGCACAGGCTTCTATGAATATGGATTCTTAATTAAGCAATTTCCCTATGCGGTTGGCATAACGTACTCGTCTTCTATTCACGTGTCGCTCTCTCAATACTAAGGACTTCAACCAGCTTCCTCTCATAATGTTCACAGCACATGAAATATATTCTTCATCTATATATATTTAAGATATATACAGGTATCTAATGACTTATCACGATATCTCTGGAACCATAAGGCGTAGAGACTTAAAATTTGTTAGGAATATTCCTTTTGCCGAGTCGAGCTCAGCTAAGAACGGATTTTACAAAACTCCACCCGCAAGGGGGGTTCCGGAGGTATTAACTATTGACTCATTAGGATATCTCTGGAACCGTAAGGCATAGACACCGGGTGTTGTATGTAGGTTTCTTATTTGTAAAACAATTCGCCTAAATTAATTAAAATAATAACCAAAAAACATTCCACGCAGACGAAGTCGCGGGTTTAGATAGTCGTATATATATGGTAAGTAGCAGCCCATTAACGTCCCACTGCTGGGCACAGGCCTCCTCACTCATACGAGAAAGGCTTTTTCCACTGCGGATTGGCAGGCATAGTACACAAGTGTACTCTCTATTCCTTCACTCTCATAGTCCGACGTGACGGCAATCTGATACGACCGGAGAGAGATGAGGCGCAGGACTGACGGCATAACGTGGTCTCCGAGGCACGGGGGTGGATCACACCGCCAACTTCCCAACTTCGGGCCAATATTGAGAAAATCTAAATAGAAAACTCAATATCTATTTCGAATTGGCCCGACCGGCTGTAGTCGAACATGCTAACCACTAGACCAATGAGGCAGTTTTATATACGAGTATATCAATGTATTTGTCAATATTAAAATTACAAAAGTTTCCAATTAAAACTACTAGACATATTTTAAAGCAACACATTCAATTTGTAACTCAGAATAGCATACTCGTATATGCCGTTATAAAAGGGAAAAATCATTACTAATTAATTCTACGCTGTAGTTAGTCCCGGGGCACCAACTAGTAGGTATTTCAATTTAGTGTACACCGACCAATTTATCCATTAAAAATCTTTACTTCCCATGAGTTTAGCATTAATATTTTTACAATTATATATATAAACTAGCCGTGTAACTGCGTATCGTCATTAAAAATGTGGAATTATGAAATACGCTGTATGGACCTATTCTTAGATATACCAAATAAATACAGGAGATATTCATTAAAATTTGTCAAGCCGTTTCAGAGGAGCTCGATAATATCATTTTTGAAATGAAACTTCTTGTATGGCGCATCCGGGTAAAATAATTACGGATGAAACGCGTGATTGGCGTCACGAAGATGTGCAACGTTTTTAATGCTAATTCTTTGAAGTTTAGGCAGTTTTAATATTGACAAATAACATGCAAAGTTTCAATTTGCCACTCGTCACTTAATAATTTAATATACTATTTTTCATAAAATATAAAATAAAAATATATCATAACCTCTTTTCTAAATTTGAAATTTAAACAAAATTTAATTTCTAATATTGACAAAAAACACGTGGCGTTTTTATTTACAATTCGTCATTTGAGATTTCAATAAATTATTTGTATTCCTTTTAGACACTTTCAATATTTTAATGACGATTAAATTCAATAAATTCCTAACATATCTTCCTTTTCTCTCTTATAAGTTTTAGATTTGTATAAATATAAACATGACTTAAAAAATTATTTTGCCAAGGAATTTTCACTTCTCAGATGTGTGCTTTGTACGTAAATTTTAAATTCAAAACAAAATTTAATTAAAAATTCCTAATACTGACAAGAAGCACGTGGCGATTTTATTTAAATTATATGCATTAATTTTCGACACTTTCAATATTTTAATGATAATTCAATTCATTAAATTCTTCACATATCTTCCTTTTCCCTCCCTCTAAGACTCGGGAATCTAAAGTTTTAGATTTGTATAAATATAAACAAGACTTCAAAATTATATTGCCAAAGAAGTTTTAAAATAAAGTTTCACTTCTGACGCACGCACTTTTATTTTTTTTATATTATAAGATACCTCATACCGTATCAAAATATTACTATCTTAGATGATACCACCACTTTGATTTCTTCTCTCTTTCTACATGAAACGAACCAATTAGGCCTTCTCTGTAAATTAAAGTATTTTTTTATCCAATCGTTTATTATATTGTATAATAAATTGAACAACAGAATGTTTAAAAGAAATTTAATTAATCAATAAGGGAAAATTTAGAAAACTATATAAATGTTATAATGTCTAGAATCCTTAAGTAGATGATAAAAAATATAACCACAACTCCAAACATAAAGTTGACTTCACAAGTGCCACAACTCTCCTATTTATTACTACGATTTCGCCCTGTCTCTTTATAACATATAGTACTGAAACAACGTACAGAATGCTGAGTATATTATTATTTCCAACACATATATAATCCATTAATAGCTTGCTTTCATGTGACAAGTTATTTATCCCTTTTTGATTAATCTAGTTCCGTTGAATTAATAAATACCGCAGTAGTAATTATTTCAATTGTTATAAATTAGAATGTGTTGCTTATAGTTGGGCTCCCATGAGGTAAACACTTATTGAATTAGAATAACTTAAATTATTTATAGTAAACAACATCGACTACCAATTTCAAAGTAACGTTCTCACGCTTCCCTAGTACAGTACAGTGTTCGATTCCCGATAGGACAGATATAGGAAATTGCATTTTCAAATTACTTTATTGGCAAAGACGCCAAGGATAAATTGGATTTCCGCTATGAAACTGTGTTGAAAACGCAAGAGGTGAATTACCAATTACCGTTTTAGCACCCTTCCTTCTTAGACTGCATCATCACTTACCATCAGGTAATATTTCAATCAAGCATTAACTTGTCAGCAATAAAAAAAAACATATTCTTGGTTATACATCCAACGTCATTAATAAGTTCATATTATATTATAGTAACAATAAATTAGCAATAAAGGCGTTGAAAATACAGCTTTAACAAAGAAAATATAATCGCATGACGATAAAAGTAAGAATTTACGTATTTAACCACTAACTAATCCATAAGGGTTTCTGGTACAAATTTAAGAAACATTATTTTTGGTGAACTCTTACAGATGCCTAATCTAGAGCATCAGTAATTTCAACACGCAATCGCATAACAAAAACGGAACTGTTTATCCTCAAAATGATATTAACAAAGCTTCGTTGTTCAATACACAAAAATTATAAAATACGAATATATCAATACCTAAATATACTTAATTATTTCCATAAAATAAAAAATAACGTTAACTTTAAACTATACATGCTCGTGACACACACCCTGTGTGCACACACACGCACAAACACACGTGTATAATAAATATCTTTATATATATTTCTTATGAGTGTGAATGTATTTTATTGAACTCATCCTAAACGGCTGGAGCGAATTTATTGAAATCTTTTATGTGTATTCAGATAGATTTGAGAATGGTTTATATTAACAATTCGAACCGATAAATAGCGAATTTACCCATATATCCACGGGATCATGAACGAAACGAGTGACATTGCCGGGAACAGTTAGTATATATAATATTTACCCATATATATCTAGTCTAGTCTAGTCTTTTAGTTTATTAGTCAGAGGGTACACATCTTTGTCTATTTGTCCGATAGTCATAGTATGGTACACGGGTATGCGATCCCGGCTCCCCGAGCTATTACTGAATCTTCTCAGGTCTTCCGAGTCAGTAATATCCTACTACCTTATATTTTCCTTTCTCTTCCTTGCAAAGTTCCTATCTTTTTGACCCGTTCCCCCCATTTATTCCATTTTCCTACCCACTTCCTGCCAGTCCAAGGTGTACCGTGCCGAGGGACTCATGACTAGGGGCATCTGCCACAGCCGCAGCCTCCCACCAGACCAGACTCAGACATATTAGAAATTTTCTAAATTTGCTCTACCGGGCTTCGAACCCGAGGCCTCTTTTTGTATTTTTTAATCTCTGGGAAATGCAATTTACGCACTAACCCTGACCGGTAACCCTGAAAGGTCTCGCAATTCCCACTCAAACCCAGCGGAAACCTCTTTATCCATTAGTGAGGCACCAGGTGTTCAGCTTTCGCATTCTGCCCCGGTGCCCCAGATGAGTCCAACGGAGGATTCACGGAGGCGGGAGGAGATGTGCAAACATGCGCTGCCTTGTATTGCGCCTCCTTTGGCGGTGAGGGGGGAGCATCCACTGCATTCTCCCTCTCTCTCTCTCGTGGGCTTCCTTCAGCGAGACTACTGTCTCGCAAAAGAAGGCCACTTCCGCCCACCATCTCTTGCTGGAGAGCATCGCACCTACAATACTTCCCAACGAGAGGTCGACACCGATCAACGCCACCAGGAGGTGACGCTGAGGACCCCAGGCCGCACAATTTGCCACAGTGTGATGCGCTGGATCGATAGCTGCGCCACACTGATGACAAGCGGGTGACTCCTCCCGGCCAATTTGGCGCAGGAACTTTCTGAAGCATCCATGTTCGGTCAGAACCTGCACCAATCTGTATGAAAGCGTCCCGTGCTCCCTGGAAACCCATTGTTCCAGGTGAGGACGGATCGCCGCCACAGTGGCCATGTCCGCTACTGGGGCAACAATATCATGGGTCATGGTGATACAAAAGATGTTAATATTGTCATTGTAACAATATCAAACAAAAATACCAATTCACCAAATAAAAAAGATACCAGATGTGTATTTCAAGGAAGAATCATGTATAACATATTATTAAAAAAGTAACAAAGTAAATATTTAACATCACCAGTTAATTTATAGTGACCGAGAATGTATACAAACTATTTGGAAAAAAATTTCGACGATTTTGACTAATGTGTAAGAAGGCGTAAAAACACGAGTTAAAAATGTACCCATTATTAATTGCCCCACTGTACGAAGAACGTGCTACGTATTACAGAATTACACGATGTTATCCGCGTTGGTGTAATTTGTTATACCGAATGTAAACATATATTACCATGCTTAGAAAATATAAAATAGTGGAAACATTTTAAAGTCGATATGGCATTAATAACTGCCTCATTGGTCTAGTGGTTAGCATGTACGACTACAGACATGAGGTCCTGGGTTCAAGTCTCAGGTCGGGCCAATTCGAAATCGATATTGAGTTTTCTATTAAGATTTTCTCAATATTTGCCCGAAGTTGGGAAGTTGGCGGTGTGATCCACCCCCGTGCCTCGGAGAGCACGTTAAGCCGTCGGTCCTGCGCCTGATCTCTCTCCGGTCGTGTCGGATTCCCGTCACATCGGACTATGAGAGTGAAGGAATAGAGAGTGCACTTGTGTACTATGCCTGCCAATCCGCAGTGGAGCAGCGTGGTCTATGCTCTAAAAACCCTCTCTCATATGAGAGAGGAGGCATGTGCCCAGCAGTGGGACGTTAATGCTACTTACTTACTTACTTTTATGGCATTAATGTAAGAAGAAAATATAATGAACATATTTAACACATTTTTAGGCTTTATTACATCGTGTAATTTCATAGAATCATGTTTTATAAATTACAATGTAAACATCTTTTTATTATAAATATTTTGGGGCTTATTTGTTTTATTAATATATATGTTTTACAATAATGGATCTAAGTTACTTTTTTTCTAAGTTAACATTCAATAAATTGAAAGAGACCCTTATACATATGTAGATTTTGTATTTAATCGTCGTCGTCGTCGTCGTCGCTTCAACCGATGGACGTCCACTGCTGGACATAGGTCTCACGAAATGATGCCCACAATATTTAATCGTTTAGAGTAAAATCAACTGACCCTTTTACAAAATAAATACGCTAATCAATAGGTTAGTCAGTCAGTAGGTAAACAGTAGGTTAAAAAAATATCTCCCTCTAAATCTCCTATTATTACATTGTATTCGTCATATATTGTAAATTGTTATTCAAATATCTAACCCATACAATGGATGTTCAATTATCTGCACATAGTATCTTGTATTGGAAGATGCAATCAGAATAACACAACTGAGTTAACTATTACGCTTCTATTTATAGACAAAGATGGTTTAAGATTTCCTTCAAACTGTTTGATCCGTCTTTGACGTCTTTTCATTGTTTATATGACAATATTCCACCGCATAATGTGGATGTACATTGGTTTTAAATGCTTTACATATTTTTTCTATATTATATATCCAAGTATACAAAAGTTCTAGCTAAACATTACGTATCGTCATAAATATGCAGTCAATAACACTATTACAAATATTTGTAAAATTATAATATATTTTTATATATATTTATTTGTAAAGCAATCATAGTTAAAATTATTCCATTTTTTATGTAGTTAAAAGGGATTTAGTACTTTTATATGAGTTTTTTTTATTTGTTACAAAGGTCGTTAATTTAATTTTTCTGTATTGTTTAAGAGATATTAATATGTTCTGTGAAATGATTAAACCTACAATAATTTTGGACAATTGGTTGGCCTATTACGATAACATATTATTACTTATATATAAAAGTGAGAAATGAAATATATTAATCAATGTCCATATAAAAAAATGACATTTCGTTGCATTATATATGATTGTTTTATCAGATCTGTTAGTAAGGAAAACAACTGTTTGTTCTGAATCCAAGGTAAAATGCTACGACGATAATGATTCTTTCATAATCCTTCACCCTTCACATTTGTTTCAAGTAGGAACCCTCGGGACTTTAATGAGTAAAATTCCTATGCATCTTGATCTACGAGATTAGGTACTATGTAAAAATCTTCATCCCCTAATTCAGATAACAAAAACTGTATACTGATGACGTCAGGCGAGTCAGCTTCTCTGGCTAAAAGATTGAATTTAACGAAAGTAATTACATATATACAAGTATTTCTGAAATTTTAATATATTAAATATCGAGTACAAAATTTTGCTGGCTAAGATCAACGTTTTCGCAAAGAGCATTCCCTAACTCTGATACACACGATCCATTCTTGAGCAAATAACCCCAAGTAAACAAGGTCTTCTTTGTTTAATCGTATAGGAGAGAGGTTTAATTTGTCTGCTAAGTCCGCTGATGCTACCTCGTTTGATTGTCATTATCTAATATAACGAACGTGTTTGGGAATTTATAACACACATCAACTTCAACATTTATTTATTTATTTATTAGGTTTCCAACAGAACTTATTACCAGATACATGGTAAAAAACAAATATATTTACTTTAACACAAGGTGAGTAATATTCTAATTAAAGGAAACGACGACATGATATAAAACAAAAAAGTGCATATGCAGACTACTATTACAAAGTGAAGAAATTATAAAACTATAGAAAAGAAAATTACAATATTATGACGAAAATAATATAAAAAAAAATGGATTATAAGACCTAATCTAAACTAAGTGCAAGCTTCCTTTTAAATATTGGTAGTGTGTCCCCAAATATATCAACTATATTGTCATTGTGTAAAGTGTTGTATGTACTGTACTGTACTAATTGTTGATTGCTGCAAACTGTCCTAGGTTCGTGCGTGACGTACGTGAGATAAAGAAATTAAAAGTATTTTTGCGTGGGAGTCTGTTCGGTAAATGAAAATTAATTTTGGAGAGGAGTTCCGGCGCATCCAGGATCCCATTAATGAGTTTAAAAAAGAACGTGATATCTAACAGCTGTCTTCGATTGCTAAGAGATTGCATTAAAAAAAAATTTTAGACGATCATAATAGGATGGTAATTTTTTTGCCATATTTACACAACAAATAAAAATCATTTCCGTCTCCAGCATTCACTTTTTAATTTCATTATAGAGATTTAGATTTGCTGTACAACTATTTACAAAATATGTGAACTAATAGTATGAATTCTAAAAAGAAATTAAACTAATTGAGATTCAATTAACCACTTAATAAATTCGGTAAATGTTAGTTTGTGATATCTGTTTTGTACGAATCAGAATGCAATGCCATTAAAGCCAATAAATCGTGTAGCTGCTATTTTAGTTCAGATATTTTTATCGTCCTTTGTAATTTTTTACTACAAAATAAATATAATTAATTAATAGATACAACTCCTGAAGGAGGTGCTGAAAATATCATTCTATTATTACATTAATAATATCAACAAAGTAGCTATACAATGCCACTCTGGAGGTACTTGTTTACAATTTGCAACATCACGATGCCAATGGTGGTGTACAACTTGCGTCATAATCTATTATCTTGTCTTGGGCTTATGTTTCTGAAGTTGATAGTTACCTATGATAACCCTGTCTGTTCTATTTAATATATTTTATTCTGTTTATGAAAACAATTTTATATTCTAAATATTTCTTGTATACTAAATACATTTTGTATACCATAATAACGTATTACTATCTAATTAGCGTTTATATAAAGTATAGCACGTTCAGAGGATTACAATTTTAGTGTTTATTTAAATTCCTACTGTTATTTCAAACTCTTCCAATATATTTTCAAGGACAAATTGTGCAGTTCCATCTATTTTAGGCTCTTTAAATAATCTTTCCATATAATAAAATTTAAAAAGCTAGATGCCGTAGGATACTTTTAATGTCGTTTCAAAGCCATTCGCGTTTAGTAAACAGATCTTATATTTTAATTACACACCCAAACTTTGTTATACATTAAGACGACACCCACGTAATTCCCGACCGTAGCAATATAGCAGAATTCGTTATTCATCGGTATAATAAACAAAATCTGTCCAATCGTTTAGGAGGAATTAACAAATAAAACTATATAAAAATTATCTATATAAGAGATATCCAGATATCCATTGACTAATCACGATATCTGGAACCATAAAGCGTAGAGACATGAAATTTGGTAGGAATATTCCTTCTGCCGAGTAGAGGCGAGCTATGAACGAATTTTATGAATTAACACCCGCATGTGGGGTTACGGGGTTGTTAATTTAAAAAAATTACACTTTCATATCAAAAAAAAAATTGAAACCTCACATTTACTACAAACTATATCATTTATGGTATGTAAAACTTACATAGTGGTAACTGTCAAAGGTAAATTTTAGGAAATTCCAACCTTTAAGGGCAGTGGGGGTATGTCTCTTATTTGTAAAAAAAAATTGCCTAAATTAATGAAATTGCTACCAAAAAAACATACCAGGCAGGTTCAGTTAGTGTAAGAATAAAAGAAAGCCTTTGTTTGTAAAACAGTTCATTAATTTGATTCAGTTAGCTCAAGACCATATTTTTTTAAGGCTGGCAGTTTTGCGCTTGAATGTGCTCTCACCTGATAATGATGATACAGTCTAAGATGGAAGCGCGCTAATCTGGTGAAATTAGCTAATCAGAGGCGAAATGCAGAAGTGAGAGGAGCGAGTGCATGCAGGAGTGTTGGTGCCAACAGTTATGTATGGTAGTGAAATTGGGTATGGCAGAAGAATCACATAAGTAAAATCAATGCGGTAGAGATGAGAGAAGTATGTGTGGATTAAAACTGAGTGACAGTGTAAGAAATAGTGATAAGTGAACGTTGTGGTATAAAAGAAGACGTAGTGACTAAAATCGAGAAAGGTATGCTTAGATGGTTTGGGCATGTAGAGAGAATGAGTGAATGGAGACTGACAAAAAGGATTTATGAGTCAAGAGTGAATACGAAAATTGGAAGGGGAAGACCAAGGCGAACGTTCATGGACCAAATTCAGGAATTTTAAATAAGGGCCAGGTCAAGAGTACTCTAAACCGACGAACTTGTATGAAAGGTTTAATGAGACTGAAAGAAGCGAAGGAGATATGCAAGGATCGTGGCAAGTGGAAGGACGTGATCACTGCCTACCCCTATGAGAATGAGGCGTGTTGCTATGTATGTATGTATGTATGTATGTATGTAGAGGCGAAATACCCCTTTCGGTTTCTACACAGCATCGTACCAGCACACAAATCTCTGTTTTTGGTAGTACTTCTTTGCTGGTAGGGCGGTACCTAGCCGCGGCCAAAGCCCCCCACCAGACCTAAACTATTAACTCAAGTCAGTTAAAAATAATAGAAAACGTCAACATAACGCGACAATGGTTTAGTGAAAATCTATAGCTGATTAAAATCAATTCGCGTATTACGACATTTGAGTGAGAATGCAATTAGTGTCCCATTAGCATAACAGAGCGATGTTAACTGCATACAAACAGTCATTTGTGAGTTGCAATTAGCTTCATTTCGATTAGTTGATGCTACATACAAGAATGGCTTCATTATATGCAAAACGGCCTAAAATTGAATAGTCAATACAATACGCGATAGTAGCACTAGTTTTGCTATACCTTAAATAAATTTACTGATAAAATTCCTCCACGTTAAACTAAAGATTCAAATGAGGTATCATAACAGTTAAATAAACATTGCCAAATTGTTTTATTAATAAATATATTTCTATAGGGACAAAAAGAGCAATAAGTACCTTATATAAATTTGGATTTCTCGCTTTTTTAAGAGAAAACTTTAAATCAACATTTATTCCGTCCGTCCATCCGTAGTGGTTTATATTAAAAAGCATTTTATATATTCGTAATAATATTTACTTATACAGTAAAAAGAACGGAATACACAATTTTAATACAAGAAAGACAAACAAACTTGTCATGCCATATGCCATTACAAGTTATAAGTGAAGGAGTTGCAGCAATGATTTCTCGGATCGAATTTTTATCAGGAAACCTCCATAAGTTTCGAATTTGTCTGTATATATTTTTAAGAAATATATCAAAAATTTTATTTTACAAAAGGCATATTGTAATGTTAAGGATTATTTAAGCGATAAACATATTTGTACTTGATTCTGGCTGCACAGGGAATTATCAGACACTGTAATCTACAAAAACTATATTCAAAACTAGGCTAGTGAGTTCTTCTCAGGGGACTCGATTTTCCGATTGTAGATTTGTTACCAACAGGCAGACTAGTGACTATCTAATGGAGCCTTTTATATAAAGTATATTTTCTTTTTAATAACTGTAGATCGCATCGCATCTTCCTAAAGATATTTTTAATTGTTACAATAGAGTTTAGGTTACAAGGCTCGTTTATTTAGTTCAAATTTTGGAAGTTGTTACGTTTTCAAAGTCGCTTTACTAAATTTCAAGTTTACTGATCCACAATTATTTTCGTGCTATTTCCTTTCTAATGAAATCTATTATACTATAGTTTCAAGGTCTCTGCATGCTTTTATGAATAGCCAGATGGTGTCTCAAAGGGCTAGACTGGCAGTGCATGCTGGAGTGTTGGTGCCAACACTTATGTATGGTAGTGAAAGTTGGGTATGGCAGAAGAATCACAAAAGTAAAATAAATGCGGTAGAGATGAGAGCGTTGAGAAGCATGAGTGGATTAAAACTGAGTGACAGAGTGAGAAATAGTGTGATAAGAGAACGTTGTGGTATAAAAGAAGACGTAGTGACTAAAATTGAAAAAGGTATGCTTAGATGGTTTGGGCATGTAGAGAGAATGAATGAAAGGAGACTGACAAAAAGGATTTATGAGTCAAGAGTGAATGCGAAAGTTGGAAGGGGAAGACCGAGGCGAACGTTCCTGGACCAAATCCAGGACATTTTAAATAACGGCCAGGTCAAGAGTACTCTAAACCGACGAACTTGTATGAAAGATTTAATGAGATTGAGAGAAGCGAAGGAGATATGCAAGGATCGTGGCAAGTGGAAGGATGTTGTCTCTGCCTACCCCTATGGGAATAAGGCGTGATGCTATGTATGTATGTATGTTCAAGGTCATTAACGGACATAGGAAACAATTTTTATGTAAACAATTTTGATACGTATTTTCAAACTGACATAACATCCATCATTACAGTAATCAATTTATTTCACGTAAAGCGCATCACTTTTGTAGTTGTAGTTTTGATTTGAATTAAACAGAAGATATATTTTTATATGCGTGGGTTACTTTGTATAATATAAAGCTGAAATTCAAAGCTGAATTTCTAATTTCATGGTGTTATTTCAGAGTTATAGCTTATATATTTTTTAATATCATTCGTTTCCTTTGACACTCTCCGCGAATATGCACTTTTATCCTTATTTGAAATTGCAATACGACCCTATACGAGTTATTTCAAAAACTTAGTTGGGGTGTATTATTTTTGTATGCCAACTATATTGTATTGCAATACTCCGTAATGGTTTTGTTGGGTTTATCATTCTACAGACATCGTCCAAAACGAATTACACTTTGGATGATATCAGTGAATGAATTTTCGTAGTTCATCTTTAATTAACTTTCGGTAAAGGCTTGAAGTTATAAACATATTGTTGCTCACGATTATATGATAATAATATCACGAAAAGCTTTATTAAATTTTTCATTTTTAAAACGGTACGGACGGAATAATTGATGAATTATAATTAATGAAGCCACCTTTCACATTATTTATTGATTGATGTGGTAGTTCTCATTAAATTGTGAATTTTGAACACTGAGTAACTTTTGAAGAATATAACAATCGAGTTCATCTGAAACACAATTTTTATATCCTCTCCAGATTATTTAACCAGTAAAACCATTAAAAAAAATTAAAGGTGCGTGCGTACAAAGTACATATGTGAGAAGTGAAACTTCTTTGAAAAACTAATATTTAAGTCTTGTTTATTTTTATACAAATCTAAAACTTTAGATTTCCGAGACATAAAGGAAGGGAAAAAGGAAGATATGTTAGACATTTAATGAATCTAATTGTCATTAAAATATTAAAAGTATCGAAAATTAATACAAATAATTTAATGAAATCTCAAATGACAATTTGTAATTAAAAATGCCACGTGTTTTTTTTTGTCAATATTAGAAATTATTAATTAAATTTTGTTTTTGAATTTTAAATTTAGAAAAAAGAATTTATGTAATATTATAATTATGTGCTTTATGAAAAATTGTATAATGACGTGTGGAAAATTAAAATGCCACATGTTATTTATACAAATTAAAACTAACCTTCAAACGAATTAGCTTAAAAAACGCTGCACATCTTTGTGACACTAATCATACGTTTCATCCGTAAAAAAATACTCTCATGCGCCTAAAGAATTTTCAATTCTTCTTCAATTGTTACATTCTTTAATTTTTATATTATGTAATAGGAACAGATTGCACACCAAAAATACAAGCAATAAGTTCAATTTTTGGATATATGATGCCATATATTGACATAAAAACAAAGAATATTTGCTTTCAACAATTATAGCCTTGGTGTATTGAATTAAGAAAAGATTTCAGAATTAACTACGTTTTACTCTATAGAATCCACAGAAATTAAATTTTCACGGCCCAAAGCAATAAAATATTTTATTGCTTTTATCTTTAATATAGTGGTATATATTAAGGTGATAAACTTTATAATACAGTTTATAGGTCAACACTATTAATTTTAATTTCATACAAACATTCCAATAGATTTTCATCTAAATCCACCACAATATTAAGTACTTTTACTTCCTTCCCTTTACAAAATTATATTATATAAGTAAATCACTTAGTATTTTTTTATTTTTTTTCTTTTATTGCTAATCGATTAGCGCTTGACTGTTATCTCACCTGATGGTAAGTGATGATACAGTCTAAGATGGAAGCGCGCTAATCTGTTAAGAGGCGACATACCCCTTACGGTTTCTACACAGCATCGTACCGGAACACAAATCTCTTTGTTTGGCGGTACGTTTTTGCTGGTAGGGTGGTAATTAGCCACGGCCGAAGCCCACAAGTCATGTCACTTAGTAATCTTGCAAATCAATGTTATAATATATGAAATTAGCCTTTTATATAGTAATATATAGAGACTGTATTTGTGTATTATACCTGCCAAGCCGCAGTGAAGCAGCGTGGTGGGTCTATGCTCAAATAAACGTCGCTCCTAAGAGGGAGGAGGCATGTGCCCAGCAGTGGGACGTGAACGAGCTGCCACTTACCTTACCATTTATATAATAACCTATTCTATATGTAGATAGGTTTGTTATTGATTTTTTTACAGTGAACTATTATAGCAATGATTGATTGATTTTATTTCGTAGTTTTGAAGGGAACGTAAGGTATACATCAAGAAACATGTGGTAAATTACATATACATAACAGAATTTTTACATATTGCTAGAATTGTGCACAAAAGTTGCACAATCGAGTCTGACATTTCTTTTTCAAAACTTGCTACAGACTTCTTAAATGTGACAACAGTTGTAGAATTTTAACCTTTAATAAAAGATTCGTCAGAATTTGAATAAACTCGCAAAAGGCTGGCCATTTCATCAAAAGATTTATCTAAAGCGAAAATTTGATAAAGGAATTAAGCATTCATGTACTTTGGTGGGCTCTCTTCGTGTTGAATAGAAAAAAGAGGAATGTACGTAGCTACTCTTATTTTCATCGCCGATATCTTCTAGTGTGAATTATTCGTAGTCAGTATTTTATCTTGAACTTCATGATTTTAAGCTAATCTACTTTACTAATAATTTAACGCCTACGTAAATAATAAAAATTATAACATATTCTTTCGAATTGGTAACCATGAGGTTACACTAAAAAAGTGATTATCATGTAACCATCATTACTTTTCTTAAAATATCAAATATTCCTAGCAATGTTCTTAGTTTTTTTCTTTCATCGCAATCTTTTCTTGAAGATAACAAACACAACAAATAAGCGAAATTGGAACAGTCGTTAACGCGTCAAATAAAGAAATAGCGACTCATTTTTATTAATAATGATTATTTTATATTTATTGGTATACACCCTCGCAGTAGTCAAAATTTTAAAACAATAATTTTATGTTCTTTCCTATCAGCGATCTTATACAATCTGCATTTATTATTTACTCTGTTAAACTCTGGGATGAATCACTTCACTGCAGCATCCGACGCGGAGTAAACTAAAACAGGCATGTTTTGTCAAGAAACTAAACAGTGTAGTGTTTATGAGTTGAAAACGTATAAGTTACGTGCAATAAATTATTACGTATCTATAATTACGTAATATTCGCCTACGAGAAGAATATTTCTGCCTAGAATCTTATTTATATAACATAGATAAGGGTGAGGAAGGGTCAGATTAAATATATATATCAAGAATATATTCTCAAGGTAGCTTTACAATCTACATACCTACATATATCCGTTCTAAGAATTTGAAGTCGCTCTAAATCGCTGTACAACGTTAAAAACAAATCTTTGCTAACAGCTTTATAGCTTAACTAAGATCTCACGTGATTGTAAGTGATGATGCCGTCTAATTATGAAAATGCGCTAACCTGGAAGCAATGACACAGAAATTCTTATAAAACAGTAAATTCCTCATGAGATCTTCGAAATAATTCGCTATTGACTTGAAATTTAGCACTGAGTCTATTTCCAATCTGGAACAGGGAACTACGCGCGTAACACTACGGAGAACAGGAAGTAAAATATCTTAAATTAGACTATCCGGTAACACTTTTAGTAGGGTATCCCAAAAAGAAATTTTGCGCGTTACTCTAGCGCATTAGAATATCATATGAGGAGAAACTTTGCTCCCGCTAATGTAATTTCCATGTAAATGATTTTTTTATCTCCTACGTACTCTCCCCCTCCCCCACAAAACCTTTACATAACCTTTTTTCGTTTTAATCTATTCTTCACAATTCTATAAGATCTCAAGGCGCTCGAGTAACTGCAAATTAAGCATCTCGGGCTCCTCTTCTGTATGCTCAACGTAACATTTTCAATAGAAATTATTACTTTAAGTGGGACAAAATTCAATTTAAAAAGTTCGTTTGCAAAATATTTTGCTAAAGACAACACACTGGACTGACTCATATAGAAGCAGCTCGTATAATATCGGGAAAAGTAAAGTAATGGACTTCAAAGTGATGCCTGAGGAAGCTGCTCGGGTATGGGGGCTTTGTTTCGCCAAAAACTTTCAAGTCCAGGAAATTGAGAAGAACCCAATGCTACTTTGTATGTAAAAAGTTTAAAAGGCTCTTACTAGATGGCGTAAGAATTGATTTGCATTTTTGTATTACTTGTTCAAATTCCAACTAATAAATTCATGATATTGTCATGCAATATTTTGTTTAAAACTTGTAATAGATTGTAATACTGCAACAGGTAGCACTTTAATTACTCTTTGTATTACTTGTTTATTTACAGTTTCAATACAATCAATGACAGTTTATACACAATTAAGTTTCTATCTACACTAGATAATTCGATTGAAATAACAATAGCACACTCAACTCACCATACCATACTTGTTTTGCGGTTGCATCTCTATTCCATTTGCATTGTCGAGTTACGTATTTGCAATGAAATAATACACTTCAGTGTCTATTCTATTATATGTCTATATATATATAATTTGCCTGTATAATTTCCCATTGTGTGGGTATCACCGGCAAGGCCAGAATACCCACTAAAACCCAACGACACCCTCCTCACCCTGAATGTGGAGTGTCAGAGGCTCCCTTGTGCATTCACTCTGACACTCCCGGATGAACCGACTGAGGACGGATGAATCGTAAAGACGCCTCCTGCCTCCCAGCGTGCTCCTCCTTAGGGGAGCAGCATCCGCTGCAGCTTCTCGTACTCGCTCCATTGCCTCCTTCAGAGATATGACGGCTTCGCAGAAGGAGGCAACTGCATTCCATCCTATCTCACTGTCAAGCATGGCGCCCACTACACTTGGCAGTGAGAGATCCGCTCCGATGAGGGACATCAGTGGATGTCGCTGTGGTCCCCAAGCCGGACATTCTGCCATAGTGTGGGTCGCCGTATCGGCAGGCGCACCACACTGATGGCAGATAGAGGACTCTTCCCGTCGTGCTATCTGATGCAAGTACTTTCCGAAACATCCGTTTCCGGTCAGTACTTGCACCAGCCTGAAGGTAAGCGATCCGTGCCGCCTATCTAACCATTGTTCGAGGCGAGGACGGATCGCCTCCACCGTGATCACACCCGCACTTGGAGCTGAGAAGTTAACTGAATTCATTATAATTCTGTGGATGGTTTTATGACATGGTTTTTACATTATCTTATGTTCGATTTAATGTATAAAATTTATGATTAAGTAGTAACAAATACATAAATATTACATACTTTTAAAAATTCCCTCTCAAAGTGCTTGACCGCGATGAACTCCGAAACTATTGAACAAATTTTGATGACTTTTTTAAATTCATTAAAATTAATTTATTGGGACTTACTTACATAGAATGACCTTTGATTTAGATCATTAAAAAATGTTTGTATAAATTGAGAGGATACTGTGTATGGATTTTAATAAATTCAACGTCATTAAAATCAATCCATCATTCGGTTAATTTCTATGAGCTTACATTTATAACTAATCCTCTCTTTTTGCTTTTCATTAAGAGGAAAGTGCAATGGCCCGATAAACTCAATCAACTTTCAAAACATTAACATGCAAATATGTTGATTTACATAGATACTGTTTACAATCGCTGCTCTGATTTTGGCTCACTGCTGAACATCGTGGTGTTCCAAGTTAAAATGGGTTGGTTTCTCTTGTTTACCTCTGGGCCTTCGCGCTTTAAGAACTGTAGTAGGCGTTTCAAACATACTGTGGGAACCCTTTGAGTAACCATCAGCTGATCTAAAATGGAAACATTCGTTCTATGTGCAGTCCAGGGCTAACATACTCCACTCAAGTAATTTTAAGTTAAATGAATACATTTAACTTTACTCCAATTTTCGTGGACGGCCTTGAACTAGTACTGATAAATTGTATATAAGTAGTCCATCGAACAGGCTTAGTTCTGCGGGTTACTCGGTTAATAAAAATTGTCGTCTTATATACGTTGAAACTGACAAACTGGTATTTTAGCTATTTTAACAGCGTTATGTTATATGGTTTTTTATTTTGGGGTAATGCTGCTGATACTAAACATACAACTTTTGTACAGCAGAAAAGAATTGTTCGTACGATTTACAATATTGTATTTATTTATTATCTGGGAAACAAACAATTATTATATACCTTCAAAACTACATTACAACTAAATACATAAAAATCAGTCAAGTTTTACTGCGAACATATTAAAATGCGAGTAGTACGTCTATAAAAATAGTGACTCTTTTAAAAAAATCTGTGAACACACCTCATAAAACTTAAAAAGGAAAAACACATGGTATAGAGAGTGCACTTGTTGTATACTATACCTGCCAATCCGCAGTGGAGCAGCGTGGTGGGTCTATACTCTAAAAACCCTCGCTCCTTGGAGTGAGGAGGCCTGTGCCCAGCAGTGGGACGTTAATGGGCTGCTACTTACTTTCCTTCACTCTCATAGTCCGATTTGACGGGAATCCGACACGACTGGAGAGAGATCAGGCGCAGGACCGACGGTTTAACATGCTCTCCGTGGATCACACCGCCAACTTCCCAACTTTGGGCAAATATTGAGAAAATCTTAATAGAAAACTTAATTTTGATTTTTGAATTGACCCGACCCGGGACTTAAATCCAGGACCTCATGTCTGTAGTCGAACATGTTAACCACTAGACCAATGAGGCAGAGGAAAAACGTAATTGTTAAAATGTAGTAAGCTATATCAACTGAACTCCCTGAAGACGTCGTTTAATAAATTATAATCCTTTGTTAAAATTTATTGAAAATCTTAATATAATTTAAAAAATTGCTCTAATCTAAATTTATCATTGTAATAATGATAGTAAAAAAATTCCACAAAACAAAACGCCGTCGTTTTGTTTTGTAAACCATAGAGAGACAAATTAGCTCGTTACCATTTTTGATTGCATCTTATAAAATAACCCAATGGCGATAAAAATATAGTACTAACTAGAAAACTGAAATAATTTTGCTAATTTACTAACCACATTTATTACTTTCTTTTATTTTACCCTCGTGGTTAAACGCTTAACTTACGTGGAAATAAAATAAATGAAACTATATATGTGAAATATTCATTGTGAACATAGTGTAGTTGGTGTAATGTGTTTTTAATTTATATGTAATTGTGATTTCTTTGACGTTGGTAGTGAAAATCTGTTCAAGATGAACGACACGGGTAATCCAAACAACACTACCAACCCTAAAGCCGTGCTACTACGACGACTTTTAAGGCAATGCTACAAAGAAAATGGCACGCATAGTCAAATTGTCAGCATACCGAACGAAGCTGTGGGTAAGTGTAGAGAAAGTCAAAAATTCTTTAAGTAGGCTTTATATTTATATTAAGTTCCCGTAAAAATATCCTATTTAGAAACTTCGCGAAAGAAATATGTATGGTATATATTTTTTTTTTGTTCGAGAGTTGAAAAATAAGGGGTAAATTGAAAATTCCTGCGTGCGCTGCCAAGGCGTTGGTACGTGTTCACTGCTCACTTCGCCGATTTTAGTTATATTTATATATAGATAATAATGACGCAATCCCTGATTATTGATATTCGCTATGCACTTGACCGATATCTCTCCCAGGTTACGTCATGGCCCAAAATGCATTAAACGACATGTGCATTCACTACTAAAATAGGGGAGTAAGAAGCACGAAGGCGCCACTTTTAATTATCTATTGAAGCTACCGTAATTGTTCGATAAAACCAACTTCAAAATTGTAAAGCAATTTTTAGAAAATTATTTTTCAATGTCACTCAAACAACACAATAATCAATTTATTTTGAACTGAATATTGCGTCTTGTTATCGTCATAACTATTTTACGTAGCTTTAATTATCGACGAATTATTGCTAATAAAATCAAATTAGTGTTACCTTCGGACTAAACGACATACCTCAAATATGACACCAATTTTTGTATTTAAAAATTTCGTCTTATAGTCTGAAAAATACAGTAAGTTATTTTGTTTATTAACATTATAATTTGCTTTCCCGTAGCTATTTTAAAGCACACGATTTAGTATTAGGTTATATGTCTCATGGTAACAGTTTAAAAAAGCAACTAACCTAGTAAGGGGTAAATTGGTGGCAAGAAATTACGTATGTAGGCTTTAGTTTTATGAGAATAATATATAGGGGGGGGGGGGCTGAAAATATTTTAAAAGAATATTTACAGCCATTGTGATTACGGTCGAATTTAAATACCGTAAAGTTTTTCTAGGATCAAAGAATGTAGGTTATGGCGACCAATCTCAAGTAAAGGTGTATGTGGCATGTAAACGGAATGTAATAAAATACTCAATAGACGTTACGACGTCGTTGTTATCAGGCATTATTTTTCTCATTTTTTAAAAGTCATAAATATTTACCAACTACCAAAAACTACCGTACGTAATCGGCATAAATACTTCTTAGATAATGTTTCACTCATATCTAAGGACGTTGTTACTGATTGTAAGTTTATTGGAGGAAATTTTCCTTACAAGAAAATTTTCTTCACACTCTGAATAATAAAGGTGAGTTTTAGTTTATTCTATCTTCTATGTTTTTTGCACATTTTGTATTGAATGCAATCTGTTTTGTGTAATGTAGTTGACTGATTCACGTTGAACTGCTTTAAATTAGTTTAACTTTGCACGAATTGAAACATCTACATGTCATCACGTTTTCCTATATCATCACTTGTTAAATATAGATCGTATCGTACATATCACTTTATTTATAATTAGTCATCTGTTTCAAGTTCTTTTGTTTAAAATAAATCTTTATAAAATTTTTTATGAGAAATATCATTAAAAATAAATTTGTACGAATACGTCGTATAAATATGTTACGTCGTACAAAAACTTCAAGAACATCCATCGAGAACGCTTCAAGTTTTGTAAAAACAAACAAACGAAAGTTGAAATTTTATTTATAAAGATAAAATCCACTACTTCAGCTTATTATATTCATACGATTTTTCATTTGATATTATCGCATCTACTGCAAGCAAACACTAATAAATTACTAAACGATTCATTTCCTGCTTTGACGCAATTGAGCAAATTTGAACGCGGTGTGACTGAAAAACAATGGCAATTGATGAAATTGGCTTATTAATACGTGAAGCGAAAAAATCGGATTACTTTTATTAGAGTATAGAGCACAAGGTTTGGAATAATTCTAATAATGAGGTCCACAGAGCTTGAAATAGTGGAAGCGATTTTTTCGGTCTCGCTGGAGCAGTTATCCGCCTTCGCTTCTTTAGCAGAGGTCTTAGGTTCTAAATCTTATTTGTCTGGGTCTGGACTTGAGGGATTATTCGGCCATGGATTGTTACCACCCTACCAGGAAAGACCAAAAAAATTTTGATACGATGTTGTGTATAAACCATAAGAGGTGAATTACCTGCTAATAGGTCAGCGCTTAACTATACTACCAATTTCCATTACGTAAGATTATTGTAATCTTACGTAATGCAAATAATCAGCAATAAAAGATACATTATGTCATAGCAGTAATTAGAATCTTTTAAACACTAGATTTACCAAACGAGTCATATCTACAGATCAAGCAATTTTAATTCAAACTTCCTTTTGCATGTAACAATTGATTTCCGATAGATTTTTATGACTTTTGTAGTTATAAGTCCATAAAATGTAGTGTTTAGACTAATTACTTTATGTATATTCTTGACAATGTTATTTTTTGTTCTTGACTTATACCAGTACCTGTTAAAATGATTGACACATGTTTCTATGACAAAACTCTGTGATGAAATCACTTTGGAGCACCTATTCTATAACCCTTCTTTTTCTTTAAAAATTTATGGATATTCCATCATCACATATATATGATTTCGAAAGAATTACGTTCAAATAGTGACTACCTCATTGGTCTAGTGATGAGCATGTTCGGCTACAAACATGAGGTTCTGTGATGGAGTCATGGGTTGGGCCAATCCAGTAATCGATATTGATTTTTCTATTAAGAGTTTCTCAATATTTACCCGAAGTTGGGAAGTTGGTGGTGTGCTTCACCAACGTGCCTTCGAGAGCACGTTGAGCTATTGGGCCTGCGCCTGATCTCTCTCCTATCGCGTTAGATTCCCGTCACATTAGACTATGACAGTGAAGGAATAGAGAGTGCACTTGTGTACTATGCCTGCCAACCCGCAGTGGAACAGCGTGGTGGATCTATACTCTAAAAACCCTGTCATCTATGAGGGAGGAAGCCTGTGTCCAACAGTAGGACGTTAATGGGCTGATACTTACCTTTTTTATGTACCTATAGTGGCTTATGTTTATTGTCCCTTCCGTTGTCGGCATTGAGTGACACAGATATGAAATACGATATTTCAATAGAGATAAAAGTTAAGAGAATTACTTAGTTTCAACTTATTTGCAATAATTCTTTGGACAACTTATTTTTTGTATGCGATTTCCCAGTATTTTTAAATTAAAAGGTACCTAAGTAGGACACTACTTGAAAAATTAAATGAAGAAATGTTTTTAACAATATACTTGGGCCAACAACACATGCTGATGAACACGGGCCAAGAGAAACGTTATGAAAGGGAATCTAAGTAGTGAGTTTCTGTTACTGACTGACGAAAATATTACGAATTTTGGGAAGAGCAGAACAATTACGTAAGCAAAATTGAAAGCGTTTCTTGCAATTTTGTACGCACGAAGCGAGTACGAAATACTTTAGAAGCTTCTCAAAAAAGACAAGTAAACTTAATTTCCTGGTATTTTGCAACATATTTTTTATTGCTTACAGATCAACACTTAACCGTGCCGTTAATTACCTTTCATCGACATATTTCATGACACATACTCAGTTTACAAAATGAATCCCTCTTCACATCCATAAAAAGTACTGCACTCTAATTTAATTTCTAGATTTATTTGTTTTGTTGTATTTTTCCTAATGCATTTAACTATTTATAACTTTAATTCTGTAAATGTCGTGGTCGTCTAATGTTATGTTCACTAATAACTAGTATACGTATAAATGTGTCCAATTCCTTGTTATTTGCATTGTGGGTGTTTTATATGTATATTGTTAGTGTACTTTCCTAATTATAAATTAATAAGAAAGCAGTCACGTTTTGCAAACAGACAAACAAATTAGTCGCCTTTGTCTCAAGTTTTCAGCCAAATTTATTGAATACATGTTGCTTCAAACCGAGAACTTATATTATACCTTGTAAACCCTTTCCAACGAACACTAGATGTAGAATTACCCAGTATATGCAAAGAATCATTGTGTGTGTAATAAATAATAAAGATCTTTTTTCATTTTCAAAGATGTTTAAAAGTTTTGAATCTTTGTTAATTTTTTTTGATGCACCACTCGCTCTGACGGTATACATTGATAAAGGTATACTCGTATTTAAGAGGCTAGTAGACGTTAATTAAATTTAATTAGTATTGTAAAGTTTATATGGAAATGTAACGTGTTCGTTCAAGATTATTTTAGAAACCCCTCAAATGATTATAGTCTAACTTAAAAACGGATAAATGACCGACTTTGTTGAGGATGTAATTTGAACAGTACGTAATTAAGTGACAGCCTATTAGTGCCCCAGAATAAATAGAGAAAGTATGTGAATTGGAACCACCTTATTGCTTCAGTGCGGGCTGGTAGGCTAAAGATAACTAAAAATTGCTCCCAGGATATGCAGATTTATTTACGATGTTTTTTTTTCACCACAAATCGCAGTGATGAATTTAAATAAATAACATTAATTACATCAATGTTCTATAAAGAGAAACTTAGTGGTGCCCATCTAGGATATGATCTCGTGACCCTGTGAATAAGAATCCACTAGATCTAATCGATATCCTGTGGTGTCATCTGCATAGTTCCCGATCTTAGTAGCCTAAGTTAGTAACCGTCTTCATTATGAACAGAGTAAATTTAAATTCGATCACAAATAGCATTAAAAATTTCAGGAAATCTGAGTGGGTTTATCGATGTAAAACTATCCCCGTATATTTTACTTTCTAATGAAGCTAGACTATCTGACACGCGCAACTGCGTTTATGTGCCCTTAAATGTCGGATGGAAACTACGGGTCATCTATTTGAAGCTTATGCAACCTAGTTAACAGCAGAACTCATACGTAATAGTCTCACAGTTTTAAATATGTTCATCAAAATTGGCTTAGTAGTTTAATTCATTGCGAATAAATATAAATGATTAGATGTTATCATTATTAATTCAGAAACCGTTTTTCAGACCTCGTCTGTCCGCGGACATTTGACGGTTTATCGTGTTGGGACGACACTCCAGCTGGCACTACTGCTTTTCAACCCTGTCCAGATTTCATCATCGGATTTGATCCGAAGCGCTATTCTTATAAATCGTAAGTATATTCCTCATTTACCTTGATCACGGGTGAAGGGCTGGACCAATTTAAATGATTCTTCCGTATTTTTTTTATATTTGTTACCTCATAACATTCGACTGGGTGAACCGATTTTGACATTTCTTTGTTTATATTATAGGTAAAACCATATTAGTCTTAAATTTGCATTAAGTATTGGCGCCCCAAATGAATATCAATATCACGCCAACTGACTTCGATGATTCGTTTTTTATTTGAAAGAAATTTGTTTGGTTAGGTTTCGATTATGTGATCCATGCTTAAGTAACTTTTCAATTCTTAGGTGCAAATTAACGATACTCTGCCTAATCTTTCATAGGCTATGGTAGGTACTTACATATACATAGCAATAGGTGTGAGCAGTGCGGGAGCTGTCAAGTGAACACGCGGGACAAACCTTTTTTTTTTTCACGCTGGGAAATGCTTTTACGCACCCCTACCACGAGGGTAGGGAGTGTGGGACTCGCTAGCTTAGCTAGAATACCCACTAAAACCCAGCGACACCCTCATCAACCTGAATAGGAAGTATCAGAGGCTCCCTTACGCATTCGCTCTGACACTTCCGGTTGCAACCGGCAAAGAGTAGTTTAAGGAGAAGGTAAAAGGCGCTCAAAAAGACGCCCACGTCCACCCGGCCTCCGCCTTCGCAGGGGCGGGGCATCAGCAGCACTTTCTCTTTCTCTCTCCATTGCCTCCTTCAACGAGAGGACACTCTCGCAAAAGGAGGCAACTGCATTCCATCCTTCTCACTGCCAAGCATTGAGTCGATTATATTTGGTAATGAGAGATCCTCTCCAATCTGGGACATCACGCGGGACAAACCTACCGTGGCTGAAGCCAAATATAAAAATTATTGTAACTACATTTTAATATCGTAATAAATTGAGAGCCTTTTAAGTAGTCTAATATAATAGATTTTTAACATTATTCATTTCATTTTATTCATGAGAACTCTATAGACTAATATGCAATTATTTTTTACTTTTTAGAGCATTTAATTAGTTTGGAATAGTTGGTTTAGAAGGCGGTTTTTTTTTGTTATTTTTTATTTATTGCTATATAAGTAAATATTATTCAAAGTCAAAGTCAAAATATATTTATTCAAGTAGGCCTTTACAGCGCTTTTGAATCGTCAAATATCGTTTTTTCCACATATTATTTAAATGTACGACTGATGATAACATTAAAGAACGACTTACTTTAAAAAATAAAGTTACGAGGGTTCCTTTGCACCCTGATCTGAGAAGAACCCTACAACAAACTCAGTCGGCTGTAAGGTTTTTCTTTTTGCCATCATCATTACAATTTTTGATTTATTCTAGATAGAGGAATTCATTCACTCCCACTCTTTTTTGGCTTCTAAGCTAAGCTTTCTTTTAATAAAAGATTTAAATTTAGTAAGAGATATCTTTGTAACCTCTTCTGGGAGCTGGTTATAGAAAGATACAGTCGAATGACTTGTCAATTTTATGTAGCCTACTAGAATTTACAGCAATTTTATTTTTATTTCTTAAGTTATTTGAAGTGACATGAGATCACTTTATTTCGTAAAAAAAGTCAATATTTTTATGGACAGACATTAAGTTTTCCAATATATGTACGCCGTGAACTGTCATTATTTCCTCTGCTATGAATTTGTTTCTTAACAACTATCCTGACCCATATTGTAAATAGTACGGCCCTTTTCTACAGTACAAACATTGCATCCATATCAGAAGCATTACACCAATTATTACGCATATATAAGGTCATTTAATATATATTGCGAGGGTACTGTGAGAATTAAACTTCTTTGAATTTATCTTAATGCAATGTAGGATTTTTGAAATCAACTCATTAAAGTATTGGTATAGACATATTTTTATTTACTTATTAGGCAAACGAACAATTAATTGTTTGTTCCTCTTAGTAATATAAGCTATAATATTACTGACATTATCGAACTAAATTTCAATAACGTAAGTAAGTAACAGCAGCCCATTAACGTCCCCACTACAGGGCACAGGCCTCCTCACTCCGAGGAGCGAGGGTTTTTAGAGCATAGACCCACCACGCTGCTACACTGCGGATTGGCAGCCATAGTACACAAGTGCACTCTCTATTCCTTCACTCTCATAGTCCGATGTGACAGAAATCCGACGCGCCCGGAGAAAGATAAGGCGCAGAACCGGCGGCTTAACGTGCTCTCCGAGGCACGGGGGTTGAGCACACCGTCAACTTCTCAACTTCGGGCAAATATTGAGAAAATCTTAAACAGAAAACTCAATATTGATATTTGACTTGGCTTGACCCGGGGACTCGAACCCAGGACCTCATGTCTGTAGTCGAACATGCTAATCACTAGACCAATGAGGCAGCTAATTACGTAAACTAAATATAAAAACATATTGGACAAAAAAAGTTTTAAATTCACTGCATTCGTAAAAAACTTGATTTCTTTGCAAAAAAAACTCCAAAATGGGGTACGGGTCAAATGTCCTACTGTCGTGTGGTGGCCGTTTATATTACACATATAAAGGCGCTAATAAATCGCAGATCGATCGCATTCTGCAATTCCCGAAGTAGGAACGGACCCTGCTCGCTTTCAAAATCATTACTATTTATATTGTTTTAAAGAAAAAACTTCGATATCGCGAGTTAGAATTCACAATTATTAATGGTAGGGTAGTTGACGTGCATATATCGGACGGTAGCTTTAATTATACAGTGACGTTTTCTGATAGGCATTCGTGATTCCTTTCAAACATTTTTAAAATATACGTCTATCTGTTTGTTATTAATGATATTAACGAATATAGATTTCTTATTTGTATATATGGTTGAAATAAAATTGTTGGTAGTGGATTGTCGTGCATATTTTTCGTATGTAATGAATGATAAATAGTACAAGAAATATATAAATCTGTAGTATTTTTCGATTGTTTTCGTAAACAATTGTTAGTAGTCGAATGTGGTGCAGTTTTTTTTTAATAGCTACTGATTTTTTCAATATTTTGTGACACAAAAGAAGTTGCGAGCATCAATTCGTCCGATTGATTTGAAATTTGTTATAAATATCCCTTTCGTAATGTAGATGGTTACTGGAACCGGGTTTTACTATATTCCCACGGGATCTGGATGTACATGCTAACAGTTACTCATAAATATAACTCCAAAACTATTCTCGATTGATTTAAAATCAAAGTGATTTATTAAGGAAGCCTCATTAAAACAGGTTTCCCTATATTCCCACGGTATTCGAAGAAACGCTTGCCACACCTCAGGGAACAATTAATACATTATAAAAGTTTAAATGTTTATTGTTGAAAACTAGTTTAGTAGAATTGACATGACATAGTTTTTATTCTGGTGAATACCCTGGCCTGACAGCTGCCAAATTAAATAAATACATTAATTGCAAGTTCCTCTGTAATAATATACAATAAAAATATTTTTTTAGTAATTATTCTATCCTTCCATCCTTATGTCAGATATTTACATTTATAGTAGTCACCTATTGTCTAATTAATAAACATATTACAGTTTAGGATATTTAACCTAACAAAACAGTATGAGTGAGCTTATAAAACTACTTGTTACATACGAACTATGTTTTATTTTTTATAGTCAGATGAAGGTTCTTACAAAAGAAAAAAATCAAGAAACTTGCATGGAACATCAGAAATTTTAAGAGAACTTAACCACCTTTGTAATTTGTCTAATCTTCTTGGTGCTTTTGATAATAGAATAATAATATAAACTTTAGTGTGTGTAATGCTAATTTTACATATAGATAGATAAATACTTTATTGCAAACACAACATTAGGAAAAATTACAGGAAAACTTAAATAATAGTTTAGGAATACTGCATGCTGTGGTATGCAAAGGCGGTCTTATTGGGTAAGCAGTCTCTTAACGGACAACCTTTGGGTAAAGGAGGGCGTAAGTGAAAGGAATGAGGTACCTTAGACTCTCGGCTTCGTTGGGGTGCGCATATTAAGATCCTGACAAGCAAATTTCGTTCAGCTGCATTTACTGTTAGAAATGTAAGGCAGTACAGTAATCTTAAAATTGCTTAAATTGTATTTTGCTTATTTTCATAGTGTAACAGTGTTACGGCATACTGTTATGGGGTAAGGCGGCGGACATTGAATCTATCCTTATATTGCGAAAAACAGCAATACGTGCAATATATCAATTAGGAATTTCGCATTTCCTTAAGAGAAAAATGCAAAGAAATATCAATTCTCACAGTACCGTTACAATATATATTGAATAACATTTTATATATCCGCAATAATATTCATTTATACAACAAAAGGAGCGAAACACACAATTGTAATACAAGAAATAAAAACTTGTAATGCCATATTTTAGAATGAAAAAGGTTCAGAAATCATTTGTCAGGTTGAGCATTTTTTAATAAAATACTCAAATCACTTCTGGGTTTAGCTCCACATAGTTTTAGAAAATATGTTAAAAACGTCCTATTACAAAAAGCATATTACAATATTGAAGATTATTTAAGCTAAACACACCTTAACGTACAAACACTATGTGAAGTAACCGTCGTAATTTTCCGAACCAGTGGTAGATTTATTTCCAACGAACAGACTACTGACTATTCAAAAATGCTATTTGAGCCTACTTGAATAAAGAATATTTATTTTGAATTTGAATTTGAATATTTACTTCGCCAATAAAAAATATAGGCTTAGTGCACTACTTCTCTACACTACTACTGCTTGATTAGTCTAGTGGTTGGCATGTTCGACTACAGACATGTCATGGGTTTGAGTCCCGGGTCGGGCCAATTCAAATATCGCTATTGAGGTTTCTATTAAGATTTTCTCAATGTTTGCCCGAAGTTGGGAAGTTGGCGGTGTGATCCACTCCCGTGCCTTGGAAAGCATGTTAAGCCGTCGATCCTGCGCCTGATTTCTCTTCGGTCGTGTCGGATTTCCGTCACATCGGACTATGAGAGTGACGGAATAGAGAGTGAACTTGTGTCCTATGCCTGCCAATCCGTAGTGAATCAGTTTGGTATATCTGTGCTCTAAAAACCCTCTCTTATATGAGTGAGGAGGCCTGTGCACAGCTGTGGAATGATAATGAGCTGCTACTTACCTTACTACTTCCCTATATAACGTATGACAGTCGGCGCTATTTTCGTAAAAAAAAGTCGGTGCTCCTTGTGCTGAGTTGCCATTCCAACACCTTTGGAACTTAACGTGCATGGATTCATTGGACTTTGCGTCACCCCCATTGCCACTTCAGCTTCGAGGTTCGTAAGGCTACGTCGGTGACTTTAGATCCACTACGAATCGCCTCAATTCTGATTTGATCTATAACCCGCTGCGTGACTCTGAGTTTTTGTATGAGGCCTAATGTCAACGACAACGCGATCAAGATAATATATGCATATTGAAATGTATAGATATAGTGGTGTCTATTTTAACTTAGTTTATTGATAATCCCTAGAAGCCTATGAAGCACTACCTCAACGCTAGGCGTACAGTAGTAAAAATATGTAAAACACATAATCACATGTTATTCAATCCCTGTGTCTAATTTGTTGATTGAATAGACATTGATTTTTTTTTAATTAGGATCTGTATAAAGACTGAGGTTAAATACAACACTGACCATGAAAATGATTTTCTCGACTATCCAATCCGCTCTGCGGAAGCCGTTACCCGAGACCCGGTCCTAATTTGGTTTAGGCCAAGATGGATGACCTCATTATTGGGCACTCGTGCACGTGTAAACTATCTTAATTGTTACATTGTACGTGCAAGTGCCATTAGTGAGTTTGTAGCAGTTCTAAGTGCACTTCTAATTGCAACAAGTGTAGCGTAGAACTTTATTAATTCACTGGATAGTATGTGCTAACAGTTTTAGGATAAAAGTACGCTAAGTATCTAGTGCCTAGTTTCCGCTTAACCGCCTATTTATTGATTGGACACAGGCGTACATATATTTTTTCAATCGTGACAGGTTAGCGGTTGACTGTAATCTCACTAAGTAATGATGTAGTCAAAGATGGAAGGAGGTAATTTATATTTTATGGTTTTTAACAGCATCGTACCGGAATGCAAATTTATTGGTTGGCCACAAGTATGTCCTGGAATGATTTTGACGAGCATCAAATCCGCCAAACTATATAAATATAATGAACACAGTAATTTGAAAATATTTTCAATTAGCCAACCTTCTAGTAAGAATGAGAAAAACGCAAGCTGTTCTGAACGACTTAAGTATATCTCGATTTAAAAATCAAATTAACCGAAAAGGGAATCCACGACATCAATTATCGCGATAACCAACATCTAATACACTAGAAGATAAAGATAAATATTTAACTTCTTCTAAACGTATCGCGTCAAAAGTAACTAATGTGTTCGGTACCTTTCAGTTTCTAATCCAGGCCGAAATAAGTTGGAAAATACAGTTTCCTAAATTCGTCCTCTCGGAATGCAAACTCACGGCTACAAAGAGAGTATTTACATCAAAAATTTTGCATTATGTAAGCAGACAACAAAATTATTTCCTGTTTAAATGGGATACGCACTAGTATACTTTGTTCCCTTTAAGACGGTACAATGTCACTAATTTTGTTACAAAAATGTTGGAGAGGGATTCAAGTTCAGAGAAATTCCTACCCGGGTTCGGTGGACTGTATAGAATTCGGATCTTCGATATTTTGATTTGCGGGTTCGGTTTTCAATTCTTAAATGTTCAGGTCTTCGGTTTGTGAGGGGTCTGTTCGCCAATATGCGCAGCTATTATCTTCAGTTGTTCTGCTCTTCCAAGTTCAATGCTTCGATAGTTTGGGGTTCGTTGTATGCTTGTTCAGGGTCACAAGCCACGCTTAGTACTGTGATCTACCCCGTTCTGGAGTCTCAGGCGTTGGTCATTCTACAAACTCTGGGAAGCCCTTTATACTACTCTTCCACCCGGCACTAAACGCGTATGTGACGAGCGAGAGAGAGCTAAGCTCGCTGCCCCCGTTCGCATCAAAAAATACATTTACATATTTCATTAAGCAAATAGTCATAACAAGAAATGTATTTTTTATTTATTGTTATGTCCTTCACTTTCCACTTTACTGTTGGCCTGAAAGAATTTCATTACACAAAAAGATACTCACTGGATATATTAGTAGAAAGCTCTCTTGAACGTCTGCCAGTTTCCCGAGCATTATTGACTAAGAAGTTCAGCATTAAATTTATCATCGTAGTCGTCGATCTGATTATGAGTTTAAAAACGAAACTTTTGAGTTCTTAGCTAAAACTTTTGATTGTGTGGTTGTACATTAATATATTCTCAAATGTTCTGGAAGTACCAGATAACACCTCAAGGAATAGCTTTGATATATGAGTAATAGCTGAACCCGCAACTTAGTCTGCATGGAATGTTTTTAGGTAGCATTTTCATTAATTTAGGTAAATTGTTTTACAAATAAGAAACACATTCGCACTGCCCTTAAAGGGTGGTGTTTCTCAAAAATTCTTAGCTGATCTCTACTCCACAAAAGGAATATTCCTACCAAATTTCAAGTCTCTACGCCTTATGGTTCCAGAGATATCGTGATGAGTCAATAGATACCTGGATATCCCTTATATATGGATAACTAATCGTAAAATAATTTACTCTCTACGTGTGGATATCAGAAAAGAAAAGTAAAACCACCTGAAGATTTAATAACATCATTTATGTGTGCATAAAAGGACATCGTAGACTTATTATTCATATTACAGCTGTATAAATCTAATAAGTGACACTCTAGACGGGCGCGTAGAAAATTCTGTTGACTATAAAATTGATGCAGTCTCCTATCATCCTTTTACTAAATATAAATAAATATATATATATAATAAATTTTTTTATCACGAAGTTATATAATAACCAATTAACAAGTAATATAAAAACAATTGATACAGTTCTCAAAAAAAAACTGCCTTCAAAATCAAATACTAAAATTAAAAATTTATGTCAAAAATGCTTTAACAGCACTTTTGAATCGTCAATTTTTTTTCCCCACACATTAATCTCAATGTACGACTGATGATGATGTTAAAGAACTACTTACAATCTGAATTTACGAGGGTTCCTTCGCCCCCTGTCCCGAGAAGATCCCGCAACAAACTCATTTGTTCACCGTCCGTTCGCCTCGCCCGATCACACTTTTCGTAATGCTCTCGTCGCGCAATCACTAGCATATTCCGCAAATCAAGAGTGCTTAAAGTAGTTTTACTTCAAAAATGTATTCGAAATTGAGTGAATAAATAAAAACATTATATATAAACACAGTGTTAACTTATAGAAGGGTTTTAACAATCTGGTATGTAAGTTCAATCAGTCCAACTGCCTTAATAGAAATTAATACAACAAGTAATAAATAACCAGACGAAAATTTAATATGATTAATACAAAATTATTTCAAATTAATTTAATTAGACCTAGACAATTTATTAATTACAACGTATATCAATTGAGATCAATGCTTCTATTTATACCGGCAAAAAATGGCAATATTTAAATAATCACTAATTAATGTACATACATACATAGCATCACGCCTCATTCCCATAGGGGTAGGCGGAGACAACGTCCTTCCACTTGCCACGATCCTTGCATATCTCCCTCGCTTCTTTCATTTTCATTAAACATTTCATACAAGTTCGTCAGTTTAAACTGGCCCTTATTTAAAATGTCCTGAATTTGGTCCAGCAACGTTCGTCTTGGTCTTCCCCTTCGGATTCACTCTTGACTCATAAATCCTTTCTGTCAGTGTCCTCACATTCATTCTCTCCACATGCCCAAACCATCTAAGCATACCTTTCTCAGTTTTAGTCATTATGTCTTCTTTTATACCACAACGTTCTGTTATCACACTATTTCTTACTCTGTCACTCAGTTTTAATCCACACATACTTCTCAACGCTCTCATTTCTACTGCATTTATTTTACTTATGTGATTCTTCTACCATGCCCAACTTTCACTACCATTCATAAGTGTTGCCACCAACACTCCAGCATGCACAGCTAGTCTGGCCCTTTGAGACACCATCTGGCTATTCATAAAGGCGTGCAGAGCACCATTTACCATATTCCCTGCATTCATCCTCCTTTCAATATCACTTTCACATGTTCCATCTTTTGTTTTAATGTAATAATGCTATATTTTGTTGAAACATATATACAAAGAATTGCAAAGACGAACCTTTACGTTTTCTCTTAACAGAAAATCTTATTAGTCACAATTTTAAGGTATCCAAAGTCATGGAATACTTATATAACTATTAACTACCTTCATATGTCTGTTCGTAACAATAGAATTTGATACTGTGAAACAATTTTTCATGTGTTGACAGAAACAGACGTTGTCTATCAAACGCATCTGTCCAATATTTTTGTGGGCTATATTTTTGAGATAAATTCGTCGCTGGTATACAAGTATAGCTATATTTTATATTAAACTAGTAATGCCCCGCGGTGTCACCCGCGTAAATACCGGTCTCGTGGCAGGGGAAAATCTACTAAGATGGACTATACATTTATTCTTGTTAACATAAAATTTTATTTTACTTAGTTCTTAACTACTTCCTTTTAGATTATTATATACACAAATACATACATGATCTAATCGATATACAGATTTTATTTTACAACGAATGTATATCTAACTAATAAATTTCTAAAATCATAAGATCTTTTACTTGGAATGTCCGACATTAGTCATTTAAATATACTCTACAGGTATTGAAATATTTTTTGAAATCGGTGCAGATATTTTTAACTTGAATATTGTAACTTTTAAAAATAAAAACAAAAATTCAAAATACAAATCTTTCTTCTATAATATTAGAGAAGAGATTTATCTGTAATACTTTATTGTCTCAGAGCTACCCTATACACAACATTTGACACATTTAAAAAGTATTTTATAGGTCTTTAATAAAATAACACTTCATAGGATAAAGATTAATATAGAGGAATGAATAATATGGTTTGATTATTGTCAGCACTTTGACTTTTAAAATGCTAAAAAGTTGTTATAGTGGCATAACTATTGTAGTTAGATATATAGTATCGTGACGTTTTTGTAAATATTAGCACGTTCTACAATATTGTAGAACATTTTTTTGTTCTATCTTCAATAGTTTCCGCAGCGCACACGATAACAGATTTTTAGTTTCAATTTTTGGGTTACATTAAGGCATTGTCTTAGGAACCCCTATTTTTTGAGAAAGTAATATAGCCTATGTCGCTCAGCGAAAATGCAGCTTTCTAATAGTAATGTTTTTTATGAAATTGGCCTAATAGTTTTTGTGTGAAAACGTAACAAACATACATACCTACAAAAACACAATTGTTTCCTCTTTATTAGTTTAGATATCTAATTGAAAACATATTACTTCCTTTATTTGATGTAAGAATTTTATATGTTTAAGAAACCAACTAATCACAAAATTATCGCCAGTAAAATTAATAATATCGTATTATACTTATGTCAAAAATCATGACATTTTTATAAACACCTTGATAAAGAAAATTAGAGAATTAGTATTGAAACTATCATAACGTGCAATTACGCAAAATATTACCATGATGGCATATTACCATATACCACAATAAAGTGAGATGCATTTTTGAAGTGAAACATCTTTAGGCGCGTGAGGGTAAAATTTTTGCGTATAAAGCGTGATTAGCGTCATCAAGATGTGCAGCGTTTTTTATGCTAATTCGATCGATGGTTAGGTACTTTTAATGTTTACAAACAACATGTGTCATTTTATTTTGCCACTCGTCATTTAATCATTTAATATACTATTTTTCATTAACATAGATAAAAATACAAGTAATTAAAATGCGCCAAATGGATGGGTACCCATAAGACTGGCAGCGTTACTCACACGCTGTCCGAAGTACCATCCGGCCTTAGAGTCACGGGTTACATCAACTAAACGAGATTAAATTTCTTAAAAAAACATTTAGCCTCAGGAGCCCATGATCCCAATGTCTCCATGCCAAAAGACACAAATACGTATTCTCGAGCAAGGCTCTCATATTTGCGCCTTTTGGCGTTTTCAGCTAATTTTGCTGCCGCTCCCGCTGATTTGGAGGTAGTGTCAACCATACTTTTGGTACCCATCCATCTGTTTCTGATGGCGCATTTTAATTACATCTATTTGTATCTATGTTAACGTTAAGTTTAGATATAATGGTATCATGGTTAATTGTATTACATTATATGTTTTGTAAAAATTAAATAAAGTTATTAGTCTATTTTTCATAAAATAATAATATTTCATTAATTCTCTTTCATAATTTTAAATTTAAAAACAAAATTGAATTAATAATTTCGAATACTGACAAGAAACACGTGGCATTTTTATTTACTAATCGTCAAAAGGGATTTTAATAAATTTTAAGTTTCGACACTTTTAATATTTTAACGACAATTAATATAAACATGACTTAAAATTAGTTTGCCAATGAAGTTTCACTTCTGATATGTGTACTTTGTACGCACAAACTTTTTTGTATCATCCATACAAATATTACAAATCGGAAAGTAACTCACTAAGATGCTCTCACACCAGAACTACTGAAATAATTTAAATGAAATTTGGTACACAGATAGTCTAAAGTCTAAGAAAGGATATAGACTACTTTTTTTATTGCAAAGAGGCTCTTAAGGGGAGTAGCGTTATTTTTAGGGCTAACAGCTTGAAACTTACTTTTGGGCTATTGATTATATATAAATCAATATGACATTCGACGTTTGTAATATTTTTATCCTTAAGGTTGTAAAATAACAATCCCTATTAATATTATAAAAGCGAAAGTTTCTCAATTGATCGATTCGATTTAAATGAAATTTGGTACACAGATAGTCTCGAGCCTCACAATAATCTCTTTGTAGTTAAACACTAAATATCTCATTGAAGTATAAACGTATGTGTAAAATACTTAGTCTAAATTATTAAAAATGATAATCAAAACACTATTGCACGCGGACGAGGTCGCTGGCACAGCCAGTATTTAAATAAAACCATATGTAATGATATACTCGTACATTAGTAAAAAGTAAAGCAAAATTTAATAAGCGATATTGTTTTATATTGTCGTAAAAATAAAAGAAACGTGAAAAAGGTGCCAAGTTCGGTACTAAAACGCACATAAAACAAAGGTAGGTATGTCGTCTTACACGATAAAAAAATACTGGCTAAGTGAGTGTGAAGTTCTTTAAAAGCACATTAAAGCTTATACAAATGTACATCGTTAAATATAATAATGTTGTTAGGTAAAAAATATAAAACAACTTATTTTTAAAATTGATGTAACTATTTTGCTGTTACAAAAAAGACTTATTTTAATCTATGTAAAATGGAAAATGGAATTATGAAGAATTACAAAATTATACAATATTATTAAATCTCAAGTTTTATTTTGTTTAGTCGAGTGTGTTCATTCACATATTATTTTAAGTTACTAACTAATGCCCCGTGGTTTCACCCGCGTAGATAACGATTTCGTGGCTGTGGAAAGTCTACTAAGTCGGACTATTGATTTATTTTCGTTAACATAAAAGTTTTATTTCATTTAGTCTTTCATTACTTCCTTTCCGATTATTGGATATCCACATTCTTAATTTAATCTATATATCCTCGGGAAATTATTTTCTTTTTATTTCTTTATACCTTTTTTTAGCAATATCCGATTTAAATAATTAAAAAAATATTTTAAATGTATTGAAACGGTTTTTACATACATACAGTGATATGAATAACATGGTTTGATTATTGTCGGGACTTTAATTAACTTTTAAAATGTAAAAAAGTAGTTATAGTGGTATAACTACAGTAGTTGGACAAATGGTATTACGGATTTTTTGTAGATATTAATACGTTCTATAATATTGTAGAATGTATTATTGTTCCATAATCAATAGTTTCCGCATCGCACGCGATAACAGATTTTTCTGACCAATTTTTTCCCATAATTACGTTTTTATTAGAGATCGCTATTTTTTAAAGTAATATAGCCTTTATCACTCTGTGAAAATGAAGCTTTCTAATTATGAAAACATTTTTGAAGTCCAGAAGTTTTTGTGTCAAAACGTTACAAACATACATTCATACAAAACACAAATGTTTCCTTTATATAATATTAGCTTAGACAATTAAGGAAGTGAAGCATAGATAGCACAGATATATTCAACCACGAGTTTCAAGATATTTTATTTCATATTTCATTCTGCTGCCGCTATTTCCTTTAACTAATCCTCGCAGTGCCACTACTATAGTTAATGATCTCGTGGGAAGAGGAGAAAATCCATTCTTTATGACCGTCTACATTGCGAATAGCTAACACTTAACTATTTTTCATGCTAGTCTCGAATATTCTTGATGATCTCGTGATATGTGGATGAATAAGTTTATTGGCTTTATTAATGTAACTAGTTTAGGACGCATCTGTTGGATGTTTTCAAATTCTATAACATACATATATGATGATCATTAAAATATCTATAACTATTATAAGTATATTTGTTTGTGCCCTATTCGCCATTGTCATGAATTATTAACGAGACGTATAAGAAACAAGAGCACATACGCCCGTAAAGGTTTTAAATAAGTAAATATTGTATGCCTCAACTGCCTCATTGGTCTAGTGGTTAGCATGTTCGACTACAGAAATGAGCTCCTGGGTTCGAGGCCCGGGTCGGGCCGATTCAAAATCGATATTGAGTTTTCTATTAAGATTTTCTCAATATTTACCCGAAGTTAGGAAGTTGGCGGTGTGATCCACCCCCGCGCCTCGGAGAGCACGCATCGTGTCGTGCCGTCACATCGTACTTTGAGAGGGAAGAAATAGAGAGTGCACTTGTGTACTATGCCTGCCAATCTGCAGTGGAGCAGCGTGGTGGGTCTATGCTCTAAAAACCCTCGTTTCTCGGAGCGAGAAGGCCTGTGCCCAGCAGTGGGACGTTAATGGGCTGTTACTTACTTTACTTTTTAAATATTGTATGATGCTATTAAAGTGAAACCTTCAAAATTGTATCATAAAATAAATTAAAATTCATTTATTAATCAATGAAATTAACATTGTTTATTGAAGTGAAACTTCTTCAGGCGCATGAGGGTAAAATTTACGAATGAAACTGGTTATTACCGTCACGAAGATGTGCAGCATTTTTATTCTACTTTTCTAAATTTTAAATTGAAAAACAAAATTTAATTAATAATTTGTAATATTGAGAAAAAATGGGTGGCATTTTTATTTACAATTCGTCATTTAGATTTCAATAAATTATTTGTATTAATTTTCGACACTTTTAATATTTTAATGACAATGTAATTCATTAAATCTTCCTGTTGCCTTCTTTAAGTTTCGGAAATCTAAAGTTTAGATTTATATAAATATACACACCGGCATATTAGCGGAACATAAAAGAAAAATAAAGGCTTGATATCAGTATCATAACCTTATATGATATTAATATCAAATATTTTTTTATTGAGTGAAACATATCATAAACTGGTTAATAACAAGGTATGATGATGAAACGACCGTAACGATTGCAACAAAACATATTTTTAGATGCAATATGTAATATATGCATTAAATCAAATCGTAATGTAATAACAAAAGAGTCCTTAAAATTAACATTAACATTGGTTAAGACATCGACTTTAAATTTATACAAATCATGTTGGTCGTAAAGGGATTTATTACGTCAGCTGTTATTTTTTTATAAAACAAAATACGCTTGTTCCTTAAATTGTTTTAATTATTTCGATATGTTAACTTTATGAATAAATAAATTAAATATCTGATTCCCTATTTATTGTTTATTGCTTAGAGATATAAAAGTGTTTGTAAATAAAAATACCATGCTATCACCCAAATGGGAATAAATTGGATTCAGTCTGTGTCAACATATTCTTTATCCATTAAAAAACCCATACATTAGCTTTATCAAAAGAATTTCTATGAATCCTACAGTAAATATGTATCTGTATAAGAAAAATGGTTTATCTAAGCTGAAAGATATTTGGATTCATGTATATGTTAGAAATGTAAATATTTTCGAAAACATTGCCCTCTTTCAAGGATACCCATGTTATATCATCAAAGCAGAGGTTTTGAAAGAATAGTCATACAAATCAATAAAGATAATTTCACAGTTGAGCTGTATTAAAATTAAATAAGACATTAAAATTAATCAATGACACAAAGACATTATTAGATCAATATGTAGACGAGAAAACAAATAATTACTATATTCTACTGAAACAAGTAAACAAACAACTCAAGCTAAATAAAACGGTTTAATATAGTGTCATTTCTATGTTTTATAGGAAACATGGAAAATTATATAATATATTTCTGTTGTGTTTACAAACTTGCTGGCATCTGCTAATCTATTTATAAAATCGACGTTCTACATAATCGTCTTACTAAATATATAAACCATTAATTTTCGCTCAAACTCTATTTCTTTCAATAGACTCATTAATATATAACACTTTAAATAAAATTTGCTTTAAATAAAAACAAAGATCAGGAAGTGAGTTTTTTGAACACTAGCGTTTATGTGCGGCTTTGTCTGTACAATTCATGCCACAGCTGTATTAAAAGTAATATTAAAGTGTAGTAAATTTTTTGAAAAACAAAACGATAATGTATAAGGTAAGTACTGCTTATTATAAGCCCACCTAAATACAAGACTCCCTGCTCGTAGGAACGAGGATTTAGCTTAAACCCACCACTGCCCTAACTCGGGTTGCTACCAGGATATACAGGTTTCCTGCCAATGTGGTTTTTATGCTAACAATCTCAATAACGTATTTTAAACAACAAGGGGAAGCGGAAGTTTTAAAACGTGTAAAACACCTCTTTAAATAACTCGGCTATTAAATATCAAAACACTTTGATATACAGGATTCATGTTTGGAAAACATTGCGATTAATTTTCTTTATATAGATTTTCTAGAACAATTTCAAGTAATAAGCGGATATAATACGCATGTAAATGTAAATAATAAAACTGTATGACGTCAGGGTTTACTACGATAATTTGGAGAAAAGTACCTAAGTAAATACACTTTCCAATAAACGTAAGTAATACGCTACTTAATAAGAAATAATGAGGTTAGTGGCTGAGCTCAATAAATTGAGATTTCCACCTATCCAAGCCAGAGGTAAAGGATAACATATAGTTTGTAAGGAGCGTCACAACGCTTATTTAACTCACACTTTCCCTATAATGTCTTCTTCAAATGTTAATAAAACGCTTATTGAAGTGAAACTTCTTTAAGCGGGTAAATTTTATACGGATGAAATGCGTGATGAGCGTCACGAAGATGTGCAGGGTTTTTATGCTAATTCGTTTGAAAGTCAGGTAGTTTTAATATTTAAGAAATAATATGTGGTATTTTAATTTGCCACTCGTCATTTAATCATTAAATATACTATTTTTCATCAAATTTAAATGAAATTATTTCACAAGATCTCTTTTATAAATTTTAAATACATTTAAAAAAAAATGAATTAACATAATACGAAAAACACGTGACATTTTCATTTACAATTCGACAAGTGAGATTTCAATACATTATTTGTATTAATTTTCGACACTTAATATTTTAATGATAATTTATTCATTAAATTCATAACACAGCTTCTTTTTCACTCCCTCTATGTCTGGGAAATCTAAAGTTTTAGATTTGTATAAATATAAACAAGAAAATTACTTAAAAAAGAACTTAAAAAATTGTTTCACTTCTGATGCGTGTACTTTGTACGCATGTATTTCTAATTTTTTATTCATCTACTTAAGTTAAAATACATTTTTATAATCATGTAATTGATGATGTTGTTGCAGTTTTTAATTGAAATTATTATAGGTTTACGCTATCTATTGAGAGCTCATGTAAAAGCTAGATGCGGAAACGAGCTAGTTGGTGTGGGAATTGAATATGTAAAATAATATAATAAAAAAATTAAATACCTAATTCGATATATACATATATTAAATCAAATCAAATCAAAATATCTTTATTCACGTAGGCCTATTACAGCGCTTTTGAATCGTCAAATATTGTTTTATATCGTTTATATATTATTTAAATGAATGACGAATGATAACAATAAAGAAAGGGTTGTAATCTAAAGTTAAGAGGGTTCCTTCGCACCCTGATCTGAGAAGAGCCCACAACGAACTCAGTCGGGTATATGATTTTTTGTCATCATCATTACAATATATATTTTTAATTTCTCTAAGTATTCCTTAAAATTATAGAATGATTGCTCAATTAGCTTTCTTTTAATGAAAGATTTAAATTTACTCAGAGGCCTCCTTGTAACTTGTTCTGGGAACTTGTTATAGAATTAAATATAAAAATGCTTTTGTCTAACTACTTGTCTAGGAATATATCGTAAAAGAATCTAGCTGAGTCTAACATCGCCAGAGTCCGTAAAATGAAATACTAGATCTAAACAAATCCTACCTTCACTCATTTCTCTACGTATGTAATCACTCGTGAAGATTCAATCTCACCATATCACATTAAAGCAAATTTATCACAATTTTTAAAGTTTGTTTTAAGTCATAAACAATATATTTTATTCTTATCTTTATCAACGACCCAACTGTGAAAGCCCTTGATACATAAAAGGGGAAAATCAATATAAATAAACCTTTATCGATTTAACTGATCTATCAAAATACACTACCAATCTCTCATGTTTGTAAAAAATATATTTTCCTTTCACGCTGGATGAACAGGATTAATTTTAAAAAAACTTACTGTTTCGGCAAGTCTACGTAAACATTTCTTTTTTAAAGATCTATAATTTAATCAATTTGTGTGGGCTATTTTAAGAGGCCATAGTAGTTCAGGATGTAAAAATGTTGCGTAAATTCCCAAACTCTATTCATCGGGGTTGGGGTCGGTGGTTGACCGCTTTCACAAAGTTGGACCTACAAACCGACGGGGAAATTTGTCGCAGGTACATGCACTGATCTACAACTTTTAGTATGTTTTACTTTAGGTGTGTAATAAAATCAATAAAAAAGTGTGAGGGTGAACGAATTGCTCTAACCGTAGCAAAAAATATTAAAATTATAATGATGATACGCAGGAATCCTCATAAACTTATGAGTTTCGTTCTCTAATATCATTATCACTCATACATTTGAAAGAATATATGGGAAAAACTATATTTGATGATTCAAAAGTGTTGTAAAAGTCTACTTGTATAAATTAAAATTGAATTTGATTCAGAATTTCGATCTCATGCATCTGCATCAAACGAACTTTTGTGATGAAAATAATTTAAATTGGTTATTTTCATTAAAATCCTGCTATTAGTTAAAACTTTCGTCGCAACGAATACATGCCCCACGTTAAAGAGTCAAGTATGAAATCGTAATTTTGTAATACAGAGGTTTAAAGATAAATTATATATTACAGTTTTACTTTTTGTATTAATGTTATGTTTTTAGGGCCAATGTTGTAATAGGTATATGATTTAAAAATAAGCAATGACTACGAACAACGTCGCTATATCTAAAATGCAACTTGACTTTTTAGTTTTTTGGGTCGAGGTCGTCGATGTATTCAATCGTTTTTTTATTTATTTATAGTGTACGATGTATAATATCAATACTGTTTTAATTAATACTTGACTTTAAACATGTTTATAAATTTTAACATGAAAAAATTGCAAATTAATCCCCAAAAAACATCTGTACAACTGGTTGATCGAAAAGTGTTTCTATTCTATTGATGAATTCCTAATAGTCCAAATTGTTTTAATATTTTAAATTTAATTGAATAATCTGACATCTTTTAAACGTGATAAATTTGACATATAATTTTATCTATATAATATCTAGAGTTATATTTGTAGATCAACACAAATAAGTAAATTAAATTTGAATTTGAAACATAGAAAAGTTTTGAAAATATTTACTTCACTTTAGAAAACAATAACTTTAAACTAACATTTTATTTACTCCTTGAAGATTTTTCATTTTTCTTTTTTATTTTTTCCTCTATTAAATTCCTTATTTAGTACACACTCTCCATCAAATAAAATGAAAACATTTATTCGCTCAATATGGTATACATGACCTTGTTTTTATTTTCAAAATTTAGATATAGACTTTACTTTTTCATTGTAATATTCACATCACATCAGTGTAATTTACTACTCTCATTTACATTGTACAGTTGTTTTACATGTAAACTCGCAACCCCGCACATATGCAATTAAAAACATATGCTGGTTTGCCTGTAATTGGATTTACACCATAAACTTACTTATTTGTTATTCTTTTAGGCTAAGTATAGTGTGTAATATATATATATATATATATATATATATATATATATAGATGTATACTTTATTGAACACCACAGAAATAGGACAAAAGAAAAATATAACAACTTAAAATTAACTAAATTTAGTGTGCAATTGGGCGGTCTTATCGCTACATAGCGATCTCTTGCAGACAACCCATGCGGTTAGGGAGACAGTCAAAGAAAAGAGAGAGAAGGTAGGCGGTGTTACTATAGAAATAGACATACATATAATAAATACATACATACTCATAAATAAATAAATATATAAATATATATATATATAGTCCTCATATTTTACTTATTTAAGTTTGCGAAAGTCTTACAGGTTTTTTAAATTAAATTACTAAAATTAAACTATATTGTTAACATGAAATTATACATTATTTAATATTATCTCTTATTATATATAGTTACTTATTATTAATCATTGCTAGATTCACTTTAAATAGTCGTTAATGAAGTAGAAAGTTTTGTCGATAAGAAAAGATTTAACAGAATTTCTAAATATCAATTCAATTATCATATTTAAAATTTTCAATTGAAATCAAAATACTTTTTTCTGTCTTTATTTAATTTTTTTATCAGTTTGTCTATTCCGTATTTCTCTTTAATATTTTCGGACGTTTTCACATTTTATGCACGAATTCTGACACTTGAATCCCGCAGGGAATGTGCAGAGAGATAAGAACATTACACCAGTGAACAGAAAAAATTTCTTTGAGTTTAAAGTTTTGATAATTTACAAAGCAAACGACATGAAAATATTTACTTTTATACCCAGAAAAAACGTTTTAACGGCTAAAATTATTATACGACGTTTTATTACTAAAAAGAAAGGCATTTTAAATTTTTTGTTGAGCTATGTTATCCAGTGTCCATCAAGTTAGATGTTTCTAGTAATTGTTAATCATACGCCTTACATTGTTCCCAAATAATGTTAATGGATGTATCCAATGACATTATATAAAATGACAAATATGTATACAATGCCTCAGAAATTTCCGCATAAATCAGCTTATTGTATTCACTATAAGATTTCCTTTGAAATATACCTTGTCTTACTAACTTTTATCATTCCATGAACTATATTTTAAGTTAATTTTCCTGTTAAGTTTCCTGAACCCACGCATCGCTTTCTTCAATCTCATATAACTTCAACGCGTCAAATTTCCCATTATTTTATACTATATATATAAAATTATCTGCCACTTTTGTTACATCTTCATAATTTATAATGAACTGTGATTTTGTATAATAAAGAGACACTTTAGTTTATTTTAAATCTCGTATAAATTGAACAGTTAAAATTTTCTATTCCATCTCTCCTGAGTGAGAAGGCCGGTGCCCACCTATGGGACGTTAATATCCTGCTACTTACCTTTTCCATTAGGCCCTGTAATTTCGGTTAGATGTTTAGCTTTATCATTTAAGCTTCTGTTTTTACTTCACTTCGGATTATTAATAGCTATCAATTTATTCTACCCTTCACAAAACCTCTATCCACGCAATCTATCACGGAATTTTTCACGCGTGTCTGAACATTTTATATAGATTTTTCTTAAGATTATGACAATACCTGCGCCTTTGACCATATATGTCAAAAATATAAGAATTTCTTTTGCATGACGCATTTACAATGTAAATAGTGTGATAAGAGAATGCTGTGGTATAAAAGATGTATAAAATTGACAAAGGCATGCTTAGATGTTTTTTTTTTATACTGGTTTTCCCCGATATGGTTGTGGGAGACATTTTTTGACTGATGGTTTTATTATGCTTTTAATACTAATATTATAAGCTTAACAAGTTTTATACTTCTTATATCTTATTATTACAAATATACATTATAATTACATTCCAATGCCTTATACTACGTCGCGTTTATTTACAATAGTTTTGTTTAGTTTGCTTTATATTAATTATAACATTTGTTTATACCATTTTTCCTGCTTTGTACTTTTTAATTACTATTGTGCTATTTTGTATTCTATAGCTTAATGCTGTCTTTATTATTTTACATATTCCAGCTTAATTTATTACATTATATTTCTTTCACTCTATACGTATTTATCTTATGTTCTAGTCTATACTTTGTGTCACTTTTTCTATATTTTACATGTATCTAATACGAGTATACCTTGTTTATTTAGTTAGAGTTTATAGTTATGAGTGTCAGATTTTGTTGTGCTATTACCTTTCCTGATATTACATTACATTTCTTACTTCGTAGTCTTAATTAATTTTACTATTACAACATTTCGTATTTTCTAACTTAGTACGATATTTACTATTTTACATTCTCGTTTTGCTTCGTTACATTCTATTACATTTATCCTTTTTGTTCTAGTCTATACATTGTATTAACTTATCTATATTTTGGCTATGTCTTTACTTTATATTTACATTCTATTTTCGTGTTATGTGTATTACGAATTTGTTTTCATCAATTCCTTGTGATAATTAACTGTTGTTATTTATTTATGGTGTTGCTTAGATGGTTTGAACACGTAGAGAGAATGAAGTAAAGTAGACTGACTAAAAAACTAACTGACTAAAAGGATTTATGAGTCAAGAGTGAATGGGTAAGTTGAAAGGGGAAGACCAAGGCAAACGTTACTGGGCCAAATTCAGGACACTGTAAATATGGACCAGGACAAGAGTACTCTAAACCAACGAACTTATATGAAAAGTTCAATGAGAATGAAAGAAGCGAAGGAGATATGCATGGATCGTGGCAAGTGGAAGGACGTGGTCGTTGTCTACCCTTATGAGAATGAGGCCTGATGCTATGTTTGTATGTACATAACAAGCACGATAAAATAAATATATTAAAGGATATTCTGTTTCAATGTTTAGTAAAACGTAAAGGTAAGTAGATCCAGACAGATTCACATTTCAGTGCTGAAAACAGGCCTCCTCACTCATAGGAGAGAGAGGGTTATTATAATATAGATCTACCACGCTGCTCCCCTGCAGGTTGGCAAGCATAGTACACAAGTGCACTCTCTATTCCTTCGCTCTCAAGTTCCGATGTGACGGCAATCCGGCATGACCGGAGAGATTTTAGGCGCAAGACCGATAGCTTAACGTGTTCTCCAAGGCACGGGGGCGGAGCACACCACCAACTACACAACTTTGTGCAAATATTGAGAAAATGTTAAAACTCAGTATCGATTTTTGAATTCACCAGACTCGAACCCAAAGCCTCATGTCTGTAGCCGAACGTGCTAACCACTAGACCAATGTTTAGTAGTTTATTTATTACTTTAAATATAATTCCGTGTTTCTATTTTAATTCTCCTTTTTATAGACATTGTATCTCATGTATGTTAAGCATGTATTTATGTCCTAATATAATAATTTAATAAGATACTCGAGTGATTTTTGTGCTTCGAGTAACGTAGTGTTTGAGTTATATAATATTTGTTTGTTTTAAAATAAATAAATACTGTTGCGGCAAGAAAAATACTTTTAATTTAATATAAATAATGATACATGGCCCGTGCAACTGCGTATGCGTAAATTTACGTTTTTGCAGTTAATAGAGGTCCAAGAAAAGAGGAAAGAACTTTAATGGTTCTAACCCCTTTTGACAAATTTGGGAAGTTGTATTTTCTATTTTTTCTGAGCCTGGGCTAGTGGGAAGTTCCATGCAAGGCTAGTTACATTCCTACCAGCAAAGATGTGCCTCTAAGCAACAAATTTGCTCTGCGGTATGATGCTATGTAGAAATCGTAAAAGGTCTCTTCCCAGCACACTTTCATTACAGAATCTATCACAACTTACCATCAGGTGAGATTGCGGTCAAGAGATAACCTTTGGGAATTAAAGTATTTGATATTTATGTAACTTAGTTGAAACCAAAACTCATATTTACCATTCGTCGCTTCAACCGATGGACATCCACTGCTGGACTTAGGTCTCACGTAATGACGTCCACAAGGCCCGATCTTGCGCCGCCTGGCTCCAGCGGTTACCGGTGACCTTCTTTATATCATCGGTCCACCTTGTGGGGGATCTACCTACAATGCGCCGTCCGGTGCGGGGTCACCACTCCAGCAACTTCGGGCCCCCAACGTCCATCAGCCACCGAGCATTGTATTGAGATCTTCGAGAATCTCTGCCATAATGACTACATCATCGGCAAACCGTAGATGAATGATGCACTCGCCGCTGATGTTGATTCCCAGTCCGTTCCAGTCCATAACCTTAAAAAGGTCTTCCAGCGCCGCAGTGAAGAGCTTCCAGTTACCATTATGTCAGTTATATAATATATAAATCAATATTTAGATAAAAAATACTTCACTTATTGCGTGCCCCGTGCCTCGGAGAGCAAGTTAGGCTGTCGGTCCTGCACCCGATCTCTCTCCAGTCATGTCGGATTGCCATCACGTCCGACTGTAATGGAGAGTGCACTTGTGTACTATACCTGGCAACGTACAGTGAAACAGCGTGATTTGTATATGTGCTAAAACCCTCTCTCATATGAGTGAGGAGGTCTGTGCTAGTTACCTTACCTTTTTTACTTAAAATTCGCACATTTGTGTTCATTACAATCGAAACCTAATCAATTAATTATCTAGAATCAATACTTTTGCAGTTTAATTTTATTTATACGAATATAGTTGTATACTTTGTGAATTTTCTTAGAAACGAGAAATTCAATGATTACATAATTACATTCATCCACAGCAAATGTATATTTAATTATTAAAATTGCCTAGATTGTGTAAGAATAAACTGAATTTCAAAGAACAATCCACATATTTATGTAAGCTGAAGGCAACGTAGTTAAAATAAGCATACTCTCCTAAAAGGCAATTAGCTATAATTACATGTCGTAAGAAATACAAAATATAACTCTTACCCTCATTTTTACAACATAAGATCATGTAAAATATATGACTGCTTATATTTTTATGTCTTGCATGCTGAATGTATTGTCGCATTAAGTTTAATCAAAACTATGTCTGATTTTCCACTATTATTTCAGTAGAATTTACGATTTCGTACTCGTGAAATATACTTTAATATTTCATTTATATAATACGAGGTACACCACTTACCTTTTCTCTCCTTGCTTTGACGGTTTCCCTAACGCCAGGGTTATCTAGAAGAGTTCGCGATAAGACCGCCCAATTGCACAATAAAAGTATCTAATACTAAGTAATTGAACATCTATTTTTAGCGTGGAATTCTATAAAGCATAAAATCTATCTACTAGTTGTCATTGTGATTCAAATATGATCATATGGCATGAAATTTTTTTATATATTAGATACTGAACTAATAATATTTAAAATCATTGTTACGTAAAGTTTTTTTACTACAGTTAAAAATAACATACAGTCCTGTTATAAATTTCACTTTTTAAATAGGAAGATATTCAACATAAGTGATTGTACTATTAAAAGTGTACTTTTTACCTTTCGTATTCCAATCGACGTTAAACATTATTTTTACACTAAGTTATTTAATTAAAATGACCTATAAGTATCATTATTGCTAGAGGTTTGGCTACAAAATCTAAGTAGTGAGAAGTATCATGCAATTTTTATAACACGTGTCGTAAGTTTGCAATGATATTCACATGTAGAAAACTTCCAGTATGCTAATCTGTCATTTACAGATAATTCAGATGATTCCCAGGTAAATGTCAATGACTCATCAAATCAAAATATTATTTATTCAAATAGGCACATAAAGCAATTAACAATCGTCAGTAGTCTGTTCGTTGGTAACAAATCTAACACCGATTTGAAAAGTTGATTCTGTTGACAAGAACATAACAAGAAACTCAGCGGTTACTCTTTAAATATAGTTTTGTAGGTTGCAATTGTAATATTTTTCTTTGATTAACTGGAGTCCAGTCCAAACATTTTTACCGCTTAAATAATCTTTGACATTATAATATTTTGTAAAAGGATGTTTTTCATATATTTCTTAAATAATGTAAAGTTAAATCCAAAACTGATAGCGGTATCGTATTAAAATTGCGTATGCTCAACCTGATCAACGATTTCTGAACCTTCTTTACTATAGAATATGACATATTCTTGTTTTAAAGCTGTGTGCCCATAAAATTAACCAACAAACTTACTTTCAGGTGTTTGGATAACGGCACTTGGTTCAAACTAATGCCGGACGCAACCACGGCCTGGACCAATTATACAACTTGCATCGACATGGAAGATTTACAGGTGTGCAACATTTTTTGTAAATTCTCTATAAATATATTAATTATTATATCATTTAGACAATACTACTATAATTTATACAATTAAATTTATATTTTTATATGTGAGAATCAGCAATGGATAAATGAAGATGAAAATTTAACTGAAAATTGATACACAAATTTCCTCTTAATATTAAATATGAGGTGTACCATGTACCATTCGTGTGATCAAAGAAATATCTAGCTATTAAAGCGGGAAATGATAACAGTAAAAAAATGCTTATTTATATCGGACAAAACTTATAACTAAGATATTTTTTCCTATTAAGAAAGTAAAGAAGTTCGTACAAACCTTTAAAATTTATATAATTAAGAGAAAAAAAGGGTTTCAATTTGATTACGAGCGAGCGAGTTTTTTTTAATATTTACTCGTATTTACGTTTAAATAATAGAGTAGCTGGTATTTATAGGTAGAATTTAACATATAAAATAACGTAAAATTAAATTTTCAAGGAATATGTAATTTTTTATACGAAACGTCGTCTTTTTGGGCTCTCCTACGAGTGGTGTGGTGTAATACAATTATCTATATATACACTAGAGATATCCAGGTCACGATATCTCAGAAAACATAAGGCGTAAAGATTTGAAATTTGGGAAGGAATATTCCTTTTGCTAAGGAGAGCTAAGAACGGATTTTACGAAAATCCACCCGCAAGGGGAGTTGCGGCGGAGTTCAGTAAAAAAAAAATTCACATTAAAAAATATTCCAACTTTACATTAGAAACTATACCTTTTATGGTATGTAAAATTTAATCAGAATTTTTTTTGACATAATAAAAACTATCAAAAGTGTTTTTTAGGAAATTCCACCCTCAAAGGGCAGTGCGGGTATGTTTCTTATCTGTAAAACAATTTGCCTAAATTAATGAAAATGCTACCAAAAAAACATTCCACGCAGACGAAGTCGCGGATTCAGCTAGTTATATATAAACAAATTGCATTATTGTAGATGTGAGCAATCCTTTTTTTCCATTAAAATATGGTTCTAGCTGCTGGAAAAAAGTTGTTAACTAATATGACGTTACTACTTCACTTCAGTGGTATTTTAGAGCACGAGACTTCCCTGATTAGGTCAGAACAAACTTCAGCTTCAGCTTCAGGTACAACGGAATTCATCATCATGATTTAAAATTTTCTTCATTGCTTTAATATTCATAAACATATATTTAATCTTTGCAATATGTTTTTTGGTTTTTTGGTGTGTTTAAGTAACCACTGGTGACGAGTTTGATTTGGTTTTGTAGAATTTAACGAAGGACAGCTTCTGCCAGAATCGAATGCGGTATTTTATTTATTTATTACCAAATATTCATGTTGATGACGGCTGAACTAATATAAACTGTTAACATTCATCTCCTTCCTAATTTACTAGCAATTACAATCAACAACATATCTAGATGTATATAAAGGTAAGACTTCTTTTTAAATCAATATTAAAAGGCATACCAGAGTATGTGTATGTGTATCTGTTTGTGTGTGCATGTGTGTGTACGTGTGTGCGAATGAGTTTGTATGCAAGTGCGTACTTTAGATGATTTTATAAAGAAAATTTTCAATTTCCTCATAAGTTATGCCATTGAGGTGGTTTTTGAATTGCATTTTCGAGTTGCAGTTGGATAAATGATCAGTGTTTTATCAAATAAATTATACATTCAGGATCTACTACCATAACATCGATTCCTACACGTAAAGCGTATTATAGAATTCAGGAGTATTTAAATAATATAAATTCTTCAATTCTGTTCCATATTCGAGTTCAATCAATTTGTATAGAAAATTATTTTTCAAACAGTTTTTAAACGGTATAGTCACCCTTTGGAACCAGTGGTAAATTAATCACCAATGGACGTATTTGACGTATCAACAGAGCTTGAATAAAGAATATTTTGATTTTGCACCAGACTAACCTGGACTCTAATTTTCTCTAGCGAAAGAATATCATGACAAACCTATAGCTTTTAGCTAGTTTATTATTCGTATATTAACAACACCTTTTGTTTCAGTTCCGGACGCTCGTGAACAACATATACGTGGGCGGATATTCGATATCCGTGGTGGCGCTTGTTTTATCGCTCATGATCTTTTTCTATTTCCGGTGAGATGCTATTTTATACACAATTTTTTTCAAAAATAAACCTCGTCGTTTTCCTAACAATATCAACAACAACAAGTCCAACTTGAAGGCAGTCTCCAAGAGAATTACGTTATAGAGTTTTTGAGTTATGGACGTATTAGTGATGTGCTCGATTACCATAGCAAATCAAATCAAAAATATCTTTATTCAAGTAGGCATATTACAGCACTTTTGAATCGTCAAATTATATTTTTTTTCCACACTCTGATTCTAATATACCTCTGATGATGGTACTCAAGATCGGCTTAAAATCTAAAGTTACGAGGGTTCCTTCGCGCCCTGATCCGAGAAGAACCCACAACAAACTCAGTCGGGTATTTTTTTTTTACCATCATCATTACAATAACAAATTAGTTTACTATATTTTAATTAAAATTAGAGCAATTTGTTCACTCCCAAGCGTT
>JACTOM010000069.1:3020703-3079315 GCA_015832385.1 Elymnias hypermnestra | reverse complement strand
ACAATTTTAGACTCATCAGAAAAGAGTACACGGCTCCAATGCCGCTGAGTCCAATTTAAATGAGTGCGCGCGAAATGAAGGCGCTGTTCGATGGGCTCGCCTTAGTTTGGGGCCATTAGCTGGCTTGTGTGGTACCATATCGCGTTCTTTTAACCATCTCCGAACTGTTCGAGCGCTCACAGATACTCCGTGGAAGTCGCGAAGTTGGTTTTGTATCTCAATGGAGGTAAGGTGACGATTTCTCAAGCTGGTCGTCACGATGAATCGATCCTGCCTTTCAGTTGTGACCCGAGATCGTGGCCTTCCTTGGCGACGAACAAAGCCGCCAGTCTCTAGGTACCGCGAATAAACATTTCGGACCGCAGATCGACTTAAATTAAGTTGAACACTCACATTTCGTTGGCTGTGTCCCGCCTGGATAAGTGCCACAGCTTGGGCAGCGACTTCAGGCGAAGTATCCATTAATTATTGATAGAACCTTACCTTAATAGCAAGAATAAGTAATGTTTGTTGCAAAACCAATGAAAAAAATCACACTTTCTAGAATTAAATCCGAGTAAACCAATAAAATCAAGTTTTTTTTAGTATTCGATTGTTTGTTAACAACGAACAGGCTCCAAATTGTTTTTTGTTTCTTTAAATTCTGTGTTCGAAATTCAAAAAAAGACTATTGAATGAAATTATGAATGTGCCAGGTTCAAAACTACATAAAAACTTTTTGCTCGACCTAATATAAAATTTTAGCTAGGACCAAACGAACTAAACATGCAAGGTGGGCCAATAGATGTGTCCAGAAGTATATTAGGCTAAAAAAACTATGTACTCGTGTACTTGCCTGTTTCGTTAGGCAATAGCGACATAGCACTCAAAGTTATTTTTTTGATATAATAACAGCCTTTAGCCTATGTGTTGTTGCTTCATTTCACTGTTTCATTTTTTCCATGGGTTTGTAGTTTAAAAGACAATTATTTTATAGAATAGCAAAATCCATTGGAATTAAAAATCGAGGCTGAAGCCAAACGTAAAATTTGCCACAGTTCCAGATTATACGTCAGCATTTTAACGGGATACTGGGTATAAGACAGAGAAAATAAGGCATATCGACTAGCTATATTTTGAAAATAAAGATAGTTTTTAACAATACAATAAGCAAAAATAAATAGACGTACATACGTAATTTAAATTCATTTAAATATTTTGAAAAATAAATTTATTAAGGTAGCTATTTACATGAACCAACAATTTACAAAGCGGTACGTGCCGCAAGTTGCTTTGTTTGCTAGAACAGATTGCTACATTAATAGTCAATATTTATACATGTGCGTAAATGTGTGTATGTGTATGGAAATATATATGACGGCAAACATCAACGCACATAGAAATGTCATTAAATAATTCATTTTTAAATCGACGTGCTTCCATCTGTTAGATAAGAATAAAACATCCGTATGCACACAATAGATTTTTTCGAGATGTCAATAACTCCAGGTCCTTGTTAAAAGAAAGTTGAAAGAAAAATCGTATTATAAGTTTCAATATTACTTAGATGATAGAAACGCATGGGAATGAACGAATTTCTCTAATATGAACTGAAATGTATTATACTAATATGATATTGTAATGATGATGGTAACAAAAAAATAGAAAAATCAAAATACCCGACTGAGTTTGTTGTGGGCTCTTCTCAGGTCAGAGCGCGGAGAAACCCTCGTAACTTTAGATTTTAAGTAGTTCTTGAGTACCATCATCAGACGTACATTAGAATAAAAGTGTGGAAAAAAAAAAATATTATTTGACGATTCAAAAGCGCTGTAATTTGCCTACTTGAATAAAGAAACACACACATACATGCAATTCACTTCAACGGTTCAAAACTTACCATTTGTGTAAATTCTTTCGAAAATTTAATTCAAATAAAGCATTTTTTTCCGCTGGGATATATATATGCTTTTACGCACCCCTACCACGAGGGCAGGGAGTGTGGGACTCGCTAACTTAGCTAGAACACCCTCTAAAACCCAGCGACACCCTCATCAACCTGAATTGGAAGTGTCAGAGGCTCCCTTACACATTCGCTCTGACACTTCTGGTTGCAACCGACAAAGAGTAGTTTAAGGAGGAAGCAAAAGGCGTTCAAAAAGATGTCTTCTACCGCCCGGGCTTCAACAGCACTTTCCCTTTCTCTCTCCATTGCCTCCTTCAACGAGATGACACCCTCGCAAAAGGAGGCAACTGCATTCCATCCTACCTCGCTGTCAAGCATTGAATCGATTATACTTGGCAATGACACAATTCAAGACTACCGTTTTTACGAATGCACTCAACAATATGTTTAAAAATATCCACACAAAGCAATAATTATCGGTGAAAATTGGCTTTAATCGAAGCATGATTAACATAACAACATGCTTGTACTGTATATATTTTCACAAAATCATATTATGTCTTGCACGAACTTGTTTAAAAACACGTAAACTATACATATTAAAGTAATATCAGAAATATCGGAACAAAATGCAATTGTTACTTAACTATAGTAAAATGTCTATATTCTCATCACGAAATGTCGGCATCAGAACGAATAGTTCCAAACCCATTCGGGGTTCTTAGTAATAAACTATTTATGCGATATTGAGAAGAGTGTCAGGTACTAGCTCATCGTCGGCATTGCTCACAATATCTCAATAAAATGTATATTTATACAATGACATGATAAATTTCACGTTTGTCATGACAAGCAAGGTTTTACGGACTTATATCCAGTGTATTTTCTTTATTTATTGCGATTTATTGCGATTATGACCTTTTATAGTAATTGGTTAAGAGTATGTTTAAAGGAAGTGCATAACTTCGTAACGTATGCAGTGGTATAATCTATATCTGCTATGCGAAATTGAAATCAAAGTTTTATTATAACGTTACATGAAGATGCCAGCTTTGCGATTATTATGCCGACATCGCGAAGTTATTTGATGTATATAACCAAGAGCAATGCCTTGAACAACTTTAAGAGCATCTGTAATATCGTCTAACACTTTGGTCTAACGTTGTTGCACTATGGGTTCATACTGATTAAATTAAAATGTTCATGGTAATGGCAATCGTAGAAAGGTATCTTTTTCAGGACCCTTCATTGCATCCGCATCCGCATCCATATGCACCTCTTCACTTCGTTCGTGCTTAACAACGTGCTATGGATAATCTGGTACAAAACAGTGGTTAACGATGTAAATGTGGTACAGGAAAATAAGGTATGATAAAATTGTCATAAATATATATGAATATAAAAACGTCTGTATTAAAAATGCAACGAAATACATAATAATTTCTACTAATTTTACAACTTGAGTTACATGTAAATTTAAGAATTTTACAGATAAAGTATACCTATTACTAAATACCATAATTACCAGCCCTTGCACAAATTTGCAGCACACTTTTTGTACTACACTTGACCTTACATAACTTCCAAATTTATCAAAGATGGCTTAAGACAGTCGTAAGAGGAAATATTATTTAATTTTTAATCAATTTTTCAACAAACACGTATTCTTCAAACGTCAGCATGACATTTTAACCACCTCGGTTCTATCAAGCTTTTGTTTTGAATCAAGCTTCTGATAGATCGCATTCCATATATTTTATGCAAATACATATGTGATATGGTCCCTCATATATCGCAGCTTTGGAAGAATAATATTCAACAAACTGATGAAACCAACCAATAAATTAATGTATTATGATGCTCGGGACTTCATTTTTCAAAATTTAAATATGTTTGGATTGTGTGATTATTAATCCAAAGCAGGGAAAGATATATTTGCATCGTCCAAGAATTATATCTATCATAGCTAGTCAGCTAAATAACCTGGTAAATGATAAAATTTATTGAATTCATTAAATGGTGACATTGCACTGTACCTGATGCTGCAGCCTTGTCGAATTTTATTTCCTGACTAAAAATGTTAATAGTAATACATATATCGTGAGCACGCGTATGATATATAATTAATTCCAGGCATGGTGTCAAGTCTTGCACGTTGTAACCCATTATTTCATGATGACAAGTTACACCTGGATGTTCTGTGAGGGCCTTCATCTGCATATGGCTCTAGTCGTGGTAAGTATTGTATTTTAGTTCCTGGGTGTATTTTCAAATCTTTCCTTCCCTTTTTTCTTTTCCTCTTCTTAGTCTCAATTTACAAAAAAATATACTAAGATGTGATTCTTCTACAAAAAGTTGCGGATTAGAATTTTTTGGAAAATTTCTTTTTTAAAATTTATCATTTCACTTTTACGTGAAAACGAAACCGTAAGAAAACCTGCATATTTCGAAAGCAATTCTGGGATATGTGTGCCCTTCTAATCACAATGCAATGGTGTGGTAGGTCTATGCTCCAAAAATCCTGTCTTATCAAAGTGAAGACTTATACCCAATAATGGAATTTAAATAGGCTGCTGCTTACTTTCTTAGACTACGACTAATCTACGCAACAAATTTTTCGCAATTTATTTCAAAATTGCTAGAGTTTATTTCCTTATTTTCAAATACACATTTTTTATTTATATAAATAAATATATATTTTTATCTGTATTTGTTCGAGTCAACAACAAGTTATCAAAGATATATTTTTTATTAATTTAAGTTTGAAACTGTACTAAAACATTTTACAAAATTTTTATTCGTGCGTTCCTCAATAATGATCGATATCATAATGTAGCAAAACTATAACTTGAGTGTGAATATATGTTACATCTATAATGGTATTTTGACTTAAAGGAAAAAACGAAACCCTAAAAGAAGGCTATTACGAAGAAATTGCTTTTGTAATATTGCCCCGCAAACTTACGACTGTATCATAAGAAAAGTGATTTATGTTCAACTATATAATTTTTTTACACGATTTGTGAGTTCGTCTGCTGATAGGCTATGTTTTCTTTGTTTATAATATTCTTTGCTTAACTATAAGTAGGTTATTACGAGCACAATATTTGTATATATTGTATATATGTATATTGTATACCTTTTCATTCTTATCATCATGTTAGGCTAATCTCATTACGAAACGTATTAAAAAAGTGGTAGTTTTGATAGCCTCCTTTATATTAACACTCACTATATATTGAGTGTATATATGGAATTTAAATCCCATATCAATTTTAAAAAATCTATCCTATCAACATTGTCAATGCCTATATTGATCAGTATTTTTGTATCATCAAATCAGAAAATATATATAAAAAATTTGTGTTTTTTTGTGTATGTTTCTTACGTTTTCACACAAAAACTATTGGATTGATTTCAAATTGTTTTCACCATTAGAAAACTGCATATTCAGTTAGACATATAGGCTATATTAATTTAAAAAAAAATTGATATCATTAATAAAAATGCATTAATGTAGCCCAAGGTGTGAAAAAATTGGTCACACAAAATCTGTCATCTCATGCGCTCGGAAAAATATTTGTAATAGAAGAAAAGATGTTTTTCAATATCATAGAAGGCATTAATAGCTACAAAAAAGTCTGTGATACTATATGTCCAACTATTGTAATTTTGCCACAACAACTACGTTTTTTACGATTTAAAAGTTAATAATAGTGCTAACAATAATGAAACCGTATTATTCATACCTTTTGACGGCCTCGCTGGCGCAGTGGTGCGAGTACTCGCCTTGCTAGTGGAGGTGCCTTGTTCGATCGAGTTTAAGAAGTTGTATGTTCTAATTTGTCAAAGTCTGATCTGGTGGAACACTTCGGACTTGGCTGTTTACCGCCCTACCAAACAGGTACCGCCAAAACAAAGAGATTTGTGTTCCGGTACGATGCCGTATAGAAAGCTTCCACCTTAGACTATTGCTTTTTTATTTTATTGCTGACAGATTAGCGCTTGACTGTGATCTCACCTGATGGTAAGTGATGATACAGTCTAAGATGGAAGCTCGCTAATCTGTTAAGAGGCGATATACCCCTTACGGTTTCTACACAGAACACAAATCTCTTTGTTTGGCGGTACGTTTTTGCTGGTAGGGTGGTAACTAGCCACGGCCGAAGCCTCTCACCAGTCCAGACCCAGACAAATTAGCAAATACAATTTCCTAAGTTCATCCTACCGGGGATCGAACCCGGGACCTCCACTAGCAAAACGAATACTCGCACCACTGCGCCAGCGAGGCCATCATACTAAGCAGACTGTATCATCACTTACCATAAGGTGAAATCACAGTCAAGCAATAAAAAAATAACAATGCCTCTGTATTAGTCTTCATCCTATTAAATTAAATGTTTTATTATAGATCGTTTCACTTACTGTAAAATAAATATATTGTTAAAATCGGACATCCTATTCAAAAGATATAACGAATTTAAAAATGTTGTATAGCGATGATGTATTTGCAGTGTACCATTTTATTCACACGTACATCATACACACATATCGACAGAAAATATTTTATGTATTCCAGATGGCCTTTTTTTCACATAGTTGTATATCTCTCCTTGTCTTATTAAAAACTAAGTGAAATAAAACTTTTGTGTTAAAAAAAATAAATGTGTAGTCCGATTTAGTAGACTTTTCACTGCCACGAGATCGGTATCGGGGCATTGCTAGTAATGAATAAGATCGGGGTAAGATATGTAACAGCATATTTACAGCCCATTGTTAGGTACAGAATACGTCCCATGTAGAAAAGAGGGGTTTTTTAGACCATAGAACCACCGCTCTCCTCCGTTCCACTGCAGATTGGAAGACTACACATATCTTCGAATTGCTCTCGGGAAACCCAGATTTCCTCAAGAAACAATAATTAAACACTTAATAAGTTTTACAAAGAGATGTCTGCCCATTATTTGAACCAGTGACTCTTAATAACAATCATTTATATTCATTGGGCCATCTTAAATATTTTGTAACAACACATTGCATAAATTTGATAATTTCCAATTACAGTAGAATTACCTTAAAGCTTTCTATTACTTATACTAATCGCAAACAAACAGTTTTAAAATAGGGCGCGTTTAGAAAGCACTTCAAATTTATTAGTTCCTTTTAAAAAGCACTAAAGGGAACCCTAATGGAAATAACATTTGCTCATCAAATTGCTTCCTTGCATTTTGCGTAATATTTATAATGTATATTTCAATTTCTAAGAGTTTTAACGTGGTTTTAAAGACATGAATTATATTTAAAAGAATAGGACATATGTATTGATGTAGTGTATGAAAATTTTGTAAAAAACAGACGAGTGTGTAAAACACTCTCGACTGACGTAAACATACATATCAACACTGCCGTTGCGTCGTCCATTCACGACTCCTGATCACACTTTTCGTAACGCATTCACGACCTTATTCCGCAAGTCAAGTTTGCATAAAGAAGTTTTACTTTGAAAATGTAATCCTACCTGAAATGACTGGAAACGTGATATGAAAACATACAAGAAATAAGAAATTCTACATGTACATTTAAGTAATTACAATACATCTAAAAAAATATTAATTATTGTGATACTACTATATTTTGTTGAAATAATGTTAATTATATATCACTAATTATAACATATATGTTGAAAGAAGTGCTAAACCAGCCCGTTACTTGTTCTCTTGTCAGATAATCTTACTTAGTCATCCATCTTAAAGGAGTGCAGGTAATGAAATACTTATATAACTAATGACTATCTTTATATGTTTATACGTAACCATCAATAGGATTTGATACTGTAATCGATCACACTTTTTGTAACGCATTCACCAGGTTACTCCCCAAGTCAAGCGTGCGTAAAGATTTACTTCAAAAACAGGCATTTTCATTTTAATTTTTCCAACTAAGTGACAATTCAAAAGAGATGAGAATGTGGAAATATATTTGCATGAAGCGTATTTTCAATTAGAATTTAAAGTGGTGCTTTGCTGCAGACCGAATAATTATCACGAGTATCCTATTTACATTTTTTATTATTATCGTTTTAATTGCACTTAGACATAAGTTCTCGGTATTTACGTGTGCTGATAGACTTTTCGTCTATAATTAATATTTACAATATATTAAACAGATAAACGGTTTCTGGAAATATCAATTATCTATTTTGAAATTATCCAATCTACCCAAACTGTTTTTATTAATTTGACGATAATTCGAAAATAGTTTTATAACCACAAAATTAAATTTAGCAAAGTGACGCCTTTACTAATGTAGATTTGCCAATTTGGATCAATTTCTGAGGAACTGTGAGGGAGACGTCGTGGGAACTAGTTAATTATAAAATATTTATACAATTTCAGCATGATTTTTTTCATCCAAAGATATAACTCAATTGATCTTGCTTTCTGTACTTAACACTAAACGACACCTACATAACAGTGCTACTTCACGCTAGTAATTTATAAAAGTATAATCATTCGAGCGATCATTTTTGCATAAAATCGAAAATAGACAAGTTTTTAATTATTTAAAAATTACATTATTTTTGAGGTTGAAAAAAATTAAAGGTACCAAATTTATAGGAAATTCAATTCTAAACAACTTTGGTGCGAACCATTATTCACGTTGAATTGAAATTAAGTAAGTTATGAAGTAAACAAAAAATTACTGTTAAATACAAGACGACAGACGACGGAATCTGCTGTGGATCCCCGAAAACCGAAAGTTATGCTGTCGGTAATCCCCCATCCTGACAAGCCTCAAAGAAATACAATCCAATGTCAAAATTGAGTTAATACAATGTGAAATTCTTATTTTACTAGGCTGTTTATAAAGTAATCATTTGATAACTCTTTAATTTAACTTACTAAAACCCTTCTCAATGCTTCAAAACTTTCTTTAAAAAGTTCAGGTCAAATGGCTTGTATTCGAAAGGAATATAATGATTGCTAAAAGCCAAACTCAAACGAGAAAATAACTTGTAGAGATTTAAGTAGGCAATTTTGATGGCTATAAAAATATCATTTCCGGAATTTCCCAACCATTGCTAAGGATGCGTCCCCACCTCAGTATGGCACTTACAAATTCATAAATTGAAGCGTATAATTAAATTAATTGCAAGGACAAATATTAAATACAAGATGGCCAAGGTGAGACGCGTGTTTTATTATTTTATCATTTCATCTTCCTTTGTATTAAATTTTCGTTCTCGTGACATTTTCTCTCTAATGAAACTAGTTTCTAATATACCTAATTAAAGAGCTTTCTACCTTTCCAATTTATGTGTAATAAATAAATCGAGCTAAATAGGAAGTCAATTCACTTCACAATTATAACGTGGTATACATTCACATATTACAAAATTTTTATGTCGTATTTCAATGAAAATATTATAGGTGATTAGATTACATAGGTATTATCTTATTATTAGATCAAATAGGCAAATTGACTTCGACAATGCAGGCAAATATTGGAAATTGTTAAACGTTTTTTAAACTCCAACTGAAATAATTGTTATTGATACAGTTATACACTTTATAAAGGACATATATTTAGTATTTTGTCTGTAGTAAAAATGGTGAAAGCCTATCTTATTCGTTTGTTCCCTTTGTAATGCTAATCCACCTCAGACCTCTACGATAAGCCCGACTTTATGAAAAACAGACTATATCTTTCAACGTTTACTTCACTATTTGATATCTAAGTTATCTTAAATAGAAATTAATTGTATCTTTGGCCTAAATTTTTATAGAACATTTTTGCTAAATTTGTATTTAAAATAATCAAAAACATATGTCAGGTGAAATCCTCGTATAAAATGTACCCAATAAATATTAATTATAACTATTTATAAAATTAATGCAATGAGAAATTTACTAAACTAATTTATCTTGATAGGAAACCTAAAACATATAGTAAGAATAGTATCACAATAATTCAAAATCCTAATAGACTCTTTTCTGTAGATTGCATTGCTTTGCTGTCTAAATAAAATCCTCTAGGAATTGCAAATATCGCAAAGATACGAAATAAATAAATTAAGCCCGGTCATATATTCAATATTGCTAGTCTTGTATTAATAAATAGAAAATTTTTACATTAGGCCAACACTATCTGAAACAAAATTGTATGCAATCTCTTATATATTGAGTGATGTTAATCTAACAATAAGTAAAACGCTTATAAAATAAAAGTAATAAGACGGTATATTGACACAAACTAACAAATGATTAATTGAGTTTGTGTTTAACAATTAAAAACTGGACTTGGTGTTTTTGAACGAACATAAAAGCGTGTCTAAATTAACAGCGGCCCAATTCTCATTACAGTTAAAGAAAGTTGAACACTATACTTTGTATATAATTTATTTATTTAAATAGGACACCAACAGTTTACAGTAATAATATGCAAAATATAAAGAATTAATAAATAACAAAAAGTAATTACTGCAAACCCACTTACTACTCTACTGGACACATCTATTGGCCCACCTTAGAGTTTAGGTTTTGATGGCCCCTACCGAAATATTATTCCTAGATTGAACAAAAACTATTGATGCAGTTTTAAACCTGGTACTTTTTACCATCTTTTTCGATCGTAATGTTTTTAATTTGAATTCAGAATACCACACGACATGGAGCTACGCCTAACAAGTCGGGTATGCGCCTTGATGAAGGCACTTGATTATTGAATAAAAAACATGTTCAATTTAATAAAGGTTTAATTTAATAACGCGTGTTGCCTCCATAGGCTTCTACCACAGCTCTCATACGATTAGGCATAGAGTTTATCAACCGCTCTATGAAATTTTGGGGGATCATCTCCCATTCCTCTTCTATGGCAGTTTTCAACTCCTGCATCGTCTGGGCAACTGGCTGACGAGCCCTAACAAGTCTTTTTAGCTCGTCCCACATGTGCTCAATGGGGTTCATGTCTGGGCTTCTGGCTGGCCAGTCCATAACTGTGATGTTCACACCCCGAAGATATTCCCTGACGATGCCGGCCGTATGGGCTCTTGCATTATCATGCATAAAAAGGAAATTTGGGCCCACATAGTCCGCGTATGGCATCACGTGAGGTTCTAAGCACTCACGAATGTACCTTTCAGCATTTAATGTTGGCAGCCGTGGTCCCGTAACAATCTCAAGTTGAGTTTTACCGCTCGCGGATATACCGCCCCAGACAGTCCATGAGCCACCGCCATAAGCAACCCTCTCTTCAAAGCAGCATTGTGCAAAACGCTCCCCCTTACGTCGGTAGACCTTCTTCCTTCCATCATTGCCATGTAACACAATTTTAGACTCATCAGAAAAGAGTACACGGCTCCAATGCTGCTGAGTCCAATTTAAATGAGTGCGCGCGAAATGAAGGCGCGCTGTTCGATGGGCTCGCGTTAGTTTGGGGCCATTAGCTGGCTTGTGTGGTACCATATCGCGTTCTTTTAACCTTCTCCGAACTGTTCGAGCGCTCACAGATACTCCGTGGAAGTCGCGAAGTTGGTTTTGTATCTCAATGGAGGTAAGGTGACGATTTCTCAAGCTGGTCGTCACGATGAATCGATCCTGCCTTTCAGTTGTGACCCGAGATCGTGGCCTTCCTTGGCGACGAACAAAGCCGCCAGTCTCTAGGTACCGCGAATAAACATTTCGGACCGCAGATCGACTTAAATTAAGTTGAACACTCACATTTCGTTGGCTGTGTCCCGCCTGGATAAGTGCCACAGCTTGGGCGGCGACTTCAGGCGAAGTATCCATTGATTATTGATAGAACCTTACCTTAATGGTAAGAATAAGTAATGTTTGTTGCAAAACCAATGAGAAAAATCACACTTTCAAGAATTAAATCCGAGTAAACCAATAAAATCAAGTTTTTTTTAGTATTCGATTGTTTGTTAACAACGAACAGGCTCCAAATTGTCTTTTGTTTCTTTAAATTCTGTGTTCGAAATTCAAAAAAAGACTATTGAATGAAATTATGAATGTGCCAGGTTCAAAACTGCATAAAAACTTTTTGCTCGACCTAATATAAAATTTTAGCTAGGACCAAACGAAGCTGAAAATGCAAGGTGGGCCAATAGATGTGTCCAGAAGTATAGTTGCCACAGTATACAAAACATATATACTGACTAAGAGGAATAAAAACAAGCAACAAATGAAGAAAGAAAGAAGCAAGAAAGGAAAGTAAACAAAAAAATAAAATAGTAATATTTACAATTATTTAAAAATTAATGAGGCAACGAGGTCTACATCAGGACAGGCAAGACATTTACTTGCAATTTTTAATTTAAAGGATATAATGTACAGAAAGTAAACAAAAAAATTATGAAATGACCTGGATAGTTAAAGAAAAGCTGAAAACATTGGTCGTTTAACTCTTGAATTGGACCTTCGTAGATTGTAGTCATTACCATTTATACTACAGAAAAATACGTCCTAATCTTGATTAAATAAATTAAACTAATATTGTAATGATGCTGGTTAAAATAGGATGCCTGGTTGAGTTAGATGTGGGTTCTTCTTAAAAGTGTGCACTAATGAAGCGTCGCAACTTGAGATTCTGCGTCGTTATTTAATATCATGCTAAATCGTATATTGGAAATACTTTGAATGATTAAAATGCCTTGTAAAAGGTTTCTTAATCAAATAATTATTTGAACTTGAATTTGTATTCAACAAAGGTAACGAATACAACTTACCCTAAATATTTTTCGTAACAAAACAACATACATTTACTAGTTTCAGAAATGCCTTGCCTTATTTAAATTTCACTCGAGAGTAGGGTTTAGAGCATATTAATTTAATTATGAGTGGGGAAACAACTAGCAAGAAATAATAAACATTAATTCTGTAGGTATTAAATACAGACCTTTTGTTTTCTTTAAGAAATACCTAATGTAATAATTAAAGTAGTTTATTATTATCAGCATTCCCTTAAATGGTTGTTATATTCGGGTATATATTATCTAGATATATATAAGAGATATCCAGGTATCTATTGACTCATCACGATATCTCGGGAACCATAAGACCGGACCGACTGGACTGGACCGATGTTGTTGAAATTTTTTGTTTTTATTATATGGATTCGAGAATGGTTTAGATTGACAATCGGATCTCATAAATAACGAATTTACCCGTATCTCCATGAGATCATTAACTACGCGATTCGTGGCGTAGCGAAGAGCTAGTCTAAACTAATATCTTAATGAGGAACCATTTGTGGTTTTGTATGTATGTTTGCAACGTTTTAAAACAAAAACTATTGGACCGATTTCAAAAATGTTTTCATCATTAAAAAGCTACAACTTCCTTGAGAGAAAAAGACTTTCTCAAAATAAAAATAGGGATCCCTAAGAAAAAAGCATTAATGTAACCCAACACGCGATAACATCGCTATGTTATCGTATCGCTATACCTGATAGAACAAAAAATATTCTACAATATTATAGAACGTATTCATATCTTAGAAGTCCGCGATACCATATTCCAACTACTACTACTACTAGATATGCCACTGTAACTTTTACATTTTAAAAGTTAATTAAAGCTCCGACAATAATCAAACCATATTATTCATACTTCTTTTTTAATGCTCTTCCTATTAAATGATATTAAATACCGTTTCAATACCTGTAAAATATTTTTTTAATTATTTAATTCGTATATTGCATTCAAAAGATATAAGGAATTTAATAATATCAATCTAACGAATATTGTAGCGACCCTTATAACTAGGCCTGGTCATATTCCATATAACTCATATTCCAAGGATACCAATGATTCCAACCGATATTCCTATACCTTGAAATCAAGAATTAGTCACAGCTGTATTTTTAAATTTGATAATGTCCGAAATTCTACGCAAATAATATTACGAATGTATTAGTTAAATATATATTCGTTGTAAAGTAAAATCTTTATATTGATTACATTATAAATGTAAGTGTGTATCTAACAATCTGCAAGGAAGTAATTAAAAACAAAGTGAAATAAAACTTGTAAGTTAACAAAAATAATCTAATCTACTTAGTCGACTTTCCACTGCCACGAGATTCATATCTACGCGGGTGATTGCTAGTACTGTATAAGAGGAGAGTGCCAATAGCAGGAATTAAAAATCGAAATTGTAAACATCCATTATTATGTTGTAAAATAAATGTTGCATTGTTGTAAAATATATCAAAAGCTTGCATAACGTTAATGTTTGTTTTTTAACACAGGTTTTTATGGAGAACGATCTTGCTATGCGTTGGTTTCTGGTGATCGGCTGGGGTGTCTCCTTTCTCATCACCGCCGTCTACGCTGCCGTTCGTTTCTATGTATTTGGTGGAACTGAAAGGTTTGTAATAGAATTTCATATATTTATTAGCATTTACTTATTTATACTCTTTACTGCTCATACAACCGTAAGATTAAATATACAAAAACTTACAGAAATAAACGTACAAAACGTAAAAATCGTTAAATTTCGGTGTATTCTTTATTTGGCATCGTTGTGATTTGAAAGTCGACGAAACGATAAAGCGACAGTAAAAAGGGACAGACACATAAATTCATAAGATTGAACGTGGGAAAATGAGATAGGAAGCATTATACAGTGTTTGTTATGCTTGTGATGCTCTTTGTGCTCTGCTTCTAACCCCTCCACTTGTGTTCACCAAGGCGTAGTGGGAGTTACAATGAATTGATTACAAAACTTACAATTATCCTTTTGCCGAAATTTTACGTTCGTCTCATTATCTTGAAGTCAAAATTCTTGATAGTTTCCCTTTTACCGCGTGTGAATTGCACACAAGATTTTTTTTAATTCATTGGTTACCTGTAGGTCTTTATATGATAACCAACTGAACCTGACTGTGTTACCGACGATGTTCCCAGCCCTGTGGATATATGGAGAATTGCGTTATTTTCAATACGTCAATAATTTGATTCAAATAGTGCAATTCTTGAGTCCACTTGCTAAAAGGCGTAAACTTTCATCAAAATCGGTCCAGGCATTTTTAATAACTTCATTCACTTATACACATACAGAAACATCACATAAAAATTGTTAATAAGCTTAATTACTAATATTTTATTCGTATGTTGAGTTTTGCTTACGTATGTTTTTATACCTGTAACGAAAATTCGTACTTCTGGTGCTACTTTAAATAACGAAAGTGCTACATTGCTTTCCAATTAAAAAGTTGCCAAATTTTTGACGCACGTGCGCTTTCTTTATATATCCAAATATTTCACACTTTCTTTTGCTGTGTCATCAAAATTTGTAAAACACTTGATTCACTTCTACACTTAATTCTTCTTATGATTCATTACAACTTATTTTCTTTCATTTTTTAAAAATAATTTTATTAAATTTCCTCAGATTTATTGCGTTTTTGTTTGCATATATAAAACTTATTTTTATGCTATAATATAGTTTGTATTTGAATGATGCCATAAATAAATGAGTAAACGAATTGTTGCTTAGTTACGTAGTTGAAGCATACGAACTATTAATTTATGTCCAACTGCCTCATTGGTCGATTGGTTAACATGTTCGACTAGACATGAGGTCCTGGGTTCGAGTCCCAGGTTGGGCCAATTCATAAATCAATATTGAGTTTTCCATTAAGATTTTCTCAATTTGTCCGAAGTTGGGAAGTTGGCAGTGTGATCCACCCCCGTTCCTCGGAGAGCACATTAAGCCGTCGGTCCTGAGCCTGATCTCTCTCCCTGATGTGTCGGATTCCCGTTACATCAGACTATGAGAGTGAAGGAATAGAGAGTGCATTTGCGTACTATACCTGCCAATCCGCAGTGGAGCAGCGTGGTGGGTCTATGCTCTAAAAACCCTCGCTCTTCGGAATGAAGAGACCTGTGCCCATCAGTAGGACGTTAATGGGCTACTACTTCATATTTTAAACTTTTATTTACATATTTATCGAACTTTCGATCCTGTTTTAATGAAAAATTGTATACGCCCCACGGGAAGAAAGTATGGCATTGCCACCAGCATTTTTATCAATATCGCATTCGGTTCGGGTGACGACGTCATACTTTTGCCTTGGGTGTATAATACGTACAATATTGTTCCGAAATTTTCAAGCGCGAAATTCCGAGCATATTATAAGCAATATCACATTAAGCTATAACGAAACTAGGCCAAGTTTCTTTGTTTTAATATAAGGATTTTGGTTTAAAATATCAAGTCAATACACATCAATAATCCCAACGTTAAAATAACTGAAAAGTTTATCACTTGTCAAATATTAAGCTTATAATTATCAATTAAGTCTGCAATATGACTCGTGAACTTCCCATATTTACATATCATATACATGTTTTACAATCATAATGAGTATATTTTAATAATGAGAGGTTTAAATTTCATATTAATCTGGGTGAGTAAGAAAGAATCCTTTTTCTCTTATATAAGTAAAAAAAAAAATTAAAAGATATGTACTGTAAATATACTGTAGTATTTAAACTTTCTTATGAAAATATATGCCATGATCACTTAGTGGTTAGATATGTTAGTTTTAACTAAAAGTGATTGAATCTTATGCAGGCATTATTAAAGATTCATCTTTAAAACGAAACTAAAAAATTGTTGGCCTTGCGTAGATTATTAAACTGCCTCATTGGTCGAGTGGTTAGCAGGTTCGACTACAGACATGAGGTCCTCGGTTCGAGACCCAGGTTAGGCCAATTCAAATAGTGATACTGAGGTTTCTATTAATATTTTCTCAAAAATTTCCCGAAGTTAGGAAGTTGGCAATGTTTTCCACCCCAGTGCCTCGGAGAGCACGTTAAGCCGCCGGTCCTGCGCCTGATCTCTCTCCGGTCGTGTCGGATTTCTGTCACATCGGACTATGAGAGTTAAGGAATAAAGAGTGCACTTGTGTACTATGCCTGCCAATCCTCACTGGAGCAGCGTGTTGGGTCTATGCTCTAAAAACCCTCTCCTATATGAGTGAGGAGGCATGTGCCCAGCAGTGGGACATTAATGACTACTACTTACTTACTTTTTACTTTTAGATGAATAAGAAGGATTTTACTAACATTTGTAAAAGATATAGACGGGAATAGTTTAAAGGAATAATAGAAATTAAATAAGTTGGTTATTTTATATTTAGTTATAAAAAAGAACATCGTGAATTAACTTGCATATCTTGGGTAATATTTTGGTGAGTTTTTCATACCCTCTGCCCTATTAAATAACACGACAATACTACGTCAAAAGGCTCATATTAACCATTTTTGTAATAGTAGCGTTATTTAACTCCGTTCCCACAATACTGTCAACGTAATATTCATTACATCCCACGATACTATGATATCCGATCTGCTTTTCTAACAATAAAAACGCTGACTTCAAAATAGCGACCTAACACGTTGTCAGCCTTAAATGCAATTTTAAGATATTAAATGCTTAGGCTTGTAAAATCTTTCGACTGCTTATCTTCGTTCGCAGAAAATTTCGAATTATTTTCTAATTTATTTCAATACGCTTCAACCATTTCTTTTTATCATTATGCCAAGCTAAGTTAACGTTCCTATACAGACTTCTAGCAGCTATTTTACAGGTAAATAATTGTCTATTTCTTACAAAGGTAGCCCTAAACTCTGTTTCAACTCTTGTAGTAATAAATGTATATATAGGTAAAGATAAATAGGCAACATTTACACTTGATTTGATATTAAGTCTTGACAGCAGATTTTTAAAGATCATTTTGTTTAAAAAATCTTTAATAAAAATCTTTAAATTTATTATAAATTCAAAGGAAACCTATCTTTCGCCTCAAGCTGAATTAATTTACAACCAGGATAGAACAATTCATCAAAAAAGGTTGCGTAGTTTCGAAATCCATTGCCGACATCGTGACTCAATATATATTATATGGCAGAGATATATTTTAGTTATTATTATTAATTTTTCTATGATGTTCTATATTCTGATTCCAGTATAATGCGTTTTAGAGTCAACGGAAGCCTATCATCCCATTTCAATAACTTGGAAAAATGCTGCCGTAAGCAACTATTCTTGGCTCCTATTGGAGACTCCTTAGAACGTTTAAAATAAGCGTTTTTCTATACCATTATTACCACAGGTTGTTTGATTTATAATGTACAGCTATAGTTTTTAAAATTATAATTGAAGAAAATCTTGCCGAGGTTCAGTTATAATTTTCTATTAAGATTCTTTAACTGTTTAAATTTATTGATTTATTTCGACTAAATTGGATATTTTGAATACACTTATTTACAAGTCTTATGTGCATGTGTGTCACGTAACTCTCCAAACAGCTGTACCGATATTGTTGAAGTCTTTGTGTCGCTTCAGATGGATTTAAGGATAGTTTAGATTGACAATTTGTTCCAATAAATAACGAATTTACCCATATCTCCACGGGATCATGAACTAAGCGGGTGACATCACCGGAAACATCTAGTTAACATATATTTATATATTCTCCCAACTTTTTTATAAATCAATCCCAATCGACATCGCCGCTCCACAATGCGAGTAGGTGGTACTAATAAATAAATGCGTTGAATATGCTCAATATGAAATAGCCAATAAAGCGATAATAATGTTCCTTTTTTTCTTTGGAAATGTTTCAAAATGTAGCCGGTGAACGTTATCGCATGTCTAACTCATTTTCATTACGAGTTTATCTTGTTTGTTTGTATATTTGATTTACGGATCTCCTTAAGTGCTGTATCACATAACTTCGTACATTATTACGTAGCATAAACATATTTTATGCCAAGTGTACAACGTCAAAAACGTCTTTTTTATGAAAGATATGTATGTACAAAGGATATAATTGTAAAAAATACTGATACACCTATTCATTGAAAAAATGAAAGTTATTTTCTTTACAATCGTTAGTAACAGATCGGGCAGATGGCCTCGCACATCCCTTATAAGTAAATTTTAATAAGATTAAATTAAGTTAAAGTAGCAGCTCATTAACGTCTCACTGCTGGGTCTCCTCACTCATAGGAGAGAGTTGTTCCAATACCGGTCGGTAGGCTATGTGCACTCTCTATTCCTTCACTCTGTTAGATCGATGTGACGGGAATCTGACACGACCGAAGAGAGATTAGGCGCAGGATCGACGGCTTAACGTGCTCTTCGAAGCACGGGGGTGGAATACACCGCCAACTTCCTAACTCCGGGTAAAAATTGTGAAAATCTTAATAGAAAAGTCAATATCGATTTTGAATTCACCCGACCCGGGACTCGAAACCAGAACCTCATGTCTGTAACAGAAGAAAATGAACACTAGACCAATGAGGCAGCCAAAATTATATTGTGTTATTCAAAAAACTTATTGCGCTTTCGTAGATTTCGAAAAAGCCTATGATCGAGTGGTGAGGAATGAGCTGTGGTCAACGTTATCTACGTATGGGCGTGAGCGGTTGTCTGATTCAAGCATTGAAGTCTCTCTATGAGGGTTCTAGTGCTTGTGTCAGAATAAACGGAGCGTAGACGGAGTGGTTTCCTGTCGAAATAGGTGTTCGACAGGGATGCGTTGTGTCATCATGGCTGTTTAACTTATTCATGGATAATTGTTTGAGAGATTTAAAAGAAAGTATGTACGGGTTACGAATGAATCAATTACTCGTCAAATGTTTACTCTACGTTGATGATCAAGTAATACTTGCGTCATCTGCTAATGAGCTACAGGAGATTGTAAATATTATGAATAAAGCTTTGAAAGGGAAAGGAATGAAAGTGAATGTAAGCAAAACGAAAGTTATGCTTTTTGGAAGAGATGAAACTATGATGAATAGCAATATTTTGATAGATGGGGAACAAGTGGAAGAGGTGAAAGAATTTTTACACTTGGGATCTAAATTTAGAAAAGATGGAACTTGTGAAAGTGATATTGAAAGGAGAGTAAATGCAGGGGATATGGTAAATGGTGCTCTGGACTCCTTTATGAATAGCCAGATGGTGTCTCAAAGGGCCAGACTGGGTGTGCATGCTGGAGTGTTGGTGACAACAACAAATATATATATATATATACACGTGTTATTTGATGTGTATCAAACTACACGTGTAGATACATATATTTTAGTATGAAATGTGTGTTTGTCGGTTAATTATATACTTCAATACTGTACATTAATTACTTTTAAATTATTCAAGTATTCCTATAACCTCATATTTCGGTCCCTCTATGTACTAGGCGTCTCTCTTTATAAATATAATAATTAATATATGCCGACGCCTCTATGTCGCGACGCACCTTCCACCTTAGTCTCTCGGCTGTCGTAAATAATATGTCATATTATGTATTCTCTCACTTAACAATGTTATTTATTAATTTATAATTACATAAATATTATTTCTGAATAACTATATTTTATATGTTTATACTAGAAATGCCCCGCAGTTTCACCCGCGTCAATTCCGATCTCGTGGCAGTGGAAAGTCTACTAAGTCGGACTGTAGATTTATTTTCGTTAACATAAAAGTTTTTTTTCACTTAATTTATTATTACTTCCTTTCAAATTATAGATTCATAATCTAATTAATATACAGATTTTACTAAACAATAAATATATATCTTATACATTTATAAATACGTAACATCATTTACGTCGTATGTCCGACATTGGCAAATTTAAAAATACTCTACAGGTTTTGAAAAATTATTGATTTCAAGTTTTTAAATATCTCCAGTAATTTTTAGCTCGATAAAAATAAAAACAGTTATAAATCGGTTGGTATCATAGGTATCCTTGGAATATGAGCTAACTCTCCAGTCGCAGGCCCAGTTATAAGGGACGCAACAATTTTCTTTTGAATGGAATGTTTGAATTTAAAAGTATTTTATAGGTATTGAAACGGTCTTTAATAAAATATCACTTAATAAGTGGGTACAGTGGCATAACTACCGTCGATGGTGGACCTTTTTGTACATATCAATACGTTCTACAATACTATAGTACATTTTTGGTCGATCACCAATAGTTTTTCCAACACACGCTCACGAGACATATTTTTTGGGAACAATTTTTTCACGCCTTGAGTTACATTAATTAATTTTTATTAGGAATCCCTATTTTTGTAATTGTTTGTATGTCACTCAGTCAAAATGCAATCGGCAATGTAATCGGTCTGGTAGGTTATGTGTGAAAACGTTACAAATATACATACTTATATAAAAAAACACAAATGTTTCGTCTTCATAATATTACTTTAGTCAATATTTTATGTAAGAACGATTGGGTCACAAACTGGATCGATAAAATTATTATAATTTAATAATATTTGACATATTATCAAATGATTATGAAAATATTCCTAGCCATTTTATGTTGAACTAAAATTATTTTAATTCAAATATATTTTTATCCGCAAAATACGAATAAAAAAAAAGTAAGTAGCAGCCCATTAACGTTAGCCCATTAGCGAGGGTTTTTAGAGCATAGACCCACCACGCTGCTCCACTGCGGATTGGCAGGCATAGTACACAAGTGCACTCTCTATTCCTTCGCTCTCATAGTCCGTTTTGACGGAATCCGACACGAACGGACAGAGACCCGGCGCAGGACCGACGGCTTAACGTGCTCTCCGAGGCACGGCGGTGGATCACATCGCCAACTTCCCAACTTCGGGCAAATATTGAGACAATCCTAATAGAAAACTCAATATTGATTTTTTTGAATTTTTGAATTGGCCCGACCCGGGACTCGAACCCAGGACCTCATGTCTGTAGTCGAACATGCTAACCACTAGACCAATGAGGCAGTTAAAAGTAATACGAATACTTGAGTAGATTTATTTGAAATTTATACACTTATCTTTAAAGGGTTATGTAATTTATACCACAGGGAAACGTGTCCAGGTATTACTAGTACATCTTACATATATACATAGCATCACACCCCATTCCCACAGGGGTAGGCAGAGACAACGTCCTTCCACTTGCCGTGATCTCCTTCGCCTCTTTCATTCTCATTAAACCTTTCATACAAGTTCGTCGGTTTAGAGTACTCTTGATCTGGCCCTTATTTAAAATCTCCTGGATTTGGACCAGGAACACTCGCCAGGAACACTAAATCAATTTTGTCAGTCTCCCCTCATTCATTCTCTCTACATGCCCAAATATCTAAGAATATCATCTTCTATATATTGTATAATTATGTAAAAACGTCGAATTTGATAATGGGAACTCATCATATATACATATATTTATGTATTTTGTCGTAGATGCTGGATGGACCATAGCGACGCTTTCTGGATCATCGTAATTCCAGTTGTAACATCTCTTTTTGCATCCCTGGGTAAGCAACGATATTGATGTTGTGTTTGATGTGATGAACTTTTGTTATATGTAATTTTGTTAATGTAAAAGCTGGGCTACAATAACACTATTTGGTGAGTGGTAAGCATATCGCGTTTGTTTTAATGAGAATCTCTTTTATACAAGCAAGCATTATACATTACTTTTTACTGTCTCAAAAATGTTTACATTATTTGCCTTTATTAATGTTTATAGTACAACATGCAGTAACGATATTCCGATGAATTATTCGTGATTACTTTCAAATAAATTAATTAAAATGGGTCCAAATTTAGCATTTAAAACTTAGTTTAGTTTAATCTTTACAAGGTTAGGCATTGTAAAGATTAAAGTAAGCTTACTTATCTATAAAAGAATCATCAAAATAGGCACAGCAGTTTAATGAATGGTCCAACCAATTAAAATTAAAACATCTACAAAATTTTGAAACCTACATTTGCTAACGTAGAAATTAATAGAAACTAAAAACGAAGGATATTATTTTAAAACATAAAGAAACTGTCTCTTTTCTTATTAAAATACTAACTGAACCACGCATCTTCTGTTTACAAAAGAGATAGAACTTTTGATGACTATAAAAAGGTTATAATGAATCAAAACTAACAGATGGACATATAAAACATATTTTTATACAAACTAGCATGACAAACAGACAAACTACTTTGTTTTATTGTCTACGTACAATACATATAAGTAGATATATAAAGAATGCCTGGGAATAAAACCGACCAATCGAGTCAACAGTTACGCCATATTAATGACTAGCTGAACCCGCGACTTCGTCTGCGTGGAATGTTTTTTTGGTAGCATTTTCATTAATTTAGGCAAATTGTTTTACAAATAAGAGACATACCTGCAGTGCCCTTTGAGGGTGGAATTTCCACAAAATTTACTTTTGATAGATTCCATTATGTCAGAAAAAAGTCTTTGAGCAAGTTTCACGTACCATAAAATATATATTTTGTAAATGTGAAGTTAGAATTGTTTTTTAATGTTAAAATTCACTTTTTTTTAATTAACACCCTGGCAACTCCTCTTGCGGGTGAAATTTCGCAAAATCCGTTCTTAGCTGGCCTCTATGCGACAAAAGGAATATTCCTACCAAATTTAAAGTCTCTACACTTTATTGTTCCAGAGATATCACGATAAGTCAATGGCTACCTGGATATTTCTTTTATATATATATATAGATTAAATTTCAATTCGAGTACAACTTTCTAAATGTTTTTTCGATGTCTTTATACGACGAATCCAAATGAAATATAAATAGCGTAACGTACACGACTTTATTTTATATTTATAGACTTGATAGCCGTGACGGATTTTTATAGAACTTCAACTAGTCTATTCTAAATTTTGTAGTCTATTAATATTTCATCCCAATACAAATTATTGTATGTTGTTTCATTGTTGCCTGAAGAAAAGTAACGCATTTATTTTCGAAGACGTGTAAGAACAAAATTACATCATAGCTTATATTCAATGCCTTCTTATGTTTCATGTCAACGGAGTATTACAAGAGTGTCATTGTTACCTTTATAACTATATAAAAGCCCGTAAAAGATTACCTTTCAATGTCATGACATTGTTCTTTGTTAATGTTGAGTGGTTTCTAATATGACATATAATGGAAAGCTCTTAACTTAACTTAATTAAAATCTTTTGTTAAAATATACTTCATATATCAACCCCATTCACTGCAGTTATAAATATTAGCGTCTATTTTTAAAAATGCGATTGGTTTTACAACACCTTGATACTATTTTGGTCTGTTTTTAGTATTTATAAATTATTTATTGAACTTTTTGTAAGCGTAGCTATAAAACATAACTATACTCGTTTTCAATTAATTGAAACGATAGCTGTTTATAGTTATCGGAGATTAATATTGTATATTCCAGTACTGTTATTTTTGCACAGATGACTCTTTGGTTTGGGCGATGCTGTCGTCCATTAAATTTGATGTGATTTTTATTAATTTGTTTGCGAATGTATAATGTATTAAATTAATGTAGTTTTTCCACAATTTTTTTATTGTTTTTTTTAATACTGGGTCTTTTATTACTAATAAATGTGGCGAATTTTCTATTTGTATGTGCCGTTTACATTTAACATTTTAATCAATGTTTTTGTAAAAGTTATTACTACTCCTTTATTTTTAATTATTTAATATGTTTATATATTCACAATCTGTTATCTAAAATGACAACTCTATTTAAATTTGAAATGGCAATTTCAATTTGTTCTGTAATTTTTTTGTAATTATAACATTTTGCAACTTTTGTTATAGTTATATATATTTTTTTTAGTTGGCGTAAAGTTTAACCATAAAAAACAATATATGCGATATAAATCCCTAAAACTTGTTTTGTAATGATAACCGCAGTTATGTAAAGCAAACGTTGGACATACCATATTAAAATTAAATTACTTATTTTATCAAAAAGTTAACTCCAACAACTTCAAACATAAAAGATTGTATGAAAGAGTTTTTTGACGTAAAAAAATATTTTATAAATAATGTCGTAGCGATTTACTGTAGGGGTCTTGTAAAAATACATCAAAATTCAAAGCATACTTAACTCCAATAAGCATTCAAAACTCACTGAAATTTTCTATATTAGTCCGATGGGAGTTAATCGATCTAAATTCTTTCGTTTTAATATTTTTTCTAACGGGTTGCAAATATATAATATTTTTACAATGTAACCTCTATAGCACATCACAATTTGTTTTTAACTCATAATAGATTTATCTATGATAAAAATAATTAAACGTTTTTTATTTAACGTCCCGTAAAAATGTAATACGATAAAAATTTGAATGATAACTAATTTGCGTATCTTAGTTATGAAATTACCTTATTGACAATAAGGTAATTTTATTACTTTCGGACATCGATTAACGCTGTTTTATGTATAGCTCAATAAATAATTATGATTCACGATAGGCTTTTATACAGTAGGAAGTTGTATGACATTGAACACCCCACAGAAATCACATTGTACTTTATTTTCTTCAAAATGGATAGTACTTTACTGACTACAGAAAAGTGAATTTCACGACATATTAATTGATTTAATATGTCGTGAATAACATCGAGTACTCAGGGATAACAGCGTGTACTTTTGACGAACTTTGGATACTTATTTTTATAGGTATAATTATAAATCTATGTTTATACACACGTGAATTGGTGGGTAATTCTTCTTTTGTTGTGTTTGTTATAGTCAGGAGAAGGTTCTTATTAATAAATTTGCGCAGTAAATCAGAAATTAAAAAAAAAATTATGCCACTGTAGTATCTTTTCTAATGTAACCTCCTTTTTGGCTTTGATAATATAAACTTTTTAAATGTAACCTTATGGCGTTGGACATAAATGTCAGCGATTGCAAATATGCCTAAAATATATAATCTATATGCCTGCGCGTGTGTGGTAATGTGTTTTTTAGTTAATTTAATTTCATTTTTATGCATTATTTAAAAAAATTCCAATTCTTCACTATATGAACTAGAACTATGAGAAAATTCACACTCCTGCGTCCGCCCAGTTTTCATAAAAATGTGTATCAAGTTATTGCTTCACTTAGTAATTTAAGACTACAAATAAATCGCGCATACAGTAAAGTGTTTGTGGCATATCATATGTTCCCGTGTCGGCATACCAACAAAAATATTCATATAATAACCAGAAATTAAAACGAAATTAGTGATTAGATTATCATAATAGAATAAACAATAGTTTTGCATAACTATTTTATTTATTTATTACACGAATGTTAATTTATTACTAGAAAAAAGCCTGTCAAGTCAATAAGATTCTAAAAAAAATTATTTATATGGTATACGTAAGTTATATAACTAATCACTACTTTTTGGCACAGTGTTTCTGATAAACGTGGTCCGTATCCTGGTGACTAAGATGCATCTCCAACCAAACCAAAATGTAACTGTGGCTATTAAGAAGGGAGTGAGGGCTGCGCTGATACTGGTAAGGACTTTTACAGTAAATTGTGTTAAATATCAAGGTCATTGCATATCAATTTTATCTATAGTACTTATTTATACAGGATCTTATATTAGCAACTAGAGGAGGCCTACGTCAATTATTGTATATGTAAAATTATATAATAATAGAATAATTACATTTAATTAATTTTAAGTTCATATCGGTCAGTGAATAAAGGCTAATTATATATATATATTAAAATAAAGTAAGTAAGCCTCAAAAAAAAAAGTTAACACTACTTTGATGTCTGTTAGAAATTAATCGAATAGGGATTTCTCAAAAATATGTAGAGGAAATGAAAGTAGTTGAAAATGTCCGAGGTGATAAGAGAAATGTTACATTTTTATAGTAGGTTATAAGCAGCAATTCATCTGGTCTCAACATATGAATAGTCTTACTGATAAAGTAAGAAAAGTCATTTGAATTTCAAAACAACTTCTACAACGACACTTTCGGATCATATTTTTTTACATTGTTAATATAACACATATCAGTAATAATCAATTAACCTTCACACTTGTAGAATCACTCGTCTCGTTAATGTCACGAGCGTATCAAAGATTTCGGACAAAGAAATAGCTTTAATGTCACCTTCAGGCTATATAAGACGCACCCTAAATTTAAGTAATTTTTTCTCTATAATAATATAGTACAAATATTACGTGCTGCAAGATAAGTAGCTTTTTAAGTACATCTTATCCTTTTTTCGACTTGAGAATTAGAATTCCTTTTAACTGAATACATAAATAAGTTACTAAAGAAATTATGTACTTACAGTCTAAAGAAAATACGTCTAAAACAATGAATTTGTAAATCCGTGACCTTGACCCAAGTGACTAAACCAAATTATATAACAGTGAATACGTAAATTTTTAATGAAACTATCCATACCGTATTGTTGTTCCAACTTCAGAAATACAATCTCTCTAGTCTAGAAAACTAAATCAGTAATCACGCAGTTTAATATAAGTTATAGGGTCGTGTACATTTTAAGTTAAACAAGTGCCTGCGTACAAAGTATAAATGTCAGAAGTGAAACTTCATTGGCAAAATAATTTTTTAGTCTTGTTTATATTGAAACAATTCTAAAACTTTAGATTTCCGAGACTTAGAGATAGATAACATGAAGATCGGAAAGATGAGGAGTGAGGAGTTTAATGCTCTTAAACTATCTTCTCATAACAGCTTTTCTAATGAAACCAATTCGGGACACATTGTTTAAAAGTCTAGACATAGGTGGAAATCATTTTTGCGTGTTATATTTATACATAATCATTTCCAAATTATTGAGTCTCTGTTAATGCGTATGTAAACATATAACTTTTTCATATAAAATCGTTTGTATGTCCTCTACGTTGGATACAATATTGAGTAGGTATTCTATGTTACTATCTGATACACTCTAGTGAATGGCTGTATAATCAGATCCTTTGAAGCTGGCACACGTCCAATATACAGCATCTGTTATTATTTTGCTTTATTAGTACCCCATATCTTTAATATTATTTTTCATATCTTTGCAGAGAATAAATGGAAATATATGAAAATATTTGAATGAAAAAGTATACAATAAAGCCGCCTTATATATTCATAACTCTTCGCAATCTAAAAACACGGTGCGGTTGTTGCCCTCCAATAGACGTTGAAACAAATCCTCTCATTAACACAGCTATTCTTGCGTGTAATGTGAATATATATTTATTTTCAGTTAAAAGAAATTTTCCCACAATTTTTCTCTCATTCCAACAGCGAACACCAATCTAAAATATTAATTAAAATTAACATAAGCAAACGAGATGCGCAATTTTCTCAGCCATTACTTTAACGCAAAACAATGTAGAGTTTCCCTAATCTCTAATGTTTTTGCTGGCACAGACGTTACAAAGATTAATGTGTCGCGAATTCAAAGCACTCCAACATAATGTCCTGGAAGAGATTCAAACTTATAGGCCCTTATTTTGGTTTCGCGGTTGGCATCAATAAATATTATTCAAACGAAACTAATGCCCGCTTTTATATACGTTCAAAATGGGTATTTCAAAGCAAACAAAGCCTAGCCAGGGTAACATCCGCTGTAAATTTATGTAACTCGCGACAATTTTTTTTAATGTTCTATCTGCAAAACACTAGATTATTATGATATAACTGGACTATAAAGTATGCAGCTAAGATGCACTTATATGTTCGCGTTCACGTTTTACTTATTTTAACAATAAATCAATCTGGAATCATCAAAATCTAAAGTACACATATAATTACAATGAATAAAATACACGTGAATTCTTGTTTAAGCTTCGAGTGTAAACAAAAAGTTTTATCATATGAAACTTCCAATAATAAAAATAGAATGAAATAAGAAATGAATAAGAAGCATTGAATAAAAAATACGTATTTATATTCTTACAAACAATGTATTCTAAGTGATTGGCTATCAGCAATTCATGAAATCATTAACCTGATTTAAAATCTAATAATAAAAAATGTACGAGGAGAAAATAGAAAAAAGATCGACCACAGTATCCTGATTGGGTACACCGTAACCTGACCTAGATTGTTTTCAATAAAGACAAAACATTTCCCGTATACAGAGCACACTGTCCATTTGAGTATATGAAAGTCTATGTATAAGACCTATAATCATCGAAGTATAACAGTAGGTACTTGAACGCCCGATACCTGATCAAAGACATGTATTTACCCTATACGAAGAAAACTGAACATTGTATAGGATAGGTACTTAATGTTTAAAATAAAAATAACTATATTGCACTTTTTTTTGACATAGTTAAAAATGAGTTCTTTTACCAACTAAGTAACGTCGTCGTCGTCGTCGCCTTCCTTTCGTCTCAGTCAGTTCAGTCACTCAGTCATTAGTCGTTCTTGAATCAATCTGAACATACACAAATTTTATTATAATCGCTCCAGACTATTTGACACATATTAAAGAAAGTCTAAGTGTCTTAACTGTCTCATTGGTCTAGTAGTCAGGTTGCTAGGCTGTAGATAATGGGGTGATGTTGGATTTTCTTTTAAGAACTTCACAGTATTAGCTTATAGCTCCGCGCCTCGGAGAGCACATTAAACCGTCGGTTATGCGCCTGATCTCTCTCCGATCGTGTCGGATTTGCTATCCCATCCCCTTATGAGTGTAAATAAAAAAGACAGTGCACTTGTGTTTACTTAAACACTACAGTAATGGAATATATCTATCTAAAACAGCTAATTTCTCCATGAGATTGGCCGCCGTGACCGAAATTAGCGTTCTACTCATTTTGTAAACAAATATTCCTGTAAATACTGTGTAATATGATTTTCAACGATAAAGTAGGATGGCCGTGCTTCATCCAATTATGCATAATTTACTTTCGTCTAACTAGATCGATGGGCTGCTTCCTGTGTTTAAAAGGAAGCTCTTAGGGCTCTATATATATATATCATGGTGACAATATCGTATGATAGCCTCGTGGTTGGGAACTTTTTCAGTCCATTAATTAATAATAAACACAATACATATAATCCAAATCATCATTTTGACAAATGAAGATTAATAATGAGCTTACAACGAAAATAAAGCCTTGGTGCAATAACTTTAAGAGTCTTAAATAAAAAGCAACGTATAGAAACTGGCCTCGCTGGTGTAATCGTGCTAATACAAGCTTCGTTAGAAGAGGACCAGGGTTCGATTCTTAACAAAGCAAATTTACTAAATTGTGTTGTCTAGTTTGTATATGTGTGAACTAATGTGAGGCTTCCGTTTTGTCTAGTTATACAAAGACAACCAAGAAAAAAATTTGCTTTCCGGATCGACATTAAGATGTGACAATTTATATTGTGACAATCAAGCGCTAACCTGCCAACAATACAAAATAACTCTCTCCTGCTGCGATTTGTATGTTAAGATACAATAATTAACAACATAGTATTATATGTATTACAAAATAAATGGCAGGGGCAGTCTTCGTGACATACCGCCTGGTCCCATTGCGGATACATTGATTGTTGTTTTCTTGTTGTGATTAGATGAAATTATTAGAATAAACACAATGTTCTTAAATCTATTATACCAATTCTAGTTCAATTTTCATAGTTAAAATAAAACTAAGTCTGACGAGTAAGTAGTTTTGTAAAATAAAAATTAAATATCCACGGGATCGGGAACTATGCAAGCCACGCCACGGGGATTTCCTTATTTTAATATGCCTTTTTTATTTAAGATCCCCTTGTTCGGGCTTCATTTCATTCTAATACCAATCCGACCGTCACCCGATGCACCAGGCGAGAGGTTCTACCAAGTTCTTTCGGCACTGCTCATAAGTTTACAGGTATTTATTAGTTTATTTTGCGCTATTCATTTGTAACGCAGCTTTGCTGGCACGATGGTGCCACTACTCAATTCCTAGGTTCAGTACAAATTTAGGTTTCTAATTGGTCTTAGTCTGGACCGGGCTTTGGCTGTACCTTGTTAGAACCAACAAACTCCTGCCGCCAAGGAAGCAATACTGAAGTACGTTTCGTTGGCCCTTGTAAATGACAGTTATATTAAATGTCATATAAAAGAAAACGTTTACAGAATATATTACTCTTTTCACAAGAAACTCTGTTTGAATGTGAAATATTCGAAACTTAAGATCCTGTAAAGACGTCACGCATAAAACTCGATACTAAATTGCTAACTTGAGACGTGTTTGGATGATTAGAGATGAATCATCTCGCGAATTCTTATAAATTCCCTAAGGACGCTTACAGAAATGCCTAACTAGTTTATTTAATAACTAGTTACAAATACTTGCAAATAAAATCAAACACAGCTTGGTTAAAAGTCTATTTTAAATATAAAATCGTCACCATCATCTCATGGTAAGTAATGATTCATCATTCATCATGTAAAACGGTAGCATGCCATCTAGAAAGACATAATTTAAGTTCCTCGATGTAAGTCCGTCCTTTTTTAACGTTTTTCTATATAAGTACTGTCCAAAATATGTATTGCTTGTGCAACCTCGTCCTTGTTTATTTAGTATTTTTGTATTATACAATATTATTAGTTGGGTTGCTTGAAAATAATATGGAACCATGTTGGCTTTGCGATATTATGTATGTTGTAGAGTTACTTATGAATTATTCTGAAGGGACGGATCCTTTGGGAATTTCGGAAGCTTTTCTAAATCCATATATACAATATAAGACACAAAGTTATTTCTATCTATGTCAGGAAAGGAGACCTGTGTGAGATTATTTAACTCACCCATCAAGAAATACTAAGTACGAATTTACCTAAATTCCCACGGGATCTGGAACTACGTAGCTGATACCGTGGGGAACAGTTGGTGCTAAATAAAAAATAACGCGTGGTTTTATGACAGTATGAGAAGCAAGTGAAACAGCTGATATGAGCCTTGCGCGCCGCCATATCGGCCTTTCTGCTCTGGTGGTACCACCAGCTATAATTGGGATTGCGATAGATTGACGGAAGAATTTTAAATGATGGAAAAAATGTTTTAATTTAACGTAGTTTTTCTCTTGCACAATTTTTTTTCCTACTAGTTAAATCTGATTACATCTCTGTGTAGCTCAGACTGATATTAATTAAACCGCCGTATTTACTTTAGAGACGGATTAGATCCAATAAAATGTCCGTGAATTATGCTTTTAACTTGGTCACTGTTTAATTATGATTGAGTGGGAAATATATTTTTTGTTGATTACATTTTGCGGCCGTTGTTCGCAAAAATAAATTATGACAAATATTTAAGTGAATTACAGGAAAGTATTAAAAAATGCAAAATATTGCTCAATACAGTGATGCAATTATTAAATACTAGCTGTGCCCGCGACTTTGTCGGCGTGGAATAGTGCTCTCGTTAGGATTTTAAATAATTAAGGCTAATTACTTTACAAATAAAACACATAAGCTTAAATACTTTAATGAGTTATTTGGAGTGTTTAACTGCAAAGTGCTTATTGTCCTTTCCGAGTTTCTAGGCTATCTGTGTACCAAATTTCATTTAATTCGATTCAGTAGTTCTGGTGGGAAAGCGTGACCGATAGACAGGCTTTAGCATTTATACTGTTACTAAGGATGAGTATTGGTATTTTAAATCCTGAAGGAAACTTTTCCAAACTTTGAATGTTATTTATTTTAATCGAATCAACAACTTTAAAAGTAAGTAACTTCTAGCTCTAAAATTAACCCTTACATACGTTCTTTCGCATTAAAACATTTCCTTTCCTAGGCCTTAGACTATCTATAAAGCAATTTCATTTAAATCAGTTTCGTAGTTTTTTTCGCGACAGACAGAGTTACTTTCTCATTTGTAGTATTAATAAGAACTATTTCAAAATACTACCTATTTTGATCTATATATCTATCTAAATAATACGTAAGTGTCGTATAAACATAATGGTTCAAGATACGAGGTTTTTAATTACAATAACCTTACTTGTATGAAAAATATTGAAAGGAAATTTGTGCTTCATGCTTTTCTACAATTCGGCTCAAATAAATGTTGTACAAATGTTGTATGTATATTAGTAACACTATTAGGAACTGGGTAATAAAATGTACGTACTATTATTAATATACTAAATCTCATTGGTCTACTGGTAACTGGGCCACAGTCATGAGATCCTGGGTTCGAGTCCCGGGTCGGGCTAATTAAAAATTATATTTGTTTTTCACTCTCCAACTGCGTAGGATTTAAGTCATATCAGCCTGTGAGAGTGAAAGAATAGAGAGTGCACTTGTGTACTATGCCTGCCGACCCGCATTGGAGCAGCGTAGTGGGTCGGTGCTCTAATAACCCTCTCTCTTATGAGTGAGCAAGCCTGTGCCCAGCAGTGGAACAATAATGGGCTTCTACTGACATTTAGCTTTTTATTACTATGGCTTTGTATAGAAAATAGTTAGAGTTTCTCTTAATAAACAGAAGTTTACGTGCTTGATAGTTCTTTCCAATCCATCATTGTGCTTTTCGGTGAAGAAATGGTGAGGATAGCTACATATTGCGATAGGGATTACGGATTATGTGTAACCTGCCAGCCTTCAGTGTAGCATCGTGGTGGTTCATGCTCTAAAAATCTTCTCAAGTATGAGACTTGTGCCCAGCAGTAGACCGTTAATACGTTCCTACTAACCTTTTATTACCTCTGGATAGGTTATACGTAATCATAACTTACCATTACATGATACCACTTACTTGTATTGTAGAATATTTTGCAGATTTAATATATTTTAAGTGTTTTTTGCTTAGGGAGCCTGCGTCGCCGTACTCTTTTGTTTCACCAACCACGATGTCATCACCGCTACAAAAGCACAAATCGCTCGATACATGGAGAGCAATGACGGAATTCCGATGACTGGTAAATATTGAAAAGCCTTAAAAGATAACATAATAAAAACCTGTTCCTCACATTTTTTTTGTAGCAATTTATAACTTAAACAACTTTTAGAATGAATAAGGTTGAGCATACGCATTTTTATTAAGATACCCGAATCATTTCTGGGTTTGCCTCCACATAGTTTTAAGAAATAATATATTAAAAACGTCTTATTACAAAAGGTATATTATAATGTTGAAGATTATTTATTGTAATCTACAAACACTATATTTAAAGAAGTAACCGTTGAGTTTCTCGCCGGTTTCTACTCAGTTGAATCAATTCTACGAACCGGTGGTAGAATTGATACCACTGGACAGAATAATGACGTTTTAAAAGTACTTTTAAGCCTACTTGAGAAAAGAATATTTTGATTTTTAAACACTAATATTTTTTTTATTAGGTTTGAAATAAGTGGTTTTTTTGTTATAGTTTTTTTTTTTTGTAACTGTCCATAAAACTTATTGGCATTCCAGAATTGGTATTCTGGAATGCCTGACTAGTTTATAAATTCATTTCTATTCTATTTATTTATTACTAGCGAAATATTATAAGTTCATTGTATTTAAATTTTAATCACTTCATTATTTTGATAAGAAACTCTACCATTTTTGTCATATTTCAATTTAAAAATAAAATTATATTATTAGTATAACATCATTTTTAGTTTTCTGCAGCTAATTCTTAACGAAATTGCTGAAGGTACAATTTGCCGAACTTATATTTTAACGTTTAATAAATCATAGCCTCTTTTGAACAAGTATTTATACACAATGTTTTTCCCCGAGCCAAAACAGTTTACATTGTGTCTCTTGTTGTAATCTAAGGTCAAAATATCTATACAAAGTTTAAGAACTCTACAATACAAATAACGTAAAACGTATACAATGTCTTAACTCTGTCCTATAAATTAGAGATAATAAATTAGTAGAGAGGTTTGAGGTATTAAATGACTTTCTAGTGTGGAAGGTAAGAGAATATCATTATACGGAGGTGAAATTGCGAGGGATATATACGATAATATTTGCAATTATCTGATTATTGGACTATAAACATTGGCATACAGACAAATTAGTGATAAGTAACACGATATTTATAATTTTGTTGAAAAATTTATTACGCATTCATACACTGTATTTGTGAGCATAGTCGTCGCTTCAACCGATGGACGTCCACTGCTGGACATAGGTCTCACGTAATGACGTCCACAAGGCCTGATCTTGCGCCACCTGGCTAGTGGCTGGAGAGTGCTATGCTCGGAGTTTCTCTACGTGATAAAATCAGAAATGAGAAGATCCGTAGCAGAATCAAAGTCAGCAATATAGCCCAATGAATCGCGAACCTGAAGTAGCAATGGGCGGGCCATATAGTCCAATGAACCGAAGGACGTTGGGGCCCGGAGGTGCTAGAGTGGCGATCCTCACCTGACGGCGCATTATAGATAGACCCCCCACAAGGTAGACCGATGACATAAAGAGAGTCACCGGTAGCCGCTGGAGCCAGGCGGCACAAGATCAGGCCTTGTATCATTTCGTGAGACGTATCGGACACAGTGAACGTCTATCAGTTGAAGCGATGACGACGAGTACTACCTACCGCACGAGTAGCTTGTGGTGAATGATTATACGCAAAAATAGTGCAGCACCTTACGTACCCAATATAACAATGCCTCTAGAATGCTGATGGGTCTGCCCAGTTCCTGTAGCGATTCTGGAATGTTTATGCTAATCTCCATATGGAATTTTTTTACGCAACCATGCGCAAAGGTATATTATATCCTTGGTGAATAAAATACAGGCTAGCTCCAATGAATTCTAAGGACATTTAACAAAAGTTTCGATTGTCAGCACTTGAACCATTGTTATATGATTCGTGGGCTGACGAATCAAGCCGGTATGTTTGTTTATCTTATATGTCATACTAACATTTCGATTTAAATTAAGTTAAATTTTATTGACACTCTATACCAATGATCGAAATAAAAAACGCCTACACGCCTTAGAGCAGAATAATTAGCCTAATCTTCGAACCTTTTCTGTTATGAATGATGTCTACGTTAAGAGTATATTAGTTACATACTTTGCTTATTAATCTTTAATTATCTTAATGCATATATCACATTCAAATGATATAGAATGTCTTTATTGTCTATCAAGTGTTTTTACGAAATTAAATTTCTTAGTACGCTGCTAATGTAATTGGAAAGCAAAATTTATTCAACCTATTATTGTTACAGACTAATGTTTTCCACATTTATATAACACAGAGGTTTCTAAATAGATTAATATGGATATGTATTATTCTGCAATGAGGTTTGTTTTAATATATTTTATATAAAAACATTTATACAAAATTATGTAGTAATAATCACATTCAGGTTGGTTTTTATTAGATATTTTTAAGAAAAAAAAAAATTTTAGGAGTCACGTGTATGTTAGTTCACAATTCAAAAGTTTAGATTCTACTCGACTTCTAGACGACCGAATTCTAGACGACACTCTCCATCAATTTGTTAAATTATAAGTCAACCCCGTATGGTTTTGTAAATTTCGTGATGAGTGAGTGAGTTAACTGATCTGATATCATCTTTGCATTATTTCATTTCTAGTGAAAGGAACTTAGAGCATATCGGTTGAATAGTTACAGTGTCTGTAAAGGCTGTATGTAGAAAAATGAAAGAAATATTATTGAATGAATTGTCACCTAAACAACGTTCAAAATTATTTAATTCTTTATATAATACTGTTTCTCTTTCCAGGTGTAACAGGGGGCGACAGCATGATGCACACTAGAGAGAACATCGTATAAAAACCAAAAAATATATAAAAATGTATAAAACATATTACTCTTATATAAACAGCACATAAAATGCTGTCATTTAGTATTATAAAAGTGTATTCCATGTATTTGTATTCACGTACAATATCAATAGAAGTACTGGCACATTTACAGATTTTGTCATATGTTGATGATACAATTTAGCACACTTATAAAATAGCCTGTAAGATAATTTTAATTCATTATTCTAGAATGTAAGAATATTTCAATATTGGGTGGCTGATTTTCATCTAAAGATGTCTCTTGCCATAGTATTTTATACATGTTTTATTTAAAGGTTGCCAAAAACGCAACCAAAAATGTTAAGTAAATAATACGTAATTTTCAAATGTAACTATTTACTTAAAATAAAATGCACCATCTATTGAGAATTTCAGCTGTTCAAGAGAATTAGGGGAACAATAAAAAGTGAACTTAATTATATTAATCATTTATTTTATTATAATAATTTATCATATGGCACTCAAAGCGCCTCATTTTCTGATATTCATGAAAATATCGCTCAAATTTGGCCATAATAAATGCTCGATACGAAATATTAGATTAAATTAAACAGTTTGAATAATATCTCACTCCACGGTTGTGATTGAAACAGGCATAAATGGATGACCTATTGTATAAAACTCTTAAAGACAACATATTAATATAAAATTATGCTTGACGTATTCTCATATCTACAAGTGCTCTGTGTAAATGAAAATATCTAGAATTGAGTCAAATAAAATTTTAAAGCGACATTGGAAAGGTTGAGAAAATGAACACAGGGTATGGTATATCGATATAACAATCCTTGCGCTTAATATATGCGATGAGGCATTTCTTCTAATCCATCTTAGATCGGAATGATACATGTAATGTCACATTTTATTGCAAACTATATTAGATAAGTAGTGATTTTATCGTAATGCACATTTATATCCATGGCTATAACCGCTTATTATATTAAATTATATACAATTATAAGTAGGGATATTAATCCATTTTATGTGATTATAGTGGAATCAATTCGAAAAATAAAGTCAATTGGCTTTAATCACTGTTTTATTTATCGCCTGTCCCTTTAATGATTCAATAAAGTAAGCATCCAAGTCATTACAACTCTTAGTGGGATTTAGCCTAATCAAGCAATATGTTTATACTTTTTTATTGCTGACTGGTTAGCGATGGGCTGTCCTTGGCTGACTACGACTTGCAAATATAAGAATAGGAAGAACTCTAAAAAATAATACGTATTTTTTTTACTCTTTAGACCATATTAAATTGTTTGGAGTAGTTTGTTTTCAAGGCGGTTTTGTTTGTAGTTAAAAGTTTTATTTATTTTTTGATTTTTAGTGAATCGGAAGTAAACTAACAAGTTTGTCTGGATATGGGTACACCTAAAGTGAAATTTACATTGGTACCGTCACACCCGTGATCGAACCCAAAACCTCATACGTTGTATGTCGGTTACTTTGATCGAGCGCATCACTAATACGCAAATGTCCAATCCCCCCCCCCCCCCCCCCCCCCCCCCCCCCCCNTTCCCACCCCCCTCCACTCGGCTACCACCGCTTCATACATAACTCACCTTAAGTAATTATTCCAATACAGCAACAAACAAAAGCTCAATGCAATTTGATAACAGTTAGATATTTTGCCACAAATCGCATCGTTACTGTGCGCCGTTGAGGACTTCCATAGATTATTATATTTTATTACGACAACTACTTGATTATAACTACGTTACGGTAGGGGACTCAAATATCCTGATAGTCTATAAAGATTCTGCCGAGTATCGTTAATTTGCTCCTAAGAATTGAAGAGGTCCGTTACTTTGTCATGGATCCCATGATCAAAACCTAACCAATTATACGTTTTTCTCATGGGTTCCATCATCAGAACTGGATCAGAAAAAAATGGGATCCTTCTGGAGGCACCACCTTTCATATAAAAAAGAATCATCAAGATTGGTACACCCAGTGGATAGTTATATAGTAACAATCATAAAAAACATACAGACGGATTGGTAACCTACTGCTTGTTTTTGAAGTCGGTTAAAAATGCTTTAACCTGATAATTTGCCTCCACGTCATTGTGGTAACTAGCCAAAGCCGGAGCCTCCCAACAACCTCAACTTAGTCAAATTATAAAATAACATTTCCTAAATTTAACCTGCGGGGAATCCGATCCAAGGATTTCAGGTAGTAAATTGTGTACTCACACTTTTATTTCAATAAGTCGCAAAAAGTATCCCATTTCAAATTAATTAATTTTAAGCTTGTCATCTTTTTGGAATTATCATTTCGCGAAGCCCTGACTTCCAACGCAATACAAAAATTCATCTAATAATGTTAAACTGTTGGAAGCAATAAATTTATTACAAAATTGAACTTTTCCTGTTTAAGTACGTAAAGTAAGTAATAACCCATTAACCTCCCACTGCTGAGCACGGGCCTGATAGAGGAGAGGTTTTTTAAGCATAGACTCAGCACAACTTGCTAAACCCGGGACTCGTAAAGACGAAATTGCTTGCCGTTATCTTCACGGCAGAATTAACCTTTCATCGTACACGACGATTCAAAAGAGCTTTTTAATGGTACTTAACTAAGAAAGAACTGTGGGGTAGAGGTAGGATGGTAAAACATCTAAGCCCTTGTAATTGGCAATGTATTGGCAGTATCACTCGTCTTGCAGGACGATAGGGTTCTCTTAAAGTCAAGTACTTTTTAGAACCATAAACTTGTTTGCTGGATATTTTTATAAAAAAATATTTAGAAATAATAAATTAAACTGGAATTATGTAGTGGTTGGGTCTTAACCACCTTTTTTAATATCTAAAGGTGTATATGAACCATATAAGGGCTTACTTAAACCAGGAATCTCATGAACTGTAGGTGAACAAACTGATCACTAGACTAACAAGGAAAAACAATATAAATAACGCTTTCATGCAGGAAAAACTTATCAAAATCTATAATGTTATCTTTATTAAAATGGCTTAAATTTTAATTCGTGACAAGATCAAATTGATTTCCTAGCTTATCATTGTAAAGATGTTATCAAAGGATCAATTTCTTTAAATTATCTACAATATTGATTAGAGTATAAATTAATTTTATTCAAATAAATATAATCTCATGATGACTTGTCGCGATGAAACCAATCAACTTCGATTATTACGTAAGTATCATAGGAATTATATAATTAAAAATCCAATAACAATACCATCGAAAACATAGGTCGTTATAATATTTACGTCATTACAATATTTGAGGTCGTATTTATATAGGGATGTTATTTTTAGAAAAAGTCAGAGCGCTTCGTTTACATTAAGCTCGTTTATTAAAACTAGAAAACAAATAAATAGACCATGAGTTTATGGTTAATTGACAAACACATTGCCCGATATTGCTTTGTGTTACTCAATAAATACTTGTTTAATGAATGTTATTTGCTAGATCAATTCATAACATGACAAAACAATATTTTTTAAAATTAATAAATATAAAAATATTTACAAATTTATTACAAATAATATTATTTATAATGTATACCATTTTTCCAACAACGGTATCCCTTATTAAGAGAAAAATTCTTACAGATCTTCTCCTAAACAAAAGAAACGTAACAACAAACAAAATGTATGCAACATTTTCCTTAATTTTACATCCTAATTGTTATAACATGTCATTTAAGATGACAAACATCACAGTTATTAACCTTTTCATTTATTGATACAATTTAAACACAAAGTAATCGAATTCACTGTTTTCAAGAAAATCACAGCGAATCAAAGTATTTCGAAAATGTGTTAAAAAAATATTTTACTTAGCATCGTATTTAAAAAAAGTTCAAAGGGATTGAATACAATATCTTAAAAAAAATAACAAGTATATGTACGAAGAAACCAACCCCCCCTCCCCTCCCCGATATAAAATTTTTCGTAAACGCGTATGAATTCGAATAAAACGTGTACATCTCACTATTTATCATATACATTCTCATATTTATAACTAACAATAATTAAAAAAACAAATAACAACGCCACAATGATACTATTTACAAAAGTACAATAGTAAAAACATTAACATCATAAGAAATTGCCACTCCTTTCATGAACTTGGAATATCGTTTGTTTTAATACAAAATAATCACAAAAGTACTTGTATTTTAAAGACTTACTTATAATAATATAACAAAATATTCCATTATTAAATACATAATGCTGTACTTTATAAGTAATTTCATTTTATTAATTAAACAAAGAACTTGGAAAATTAAGCGTTTGAATGAAGAAATTTATATACGTATTGCACATAGGGGCTTTCACTTTCATAAATTATTTACAGAATTTTTTATCTAAATCTAATTCTTTTACAGATTTAGATCTACTTGTTCCATATACTCTGGTCAATTGTTATATACATATTTTAGAGATTAACATTTCGCTTTTTTAAATTGATTTTTCTAACTAGCACCTTATCTATGTGTATATACATTCCACCACCTGCTTGCATATTACATTATATGTCGTTGTTTAAAACAATGAAGGAAAATGTTACCTATTTTATAAAAGAGAAAAATCATTTAATGGTTGACTTGTAAAAAGCTTTTTAAAAATTGACTTTATTCCACATTTGAAAATTTAAAGATAAAAATGTTAAACAGTCAGGATATTCCCGTAAGAAACGCAGTTGTTTACAATAAATATTTATTTCATTAACTCTTTATAAATAATGAAATACACGCAATAATGAGGCAACATAACTCACGTATTTAATGTAAAACAAAGACAACATAGCTTTCAAAGATTTTTCGGAAATCCGCGTTTAAAACTTTGTTTAATAAATTTATTTTTCAAATTTTCATATTCACGGTTTTCAATTCTGAACAATAACTATATATAATGTGTAAATTATATTTACTGTTTACGCGAAAATCTCGGTTCTGATTATAAAAAAAAATATTTAATACCTTGTAAGAAAATATAGACGTGAGTAATTTCTCATATTATAATAAATCACAATTTCAACAGTGGAATTAAAATTAAAAATTCCTATTTACAGGGATTTTGGCGCAATATTTGCTCGACTAGTACACATGATAGTGTTCATATCACGTTGCCCACGAAGAGCAGAAATTACTTCCAGCATTAAGTGCGAAAGCTCGTATTATTACCATTTTTGTCGAAGCTCTCATCAAAACTGAATAGACTCTCTGTCTAAAATTATACCCATTTCCACCAGAATTGCAAACGTAATGAATATCAAATATAAAACTAATAACAGAAACCCTATGCTTCTTCTAAGCTTGAATTTTCCGATTAACAGTGTGACCCATAGGCAACAGGCTGCGACTAATAATGATCCGACAATGAAGTCAATGCCTCCTGAATTGATTACGACTGCTGTATCATATCCCTGAACCAATAATGATAAGGTTTTGATTAGCCATGGTAAGCCGAGGGCGAATAAAATCGCTAGAGTGTTAGCTCCTAGTGCATTAGAAACACCAATTCCCCCTTCACCTGTAAGAGAAGAAATATTTTCTTAAGATAATCTTCAAAAAAAGACGTAAGAATGTTTTATGAAAGAGATTAAAAGTAGCATGTGCCTAAAATATTTCCTTTTAAATATTATTGATAATATACTAGTCGATGTTTCTTTGCAAAATATATTTTTATCAGTCGTTATATCACAACGCCTTCACTATATAAATGGCAAGTCTTGATTAGTTTAAATTTGATAATACGAAATTTAATCGCCTTCTTAAGATTACTGATATTTTAGGGTGTTACACATATTTTAAGATATATGATAAAAATATAATAATTAAATTAGATTAAACATAAATTATGTATTTTTTATGTTATCAAATGAAGATATACGCACAGCAAAGTATTTTATTCAATTGCTTGTAATATAAATTCCTATATCAAAATATTTTCTTAACTGCGCAATCTTTGACGTCATATTATACAAATCACTATTCTTTGCTTAACAAAGCAAAGGTGTTTTTATAATCGCAGTTTATGTGTATGAATAAGGATAATAAAAAGTAAAATAAATATAAATATAGCTTGCAGGCTTCACACATATTTACAACATAATTTCGCTTTGCACTAAATAATATTTTAAAAATTAAAAGATTTTCAAACATTAAAAAGTTAATAAATATAAAATGTGCAATATATTTCTATATTTACTTATTTAAATAGATATTATGACACTATACGAAATAGATATCCATTTGAATAAAATTATTATTTTATATAAGTGTATTTTGATTTCAAATAGGACTTTCGCAAATAAAAATATAAAAAATTCGCCCGCATGCATATACTCGTAACTGTTTAATACATAAAACATAGATACAACAGCTTCTTAAATAATAAGTCTTTAAACTGAGAGAAAATGAGTTGAAATCAACTAGTACAATTTCAAGTTATTTTGTAGATGATTCCCTTCCAGTTCTTAAGGTGAAAGTGGAAGTAACGCAACAAATCAGCAAACTGAAATAGTCTCAGAACTATTTGGAAATATTTTCCACAATATATTTGCGCCAACAGCGCTGCTGTACATAGACCAAAAGAAATATTATGAAAGGGACTCTAAGTAGCGCGTTTCTATTATTGATTGACGAAAATAGTAGGAATTTGTGCAGACCTGAAGGCGTTTCTTGTAACAATTTACGCATGTGGCAATTACGAAGACTTAATACTTTAGAGGCTTTCATATTTGTTAAAAAAAACAAGCAAATATGACTTAATGGGGACATTATCCAATACATTTTTTATTGCTTACAAGTTAATGCTTAACTATAATCTCGACTATCAGTCGAGACTATCGTAAGTTATGATACAATCTTAGATTGGAGAAAAGAAATCAAAGAAGTCAAGGTTTGCAAACAGACAAATTAGTAGCTTATGTCTCAGTAAATTTATTGAAAACAGTTGAAATTCATCCCAAATGGAAGCTTATACTGCTGCGGGCGAGCAATTTCTTCCAACGAAAGTATTATACAATATCTTTATATACAACTATATAAATAAAATTATTTTTCTGACAATTTCTTGAAGCTTCGAAAACCACTTTTCTTATACACAAAACATTTTGACTGGTTTTAGTAGAAATAAGTATATTAAAATAACTGTTAAATATAGTGTTAAATATATTTACCTCTTCTGGACATGATGAATATAGAGCAAGCTTCAGGTAAACAACCACCGAACGCAAGGAATGTCATACCCATTACCGACTCAGGGATGTAAAATGTGTGACCTGTAATTATATGAAGTCTTTATTTCTAAATAATAATCACCAATATTATATATATATAAACTATAAAAAGATATCCCAGTAACGATAATATACATCAATTACGTATATTTATATCAAATTTATTTATTCTAAAAAAAAACAACCAAATGAAACATATTATCACTTCTAAAATTGCTAATCTTCTGTGCCTCTTATAGAAAAGAGATATTTTTTTCGATGTGTTATTGTAAACATTTATATCAGTACTCGGAAAAACAGGTCAATGTTGCCTGTCAACATACGTATTGATGTTTGTTCAAATGAAATCACTACATGTATGTAAAGATTGTAATAGACTAGAATTGCTAAACCAATATACTACACTGGAAACAGTTATATACCTAAACAAATAAATTTAGTGGTTTCATAATTAATTTAATAAAAAATACAACAATATGATGCATTAAATCTACAGACAGAATATTTTCTAAAGTTCCATATATCTACGTTAAATGTTTTGTCACAAAATTTTCTAGTAAATCAGATTCTTTGTTTTAGACCAAGTTGGAAATATAGAAGGAATAAACCAAAAAAGAAACTATATAAGAGTAATTCAAAACAGAGTGATATAGTCAACTGGTTATGTTAGTTGTATCTGTTACAAAACTTACCTATAACTGTCATACTCCAGGAGATGAAATAAGAGTTAACACCAATCCAAATGATACACATAATGAATGCCAAGGGATAGAATCTCCTGCAGGATACAACAGATGGCACAGTCAAACCCAATACAAACTTAAGGGGCCACGTGTACACCCACCAAATCTTGTACGTTGTAGAATTCTCTTTTGGAAACCGGAAAACACTCTTCTTTGGTTTCGTTTGAATCTCTTCTACAATAATTAGATTAATTAATTATTATTTATAAATAAAACGAAGTATTATAAGACATTTTTATGAAACTTGCTTTTGGATCTCATTGCGGTTAATTGTTTAACTGACATTCGGGTCTTGTTAGCGGTTTAGCGGTTAGGATGTCTAATTCAATAATGGATATTGAGCTTTCTATTTTCTCAATATTTGCCCGAAGCTGGAAAGTTGACGGTGTACTCCACCCCCGTGCCTATGCCATCATAGCTTACTCTAAAGATGAAGATAGTAAAGAGAATAAGTGTAACAATGCAGTCGACGAAGGCTGGACCAATTAAATACTAGTTTTTACATATATCTTATCAAGGTCCTACAGTCCGGAACATCTTTCAACTATCTGTGACAAACAAATGCCCACTATTCCAAAACTTTTCATATTACAACAGATAAGGACTGAAAAATGAAATGTTATTATTCTCTTAAAACTTTAAAATTATAAGATGACCAATTATTATATATTCATTTTATTACTACTATTTTATACATATTTATAAATATTCTAAAAACTATAATTTTCTTAGCCAAGTTTAGAACACACACAAACACTCACGTACACATAACATCAACACACACACACACACGTACACATTTCATTTAAACTATTAACATAATGTTAATTGTCTTGTTTTCATTTTATGATTTTATTTTAATTTGATTTTCTGATCATGTACAGAGTTCCAATAATATCACAGGAAGGGACTGACCTCTAAGACACTGGTACTTATAGTTTAAGGGTCAAGGGTAGTATTAATAAACTATGTTATTATGGGATGAATAAAGATTATATAGATCTTGGATCATAAAGCCAACAGGCTTTGTGTAGAAAGGTTTTTAAATTTAAAACCGACAAAACTGCTTAATGGGATGGTAAAAGAGGCCTTAAGTAAACATTATTGCAATGCGAGATGCATGAACAGATTTCGATTGCACTCTTTTTAAATATACATATCTAATCGATTGACAATCACGGTTTATGTTATTATATAATATCGTAATTGTAGTAATTTAATCTATTCATACTCAGCTTACGCATAAGTAAACTATGATTTACCTTTATCAGTGACGACAGATTTCCCATTCGTTGATACGTCGTTCACCTGCGATTCAGTATTGCTGATATTTTTGTTATCAGTAGCCTCTTCTACTGGCTTACCATCTATTGTCACATTGTCTGTCGAGAAATTATCTTTTATTAATACGATATAACGATTAATTATATTATTGATTATATTCTTAATTTTAAAGGGGTTTTAATCGTGCGATTAGATATAGAGGAAAATAAGTGTAGGTATATCAGCAGCAGTTTGTTTTATGTACGATTTAGAGATGTGGCAAATAAATATTTGTATACTAAAAGTACAAACGATGTATGTTAATGAAAATCGTGATAACAGAATTGACCAAAAAGTAATATTGTTTAAATCAACCGCTTTACAATTGATTTAAAAGAAAGCCAAGATAATATCTCATTTTATTTTATAAATTTCTTTTGTTAACTCCAATTAAAAAAAAATTCAATAGCTCCTACATATAAACGCTCAACTTGTTTTATATACTTTTTAAAATCTCGATGATTATATCCCCATTAAGCGTCTTAAGTGATCTTTTTTAGTAATCTTATAGCTCCTAAATCAGGATGCTTAAAAAACCATTTTTTAATACAAACAGTATTACAGTATCTTACAAAACTCGGATTTTGTACTGGACTCTTTACATGATGTCGATTGCATTAAGTTGCTCCACTATCATCATGCAATCTAACTGTAAATACCTGCTTCATGCCTATATCGTTATAAAATATCAATAAAACGAATATTAAAATCATCGGAAAACCTCCTTTTGAATTTATTTCATCAAACAGGCTTACATCCAATTTAACTTACGTCCCCTAAACTTTACGGGGTTTCTTAGTATATTTAGGAGTCAGTTAGGAGAACTTTGGTTGATTCGCTCGTCCCTGGGACCACTTAACAACTAAAAACTAAAAATAGTGTATGTTGACCTCTTAAACAGACCCGTTACTAAAAGTGACTTTATAAATAGTGATTTACTTAAGAATTTCCTTTAAATAAATAGTGTAAAACCAAAACTATATCGTAAAAGTCATTACAATAATAATACCCTGTGCAATATATAAATAATTTGTGAAAACCAAACGCCTAAAGGGAGTAACTGCAATATGTTTATTTATATACCATACACATTTTAAAGATAGTAAAACATAGGCCTGACGATTACACTATAATATATAACTTACAATTAGATTTTCCTTTAAAGCCCCATTTCTCCAGTAGTCTTTCAATTACACCGAATAACCTTATGCTGTTGAACATAAAGACAAAGTAGAGGATGTATAGGATACCGAGGACTAATGCTTCATACCAGACCACTTGACCATCCCATACAATTGCTACCAGAACTCCAACGGTACTCATGTATATAATAACATCCCTTGTTACAGGACGGAAGTCGATTGCGATAGGCTAAAACAAATTAGAATACTAAAATAATTAATGTTTTCGACACATTGACAATTACTCTTTACTCTTAGCAGTTTTTCTATTTGTATGTATCAAATTTATGAGCTGCCACTATTTATTTTGTGGCACAAGTTATTTTTCCCGTATTTTTTATGAACTTACATTATAATAAGTATAACTTAGAAATAATAAATAGCTATATTTTTTGAGTTGTTAAATTTCCGGCTTTCGTGTTAGCAGAAAAAGAATAAAGAAACTAATGACTGAGTTCTATTCGGATTCTTCTCAGCATATAGCGCGAGGGAATGCTTATAGCTTTAGAATAAATTCCCTTATCATTATATATCAAGATTTGACAATTTAAGTTGAAATTCAATTCGAAAACAATACACAATTTAATATTTATAAGGTACATCGCTTATAATTCGTTAATTTATTTACAAATACGTGTTAAAAAAACATTCGTATCAATACATCGTTTTTAGTAACCTGATAACATATCAAATTTACATTAATAGTTAACTGAATTTTATTGTTTCACTAATTAACAGAAAATTGTGGATATCTAGCGAAGGCTACTTTGTAACTAAATATATCGTAAATTGTATATGAACGACACTAGAACCGACTATTTTTTGAACAATAAAGAAATTATAATTATTATGATTACCCTTCATTTTTTATAGAGACATTAAAATGGACTATTTCTTCATTTTTCAAGTGAAACTTCTTTACGCGAATGAGGGTAAAGTTTTTACGGATGAGACGCGTGATTACCGTCACGAAGATGTGCAGCGTTTTATATGCTAAACCGTTTGAAAGTTAGGTAGTTTTAATATTTACAAATAACGTGTAGGATTTTAATTTACCATTTCTTTTCTCAATTTAAAAAACACGAGGCGTTTTTATTTACAATTCGTTAATTGAGATTTCAATAAATTATTTTATAAGTGTCGGAAAAATAAAGTTTTAGATTTGTATAAATTTTGTATAAGCAAAACTTAAAAATTTGTTTGCCAAAGAAGTTTCACTTTTGACTTGTGTACATTGTACGCATGCACTTTTTTCAACTGCGTACCATTTTTATTTAGACGTAAAAAAGAAAAAAATAAGAGGCAGCCCTTTAATGTCCCACAGTTGGGCACAGGCCTCCTCACTCCGAGGAGCGAATGTTTTTAGAGCATAGACCCTCCACGTTGCTCCACTGCAGATTGGCAGGCATAGTACACAAGTGCACTCTCTACTCCTTCACTCTCATAGACCGGAGAGAGATCAGGCGCAGGACCGACGGCTTAACGTTTTCTCCGAGGCACGGGTGTGGATCACACCACCAACTTCCCAACTTCGGACAAATATTGAGAAAATTTTAATAGAAAACTGAAATTGATTTTTGAAATGGACCGACCCGGGACTCGAACCCAGGACCTTATGTCTGTAGACGAACATGCTAACCACTAGTCCAATGAGGCAATTCATTTAGACGTATGATTATCTAACTACAAAATCTCTTATAAGGACCTCTAAAAATCATTTTAATTTTTATTACTCGAAAAAATGTCAAAATATTATAATCACGTCTTTAAACATAAGAGGATCGGTCTAAAATGTTATGCTAAAAGCTCTTTTAAGGAATAACAAAACTCTAGTAACGCTTTAAAATACTGACTACACTACATGAACTTGAAGACCTATCAACTTGAAAAGTATAATGTAGGACAATGAAAATATAAAAAGTTATTTACAACTTTACTCTATCATTGTTCCTCAAATTACGCAATATGTACTACGTTGACACGTGTAATATATACAAAGGTTATAACCATTGAACAATTGACAATTAAGAAATAAGTACGTCACGGAAATAAATAATTAGACAATAAAAATCAATTACATTTTCCTATTATGTAACGAAAACGATTAATAGGAAATTTATTCTCCATAAAATATTGTAACAGGATATATGTTGCGCAAAAATTTTACTAAGTACTTCTCCGCACTTATATAACTTTCTAGAATAGCACTAGCAGTATATTTCCCAATGGTGCAGTATTTTATTATCCTTAAATTCGAGCCAATATTCCACGCTCCTATTAATACAGTCCCTTATTATATAGTATACTAGCTTAGTAGACTAGGAACTATATTAAATACTATTTACTATCTCAGTATAATAAGTAGGGCTGAAAGTCCAGCGTCATTTACTTGATGCTTGTTTAACTTAGTTGAAAGGAAAGCTCTCCCAGTTACACAGAATTGTGCATGTATTTTTAATGAAACTTTCTTGTTTTATATCATATCAAATTCTCTTAAATAACTTTATTATTTATCCTATATATAAGTAAAATTAAAGTAAGTAACAGCCCATAAATGTCTAAGAGCGAAGCATAGGCCTTTTCCCTTAAAAGAGAGAGGGTTTTAGAGCATAGACCCACCATGCAACTCCACTGCGGATTAGCAGGCTTAGTACACAAACATATATGCAAGTTCACTCTCTATTCCTTCTCAACTTCGGACAAAGCCTGAGAGTTTCTTAACAGAAAAGTCAATATAATTTTTTGTATTCGCTGAACCTGGGGCTCAAACCCAGGACAAGCTGAACAAGCAACCAAAGCAGCAAACAAGCGGTTTATATATATATATATATATATATATATATATATATATATAACNTATTTACATATATATATATATATATATATATATATATACGTATTTTGTCGTATTTTTTTGTTACTACTTGGTAAAGCAAAGTCAACACACAAATACTTCGCGTAACGTGTAAATATTTTTTTCTCTAGCGTGCTATAAGAATCATAGCTATCATTTATAAAAATGATTACATATTAAATTGAAACCCCTTAAATAAAAAAAGAGCTTGTGTACAAATGTCTGAACACATGTCAGAAGTGAATCTAATTTTTAAGTCTTGTTTATATTTATACGAATGTAAAACTTTAGATTTCCGACACTTAGAGGGTGGGGAAGAGGAAGATATGTTAGGAATTTAATGAATTGAATTGTCATAAAAATAATAATAGTGTCAAAAATTAATACAAATAATTTATGAAATTCTCAAATGAAGAATTGTCAATAAAAATACCATGTGTTCTTTGTCAATATTAGAAATTAGAAATTCAATTTTGTTAAATATGAGAGCAAATATGAGAGCCTTGCTTTTTGACGGCCTCGCTGGCGCAGTGGTGCGAATATTCGCTTTGCTAGCGGAGGTCCCGGGTTCGATCCCCGGTAGGACGAATTTAGGAAATTGTATTTTCTAATTTGTCTGAGTCTGGACTGGTGGGAGGCTTCGGCCTTGGCTAGTTACCACCCTACCAGCAAAAACGTACCGCCAAACAAAGAGATTTGTGTTCCGGTACGATGCTGTGTAGAAACCGTAAGGGGTATATCGCCTCTTAGCAGATTAGCGCGCTTCCATCTTAGATTGTATCATCACTTACCATCAGGTGAGATCACAGTCAAGCGCTAATCTGTCANCTTTTTGAAAGAAATCTCATCTCACTTAGTTGATGTCACCCGTGACCCTAAGGCCGGGTGGTACTTCGGACAGCGTATAAGTATCGCTGTCCAAAGAGGTAACGCTGCCAGCCTTATGGGCACCCATCCATTTGCTTCTAATGGCGCATTTTAGTAACTTTTATTTTGTCTGTATTAATGTTAAGGTTCGATATAATGTTATCATGGTTAATTGTATTAAATAATAAATCGAATTTTATTTTGTTTTTGAATTAAAAATTTAGAAAAGAGTTATTTAGTAAATATTAAAACTACCTAACCTTCAAACGCATTAGCGTAAAAGTCGCTGCACATCTTTGTGATGCTAATCGCGTGTTTCATCCGTAAAATTTTTATCCTCGTGCGCCTACAAAAGTTTCACTTCAAAAAATCATTAAAATCAATGGAGTAGTTATAGAGCTTATCAAAATCAAACAATGACGAATGTAATTTGTATTTATATATGACTAGTAATTTACCAATTTGAGTAAGAAGCTGTCTTTGATATCATTATCCGTTATATAGTCAATGTTGATGGACTATTCCCAAGACGGTTTACTAATAACTGCCTCAGATGAAAGTCTGCTGTCACATCGAATATAGAAAATTAGTTCGAAAATCCGCTAAGCTGGAAATGGATCTGAAGATATTGTCTAATTGGCTTGTAATAATCCATTGTAAAACTTATTAAAACTCAAAATATATATTTCAAATTGCCAACTTCATTTTGGTTGCAATAAGGCTTGCACTAGATTAAGATTAATATAATTTTATCACTCATTTAAACGTGCATAATAATGAAAACATTAACCGTCACCCGTAAAGTGAAATGACGTGAATACGGCTTTAAAACCGTATCCAAAAAACGAATGATAACAAAATCGGGGGATACAGTTTGTTGTTGTAGCTACATGTGTATCACCTCCATCCGAAATTCAATTACACAACTGGATAGCTAAAGGATCAATGAATTTATTACGGTAAGTAAAGACTGTAACATATCACGTGCTGTGGAGAGGATACCACACCATTTTGAATCTATTAAACGTTACGAGACGTATTTACGTACAGCCAACGGCCGTGTCCATAAAACAGCCTCATCCCATTATTCATTTAAAAGTTTTTGCATAAGTGATGCATAAATAAATAATAAATTAAACCTGAACTTATAACACAAACTCCTTTTACCCATAAGTATGGTCTAATAACGTTAATTAATTAATTGAGTAAAGAGTTTCTCTACATAAAAAGTTTTTTCTGGTGCAATCCAAAAGAGTACCTTCATATTTCATTAAATCCTAATCAAAAATTCTTTATTTAAGTAGACCTTTACAGTACATTGGAGTCGTAAAATCTAGCAAGATTCTCATACTACTTTAAATGTGCGAATATGATTTAAAAGAATGATTTAACATCTAAAGTTACGATGGTTTCTTCGCGACCTGTTCTGTTAAAAAAAATCACAGGAAACTCAATGTAGTGTCCATTTTTTAATTACCATCTTTACGGTTTTTGTTTAATTCTGTATTCAAGAGTATCAATTGTCTAATATAGTACTTCCCATATTTTTTTTTCCAATTTGCGACTGGTGATATAAAGAACGACACAAGCAATTTATTTGTCCTCAAAGTAATCCTTCAAATTACATAACCATTTCTCAATTAGCTTTCGTTTAATAAAAGATTTAAACTTATTAAGTGACATCTTGGTAATTTCTAATGGGAGTTTGTTATCGTGACGTTGACCTTGAAATTACTGTCAATTTTATGCAGCCTACTAGTATTTATAACAATGAGGCGCATTGATTTCTTCGTATTCTTTTATTTTATTTTTCTTTTACTTAAAATAGAGCAATGGAGTTATAGGTACGCACTTTTGAGTAATCTATCAAATTATATCACGACTTTTCGCTTTAAGAGGATCAAAAACAAAAATTATATAAAAAAAGATACATACTGCAACTGCAGCGAGACTCCCAATAGCTGCAACTCCGAGCATATTAAAAATTGCAGAACCCACAATTGTGCCAATCCCCATATCAGACTGTGTTAGGAACGTCGATATAACATTTACGAAGAACTCGGGACATGATGTCGCAACTGACATGAATGTAGCTGCTGCCACGTTCTGTAAACATAATAAAGAAAACCAAAAAAATAAATTACCATGAAAGCTAAATAAACAAAAACAATGTTACTATTTTAGAAAAGTAACAAAAATATGATTTCGAATTACAAATATAAAAATGCGAAAGTATCTCGGTCTGTCGCACTTTCACGACAAAACTACTGGATCGATTTAGATGAAATTTGGTACACAGATAGATAGTTTAGAGCCTGAGATAGGGCATAGGCTGCTTTTTAATGCGGAAAATAATTGTAAGGGTTGAAAATATCGTACAGCTAATATTTTCATATATATAATTTCTTTTGTGCATGTAGTTGAAGTACTAAACGGCTAGGCTAATTTTGTTGATTTTTTTGTGCGGCTTCAGATGGATCCAAGAATGAATGTCAATTCCTAAGCTATTTAGCACTTACTAAAATTTGAACTTTGAAACTTTGAACGTAAAAAACGTAAATTTTCAATATTTGTAAATATATAAATAGTTTATCGCAAGTTATTTTAATTGAAAATTAATAATTATAGATTATAATCGAAAAGGAAGTCCTCCTAACAGAGGTTTTCTTTAAAACTGAAAAGCAGGCCTTTGCTTTGTAATAATTTGCAATTGAATGTCATAAATTAAATTCAGCTTAAAATAAATTAAAAACTTAAAAAGCTTCAGGTATCATACAAGTAAAAACAATGTTTTTAAACTTTATAAATATCTTTACAAAACATTCTATAAGATAACTTAATGTATATTTTATCGTCCCATTGCTGGGCTTTCACGCTTGTAAGAGAGAGAGGGGCTTTAGAACTTAGGCCCACCAGACTGCTACAAAGAGGTTTGGCGGCACAAATCGCCCAGAATTGCTCCCGGAAAATATATGTTTTCTTATTATATTTTCCTTCATCGAAAAGCACAAAGATGCATTTTTACTAACAATCCGAAATGTATGTATTTTTGCAGAGAAAAAGTTAGTGATAATAGCCCAGGGTTTGAACCCAGGTACCCGGATACGAATCCATGCTTCCTAACACATATTTTTATTGTTCGCAAAGCATTTGCTTGAAAGAATTTATTAAAACTGTATGTTACTTTGTAAGCAAACAAATTATAATGCCGCCTTAAATACAGTTCGGTCTAGTTTAATGACTTTGCTAATGGAGTTAGTCGCGTTACAATGTATCACTCTCTCTATCTCAAGTATAATTGAATTACTTGTATTGCTTCAACATTTATATATATAATCAAATTTTAGTGTATCTTTGCAATTTCAAATTACCACAACTAACAACTAATAAAACATATTCGGTATTTTTATTAACCAAAGTTAATTTTAACCCTTATTTTTGTTCTCGCTAATATGTGATTATGACGAAACTTTTACTGGCAGATAACTGATGTTTTAAGGAGTAAATGGAACAGTTACTTTTAAATATATATAATAAGCCCAACTTTTATGCTATTTTAGGCACGGTACGACTCGAACTAGATAACATTTCTAAATTATTATCATTTTTTCAACACTAGCTGGTTTCCGCGACTTCGCCTGCTTAGTAGTCATATCTATGCAAGGCATTTACTTTTATACCAATTGCAATACAATGTTGTGCAAGCTTATCACTGATAAAATCTGTCATTACTTAGAATAGATAAACTAAGAATGTACTACAAGTTTACAAAAGGTAGGTCAGTACTTAAAAAATGTAGTATCTTACCTTGATTAGACAAAAACTTATGTTTATTTCGTATGAAATGCATTTATATAATTACTTATTTCAATTTAATGGTCTATAATGAGACATACAACGGTATTGAGGGAGAATATATTATAAACAGTCATCATTCAACAAATTCAAGATAACTGAAAGAGATACTTTCACATTCGATGACCTCACCACATTAATACATTTTATGCCGACTGTTTTTTTAAACTCAAGTTACTATAAACATAAGTATTATAAGATTCCATGTTATTTCAAATGGAAATCGCTTCACAGAGTTTGTAAAATAAACAGAGGACTTCGTAAAAGATTATCTACGCAGTTTTATTTGCTTTCAATTTGAATAATCTTTTAGAAGCTTATTAAGATTAAAATAAAAATATTAAAGCATCATTAAATTTATTCGTAAAAACTTTGTGACACACAAAAAGTAAGTAAGTAGCAGCCCATTAACGTCTCACTGCTAGGTACAGGCCTCCTCACTCTGAGGAGCGAGAGCTTTTAGAGCATAGACCCGCTGCTCCACTGCGGATTGACAGGCATGGTACATAACACAACTGACACGACCGGAGAGAGGTCAGGCGCAGGACCGAGGCTTACCGTGCTCTCCGAGGCACGGGGGTGGATTACACCGCCAACTTCCCAACTTCGGACAAATTGAGAAAATCTTAATAGAAAACTCAATATTGACTTTTAGATTGGCCCGACCCGGGACTCCGACCCTCCTGGGTTGGAGGTCAGACATGAGGTCCTCCTCATGTCTGGAGTCGAACATGCTAACCACTAGACCAATGAGTGACACATAAAATACAATATAATTAAATTCATAATAGGAGTTCTTTTATGTCGTTTCGTAAAACAAAATCATATTTTTCCTATGCCGCCTTTTTTTGGAAAATTCAAATAAAGTTATGCCAATAACATCTTCGCAGATTTGAACATGCGTTTTTAATACAACAAAAAAGGACTAATTATTAGACCCAAATAGTGATAAATTAATATACTTATTTATCAATATTGAGGACTTGTTATGTTATAATTTAATAGAATATTACGCACCTAGGGCCGAAAGTATAACATCGCCGCCCGCGTGATAAAAAAGCAGATGGCAATGCCATATTTTCTCGTCCCATGATGCATGTACAACTTTTCATCAGACCGGGATAGAAATTTCAACAATAATGTAATTAATTAAGTTTAAAATATTATGAAATAGAATTAGATATTGAATTAATTGCTCGCATGCTTCGACTACTTAACTAAGCAACAAGTTGTTTGCTCATTTATATTTGACTTTTAACACACAAACTATATTACAGCCTAACAATCAAAAACGCAATAAGTCTACAAAACTTAAGAAAATATTTTAAATAACTTCGATAAAATAAGTTGTTCTAACGAATCTTAAGAATAATTAAGTGAACCGAGTGAATTATAAATTTGATAACGCAACAAATAAACTGCCAAATATTATGACATTTAAATTAAGCATTTATTTAATCGGAAAGCAATGTGTAACTTTCGATACACGTATAAAGAAAAAAAGAAAGAAAGCTTTATTCAGAGCACTATGAGTTACATACACTTAAAATAATGAACAATAATAATAATAATAATTGCACAACATTTAAACAAAAGTATAAAAGCTGTGATGGCCTGATTGGCCACCACATAGCCCCGAAACCAGCTCGGCTTATGCCATGTGCCATAAATATGACACATGGCGCCGATTTTCAGCTGCAGCTTTTAGCAACAATATGAAAAATAATAATTTCATAATAAACATACCTGCGGAATCTTCAAGTCTTCACATATCATTTCAACACATGGAATGAAGTAATCATTGCACACAATTGCTAGTAGGGTAAATGAGTAAATGCCAAAAATGACATACAGCATGAATGCACCCTGACGTAGCTGCTCGTCTGAAAAAAAAACGAAAACATAATTGAGAAAAATATAATATATACCTTGTGTAAATATAGAGAACCTTTCTTAGTTAATCTACTTCACTGATAAAATTTGTAACGAAATTGACGTAACTATTGTTTTGAACGGTTCGTGATGTAATATAGAGATTCAAAAAATATTAAATACATTTATTCTAATTACATCCTTCTAAATGAAAATGTATTCTAAAATTTGTTTAAAAAGGTAAGTAGCGTCCCACTGCTGGGCACAGGCCTCCTCTTTCATATGTAAGAGGGTTTTTAGAGCATAGACCCACCACGCTGCTCCACTGCGAACTGAATCCGACACGACTGGAGCGAGATCGGGCTCAGGATCAATGGCTTAACGTGCTAAGTTTGTTTATTCTCTTGTATTCAAACTAATAATAACTCATTTAAAATGTTATGATTTAGAATTATTGTCATTAGAAATCGGCACATTATCATTAATATAAAAATTTTCAGCCAAAGATATAATATCTTTAGATGAAAGCCTTTTATCAGTTTAATGAGTCATAAAGATATCGTGACGATAAAAATAACTAATTAAATTTTGATTATACAAAATCAATGATCAGGAAAGAAACAAATATAATATTCTGTTCGTTAATAAACAATAATATTTTTTTCGCTATATAATATCGCTATAATAACAAATCGTTAGTTATTTTATGAAAGTTTTTATTAGTACTTGACTGTAATTTTACTTGAAGATTAGGGATGATACTGTCCAAGATGGAAGTGTGCTAACCTGGTAAAGGGTAAATTATCGCTCGTGATTTCTACACAGCATTAAACTTCTACGTTTTTGCTGGTATATTGGTGACTAGACTGAACCTTATCTTATGATGCTGCCAATCTGCTGTTTCTAAATGTTTATAAACATTAGTAAACATTTTATAACAGAAATTTGATCACAATGTTAAAAAACGTTTTCGTGTTTGGTAATATTAGTAAGTAGCAGCCCATTAACGTCCCACTGCTGGGCACAGGCCTCCTCACTCTGAGGAGCGAGGGTTTTTAGAGCATAGACCCATCACGCTGCTCCAATGCGGATTGACAGGGATAGTACACAAGATCAGGCGCAGGACCTCCAGTTTAACGTGCTCTCCGAGGCACGGGGGTGGATCACACCGCCAACTTCCCAACTTCGGCCAAATATTGAGAAAATTTTTTATAGTACACATACATACGTAACATTTTTATATAACAGTGTGTTATCACCATTAACTGTCCAGTATTCGTTTAATTTTTATTCATCTAGTAGTTAAAAACTAGTGTATTAAACTTTGTAATGTGTAATATAGTTTCACATATTAATTAATTAATTAAATTTTTTCGGTAAAAAAAACTCACGAAATAGGTTACAAGATTTCTTTCTATTGAACAAGTCTAAGAAGGTCGTACTAGATGGCAACGGATATTGTTTATAGAGTGAACGAACAATGTTGTCCTAACCAATTTCATTAGTGTCACAAAGTTTACAGTCACATAAATCGGTTCCACAATCCAACTTGTTCAGAAGTTTAATAGTGCATCACAAGAGATTCAAATGCGACAAGCGTATTAACATAGATTTATTGAACCTATTAGATAGAGGCCGAGATACTGGACAGATTCAATTTCCTCCAGAATTAAATAAGGACTTAACTATCACAGTGTTTCCGTACTTCTGTAACTGACTTCTGTAGAATTCTAGCACTAATAATTTGCTCACTCGTAGATATATACTTACATACAACAATGTAAAAATGTGTTTATATAAAAGACATTATTTCTACTTAACGGACATACCGTTATAGACTTTAAAATTATCCAACCTGGCTGGATGGTAGAAAGCATTAATTCAAAGATGGTTTTAAACAACTAAATTAACTTATTAATTGTGACAACATTAAAACTTTTCATGTTCAACTGCCTCATTGGTCTAGTAGTTAGCATGTTCGACTACAGACGTGAGGTCCTGGGGTCGAGTCCCAGGTCGGGCCAATTTAAAAATCAATATTGACTTTTCTACTAAGATTTCCTCAATATTTGCCCGAAGTTGGGAAATTGGCGGTGTGATCCACCCCCGTGCCTCGGAGAGCACGTTAAGCCGTCGGTCCTGCGCCTGATCTCTCTCCGGTCGTGTCGGATTCCCGTCACATCGGACTATGAGAGTGAAGGAATAGAGAGTGCACTTGTGTACTAAGCCTGCCAATCCGCAGTGGAGCAG
>JACTOM010000069.1:2974675-3019900 GCA_015832385.1 Elymnias hypermnestra | reverse complement strand
TAACCCAGAGGGTGCTTAGTCAGATAACCTGTCCGGTTACTAGCTAAGCACGCGGGTAAGCGACCCCGGGTGCCTCGAGCTGTTACTACCGCTACAATTTCTCCCCTCCGCGGTAGAAATATCCTATCCCCAACCCAAATACCCCCCCGAAACTCCTATCTGACTGTCATTTCCTATTTATAACATTCCACACCGATAAATGGCGGTATATCCATTCCCCGCTGACCCAAATGCTAGAGACCGATAACGGGCAGCAGCGTTATCGGTGCGAGGGGGTCAGCACTGCGATCACCAACCCGCCTGCCAAGCGCGGTGATTACCGGCAAAACCAAAAATGAAAACCACAAGGCAGCAACGGCCCCCAGTCCCCGGCAGCTATTCCTAGCTCTGGCAGCGGTTATGGTAATGGCGGGGCAGGGGGTGTTAAGAATCTCCGGAAGAGATTCCGCTGCCAACCCCGACGACTTGACCTGGTAACATACAACGCACGCACCTTGTGGACCGACGAAAAGATTTATGAGCTGGAAGAAGCAGTAAGCAAGCTACACTGGGATGTTGTAAGATTATCCGAAGTCCATAGAGAGGGGGAAGACACAGTAATCCTCAAATCCGGTAACTTGCTTTACTACCGGGAGGGAGAACACCAATCCTAAGGGGGTGTCGGGTTCCTCGCCTACAAATTCCTCGTCAACAACGTTATAGAAGTTAACAGCGTGTTCAACAAGGCAGCGTACCTGATACTCAGAATCACCAAACGGTATTCGCTGAAGGTCATCCAGGTTTACGCACCCACATCATCGCATCTGGACGATGATGTAAAGGTTATGTATGAGGACATATCCAGGGCCATACATACCTCTAGGACCTTCTACGTTGTGATGGGTGATTTCAACGCAAAACTTGTTTTTTTTTTTGTTTTTGTTGCGAAAAACGTTGTTGTCAATGTCGAAAATGAGTTTTATTAGTTTAAACTTATATAATATTATACATAAATAAAATACCTGGAAAAATATGTTACCTTGGCCTTGGTTATTGTGCGTATTTTTCCTACATAAGCCTCAGAGTTGATCCGGGGCTGAATAAATTACAATATGAATTAGATAGGAATACATTTGCCGTGACTAAATTACCATGGCACCGGAAATCTGTGTTTAACACGTAGATCATTTTTTGACACGACCCTCTATGTCCAAAATAATAATATAAGCGCGGAATTAAAAGTTGCTTTACTTATATCTGTAATAAACTCTTAGAAGACATCTTGCAGAATTTTATTTATACATTTTATTGCACATTTGTTTCATATAACATACAATAAAATTAACTCATATATAAGAAAAGGAAAGTGTAATAGGCTGAAGTATTTATTTTTGTTTAGTTTGATATTCACACGTTTTGGTTCGAAACTTTTTTTTATATTGTCATCTATATAGGACACTTTTAAAAGTTGAAGACTATTTTGTGTGTAAATAAATAAACGGTGCAAGTATGCACTACAATTGAAAAGATCCCGGGTGCGATTTCGAAAAGGCAAATTTATCAAATTCAAATGTGTTATACATATTTGTAATTTAAACTGGTTGGAGGTTTCTCCTAGTGTTAATATTCCGCAAGCAAAGATATGCACCCCAATATAATGCAACGTAGAAACTATTACGGGGTAACTTATTATTTATTTATCTTTTTCCAAACTAGTTAGTGATCATCTTAGATAACATTAACTCTTGCTGCCAGGTGACATCGCAGTCAAGCCTAACCCGTACTCTATATGAAATATTAAATAAGCTAATTCATAAATTTAAATATTTGAACAATATCAACAATTACAATAACCATGAAAATTTCTAACATAGCTTATGAGTTCTATTTTTGTATACACTAATTTTTAAAGTGTACACAACCGAAATAGCACCGATGTGTAAAATCCACTTTAGCAGAAAACTCGTTATTCTTAAAAGGAAAATAGTTAAATCCGCACTGATTTTCCCGTGTTATAAGGTATTTACAATATGTACTCTTCAAATATCTGTTTCGTTTTATTCCAAGATAATTCTTGAAAACTAATTGCGGTATAATTGACTTGAAGCCGTGGAATACTTAAATATTTATAAATATTGTAGTGGTGTACTTAACATAAAGATAGCGTGACATATTTAAGTACTTATAATTAAAAATGAATATTAGAAGACATCGATGCGATATGCGTTTCTAAACAATATATGTGATTGTTGGCATTTCCTTGACAATTACTCATATTGTAGCATTAACTTGAAGTCATTCATATGAGTGCATATGCAATCTATGGCTGGCATTGGCTGGAGTTATATAATTCAAATTATAACGTGTCTATAATGATATATTTTTTCTTTTATATGTAATCGTAATTTAATTTTGACTTTAAATTTTAAACTGCAATGTAATTTTTCTTTAGTAATTTCATTTTTGTATTTATTATAATTTTTTTTTTAATTTGAAAAGGGATTTTAAATAGAATTATCAAGACTTGATAATATTACTTGTAAAAAAATTCCATTTCGCGGCTTCAGCCTACAGTTAATTATTTCTCTATTACCTGCTAAATGACATTAAATAATAAATTAATTAAAAGTGCGTGCGTATAAAGTACACATATCAGTATTGAAAGATCTTTCTTAAAATAGTAAGTGTCCAAAATTAATACAAATAATTTTGATATTAAATTTAAAATTTAGAAAAGACGATTTATAAAAATAAATTATTTTATGAAAAATAGTGTTTTCAATTATAGAATGACGAGTGGCAAATTAAAATGCCACATGTTATTTGTAAATATTAAAACTGCATAATCTTCAAACGAATTAGCATAAACAAACGTTGTACACCTTCTAATCACGTGTTTCATCCGTAAAAATTTTACCATCTTGCACTAAAAGAAGTTTCACTCCAAAAACAGAGGTTAATATATCACATCAATTTTTGACAATTCCAATTTTCATGTGACAATTAACTGTGGCAAATTAACTTAAATTTGGATAGAAAACCTTGAAATTACTTATCAGAAAGAAGAAAACGCACAGAACTCCCCTCTGGGTACTTTGAAATTATAAATAATTAACAGGAATCAAGTACATTATTCATTTATTCAAATGATTCAATAATATTCATCAACAACTAATTAAACACCGTAAAAGAATTTATTGAAGTAGAACTCCCGGAATACTGAACAACTTATAAAAAAAAATGTTCCAAGGAAACGCACGAAAGTTGAAACCAACAATGATATCTAATTTTTTTAACAGATTAAGTTATAATATTAACACTCTACTTTATTAATACATGTAACAGTATGTATATATTACGTATTTATGTTTGTCTTATTGCCTACCTCCTTGATTAGTTTCAGCTTTTTTAACCCAAGCTTATCTGGAAGAAATCGCTATCTAGCCTATTGTACTTTTATTTCTCTCATAAATAAGTTTATTTTAATGTACATTATAAGCGACAAATGTGCTTTATTGTACATTAGTATAAATAAAAACGTACACTAACAAAATGTGTAAAATAAAGTTTCTTTAAATTAACTATATAAAAAATTTTTACTTACCATCAAAAATGCCATCCGGAAAATTTTCCACAGAATCACTCATAGAGCGCTCTACTTCCTGGATGACATTTCCGACAACTTCCGTCTTTGTTCTGAGCCAAGGCTTCCAGTGCCACGTCTCCGACTCCTCAGTCAATTTCTTCATCAGTTCTCTCGTGATGTACACCGTTTCACCATTATCATTCAGCACCGTTAAATATTTAGAGTCATCTCCCGTTACATCTACACAAAGTATTTCATAACTTAATATACTGAACAATACATAATGCCTAACTTAATAAGTGAAACATCAAGACGTTATCTCAAAAATCAAGATTATTATTTAAGAAAAAATTCATCTACTGATGTTACGCTGCAGTAAATAACAGTAACATGTATTTCCACCTTATTTGCTTTGCATATGTGAGTATATGTCAGTCACGATATGTGAATTAACAATGATTTAAAAATATATTATTTCAGAATAATGTAATATGTTATTATATGAAAACCTACTATTGACAAATATAAAAATTGGTTCTATATAAAGTACGTAATAATTAAAATTGACTGATCTCTTCAATAGTCGATGAAAGACTGTTGTTACAGGAAAAATCGTAAACCTTTAATAGTGTAAAAACCATAATCTCACATTGGATCGATTTCTGAATGATGGGACATTTATCATTTTTATCAATGAACATGATAAATACTCCGTAACTAACTGTCGAAATGTACCGTACATGTTTGACAAATATTATCATATTGTTTGTAAATAAGTACTCGTAACGAATGCACAATAAAAACAATAATTAAGTACGTCAATTACGTTATTATTTTAAAAAATAAGTTGTAGTTGTAAATATGTTTATTTGCAAAGGCGTGGAAATTTCGATTCTCTATAGCCTTTTAGTTGTTTAAAACGTATTTTATAGAATTTATCACATTTTCAGTAGTTGATTTTTCTTCGTATTTTGTAAAAGGATTATGTAAATCCTTAAAGGACCGTCCTTTACCCGAAATAACATGTAATATCTACCTTCAGTGTAAAACTGAAGACGTATGATATATTGATACAAATTAAGTAAATAATCATCTAGTAAAAATATGTATTTCATCATTTTTTGTTTAGCCGTTTACGTTATACTTTGAATCTTTAACCTCGGTTTTCCTTATTCAACTATATCATTTATCAAACGACTGAACAGAAAAGAAATTCGTTTTTAGTAGTAAAAAAAATGCAAATATTTCATGCCTTATATTTTTCGTCTATTTCTGATCTAAATTCTCAAAGTTTTGTTCTTTTTATGTAAAGTCAAAAGTTTTGTGTTGACCCATTTAAAAGGTATTATACATATTACATATTTTATTATTACTGCATTAAAACTATCTAAAAATGATTAATTTTAATACTGTAAATTAACTTATTCATTAAAGCCGCGACAGCATCGCTAAACCAATTGTGCGAGTAGTCGCTAGCAAAGGTGTAGGCTTCGATTCTCGGCAGGACAAATTCAAGAAATTCCAATATCTAATTGTGGCTTCTTTATAAGAGGCAATGGTCGGAGTACGGGAAACTGCAGCAGATGCTGCTCTTCTTCGGAGGAGGAGGCTGGACGGCAGGAGGCGTCTTTACGAACGCCTCTTTTCTCCTCCTTGAACATCCTCAGTTGGTTTCATCCGGAAGTGTCAGTGAATGCGCAAGGGAGCCTCTGACACTCCCAATTCAGGGTGAGGAGGGTGTTGCTGGGTTTTAGTAGGTATTCTGGCCGTGCCGGCGAGTTCCACACTCCCTGCCTCTGGCAGGGGTACGCAAATGCATTTCCCAGCGAAAAAAATAACTAATTAAGGCTGAGTGTGGCTTGTTAACACCGTACCAGCAAAGATGTTCCACCTTGCTATATTGTAACTATAACTGATAAATTACCTTTTCCCGGGGTAGCGTGCTTCCGTATTAGACTGTATCACCACTTATCATCAAGTAAAATTACTGTCAAGTGCTAATCTGACAGATTTTTTTTAAAACCAAGAAAATAAGTGAAAAGAGGTAATGAATGAAACTAGCATTTATTGAAGGTTAACAAGAAAAATGATGCCTTCTTGTAATTATTGACAAATCAATGTCATGTCCGTCTGTTTCCAGAAGAGATTAAGCGACATAACTGTTCTAACAATATGTTACTTATGTATTTATATCATATACTAGTTAACCCACGCGACTTCACCTGGGTATACTTATATGTACTTTGAATTTTACTACCAATTAAACGAAACAAACACTGATACAGGTTTTCTTATATGTGTATAGGTGGAATTATATTCTACAGAAAACACCTGTATTAATATAAGGGTACTATACCAAAAACCAGATATGCAAAAGAACATACAGAGATATAGTAACATATATTTTATAAATGATCAACGACTACAAAATGAGTCTTCATAAACAATAGAAATTCTTAGATAAAGTGTTATCATTATCACTTGGAAATTTCGTTTTGCATTATAATGTATTAAGGCTAAATTTATTAAGGTCAATTAGATATTAACTAGTTTCAAATTCCCTCAAATACATTTTTATAATTACATTAATACACACACATCAAAATTCAAGTTAAATCGTGAAATATATCAGGGAATTTTGATAAAATAGATTTTCTTTGAGAAAAGAATTGAACTTTAAGTTTAATGTGAAATAATTGTATTAAAACTAACCATGACAACATTATATAGAACCTTCAATAAATGTAATTCAATTGTGCCATCAGAAGCAAATGGATATATAGAATATAAAGAATTATAGTGTATGTTCTATGTTATATTTTTGAGAAATAACTTTATTATAAATACAGTAGGACAAAGTCATATATTGTAACACGTGAAGTTCAAGATATTTGATATTACATCAGATAAACTGTATTAAAGGAAGCTTTCTTTCAACCTAAATTAGTCGTTTAACTTTCAGCTATTAAGTCGAAATAAAATGAAAACTTGGAAAATAAAGTAAAAAAGTATAAAAAAGTGTTATAGAATGGCTTGGTAGTAATAATTTGAAGGTAAATATATCAAGACCAGCTTAATTCAATATCAAATACAAAGTAGACCACATCATCTTAATATTTAATTTAATCAGAAACATGTGTGGGAAGTGATATTACTCTTTTATGCATAAAAATCGATAGAAACCTATCAGATATATGTAATTGGAAGGCCTGCATACAAAAACTCTATTATAAAATCTGTAAATATGTATGCTTTGATTTCATATTAAATTATTAGACATAGAGGAAAAAATGAAAAAAGATTAAGAAATCTTTTCCGTTGCACATTGTAGTACTTTTAACAATGATTTTTTCTGGAATTTTATATAAATTACTATATAATATTAATTTATGTTGACATATATTATAGTTTATTTTGAGAAAGCCTATTGCATCGGGTTCAATACACTATATAATCTACTTGTATTGATTTTAATTTCTTCTATTAATATATAACATAATTGTACAAACGAGCGAGACTAATAATCAACTCGGACAACGAATTATTCTATAACAAAATTATAAACTACAAAAAGGTATTAAAGATCATTTACTTAAGATTTATTCTTAGAAAAAGTTTACAACTACATACAGCAAGGAATTTTTAATCTTTTACACGTTAATTAATTAGTTGAACTTTAAGAAATTATAATTAATATTGTCTTGGTCACCGGATATGAAGTAATAATCAGGGGAACAATGGGAAAATTTACTGTAAAGTGTAACTAAGACTAGATTATCGGAAACAATGGATTCGTAACTGAAGAAAAACTTTATTACTTACTAAAATCTTCTAGAGCCCAACTGAACGATACAGATAGCCATATCGTTAAGGCAAAAACAACGTGCGACTGATATGCAACCATTTTCCGCTCCAATCACTACAGCCCAAAGAATCGGTCACACTTTACCTGAAAATAATATATCTATGTATAACATTTTCACATATCATTTGATAAGACATACAATTTTGCATGTCGGCAGTTTATAATCAATAGTCTCGATCGAGTCTCGAATTTAGTTATAACTTGTATGTGACAATATCAATATACAAATTTATTACATCACTTTATAATACATTCTTCAGAATGCTACTGGTAAAATACAGAATATATTCAGCGTGTACGAAATAAAATGTTTTAAACAAGTAATATATGCTTTCTATGTATATTCATCACATATCTAAACTAATATTATAAAAGGAAGCATTTGTGTTTTTGTATGTAAATTGGTATCTTTGTAACGTTTTTAAAAACTACTGGATCTTCTCAAAAAAGAAACAGGGACCCCTAATAAAATTGCATTAATGTAATGTACGGTTTGAAAAAAAATTGTCATAATAAATCTGTCATCGCGTTCGCTGGGGAAACAAGTAATATATGCTTTCTATGTATATTCATCACATATCTAAACTAATATTATGAAAAGGAAGCATTTGTGTTTTTGTATGTAAATTGGTATCTTTGTAAAGTTTTTAAAAACTACTGGACCTTCTCAAAAAAGAAACAGGGACCCCTAATAAAATTGCATTAATGTAACGTATGGTTTGAAAAAAAATTGTCATAATAAATCTGTCATCGCGTTCGCTGGGGAAACAAGTAATATATGCTTTCTATGTATATTCATCACATATCTAAACTAATATTATGAAAAGGAAGCATTTGTGTTTTTGTATGTAAATAGGTATCTTTGTAACGTTTTCACTTAAAAACTACTGGACTTTCTCAAAAAAGAAACAGGGACCCCTAATAAAAATGCATTAATGTAACGTATGGTTTGAAAAAATTTGTCATAATAAATCTGTCATCGCGTTCGCTGGGAAAACTATTGCTGATAGAACAAAACAATGTTCTTCACTAATTTCATTGTAATTTCATTTTTATATTTGACATGTTATATTTTAATTTAATTTCTAATTTTAATTTGGATCTTTAATTTTAATGTTTATTTTTTACTAACACTTTATGGATCTTTGTCGTCTGAAATAAATGATTATTATTCTAGTTTAACACTCACGTCCGTGTACGCAAATATATACTATTCTATTGTAAATAGAAATAATTATTATTACTATTATAGAACATATTAATATCTACAAAAAAGTCTGCGATACCATATGTCCAACGACTGTAGTTATGTCACTATTACTACTTTTTTGCATTTTAAAAGTAAAAAAAGTGGCGAAACTAATCAAACCATATTATTTATGCTTCTGTATTAATCCTTATCCTATTAATTTTATATACAACCATTTCAATACCTGTAAAATTATTTTTAAATTATTAAATTCGGAGCTACCATTGAAAAGATATAACGAATTAAAAAATGTTAATCTGAAGAATGTTGTGGCGATCGTTACGAATGAAAATGCGACTGGTGAGTTAGCTCATACTCCAAGAATACCATGGTAACCTTCGATATACCTATACTGTTTTTTTTTATCAAGCTAACAATTGTTGGAGCGATTTAAAAAATTCTTTCATTACCTCCTTGAAATCACTTAGTACAAAGTTTCCCATAGTCTCATGGGAACAGGAACTACGTGGATGAGAGCTAGTAGTAGCTCCTTACTATTTTTTCATAAAACTACACACATATAGACGTAAAATATTTTGATAGATGGGGAACAAGTAAAAAAGGTGAAAGAATTTGTATACTTGGGATCTAAATTTACAAAAGATGGAACATGTGAAAGTGATATTGAAAGGAGAGTGAATGCAGGGAATATTGTAAATGGCGCTCTGCACGCCTTTATGAATAGCCAGAGGGTCTCTCAAAGGGCTAGACTAGTTGTGCATGCAGGAGTGTTGATGGCAACAGTTATGTATGGTAGTGAAAGTTGGGTATGGCAGAATAATCACAAAAGTAAAATAAATGCGGTAGAGATGAGAGCATTGAGAAGTATGAGTGGAGTAAAACTGAGTGACAGAGTAAGAAATGTGTGATAAGTGACCGTTGTGGTATAAAAGAAGACGTAGTGACTAAAATTGAGAAAGGTATGCTTAGATGGTTTGGACAGAAAAGAAAAAGAGAGAGAGAGGAGACTGACAAAAATGATTTATGAGTCAAAAGTGAATGCGAAAGTTGGAAGAGGAAGACCAAGGCGAACGTTCCTGGACTAAAACCAGAACATTTTAATTAAGGGCCAAGTCAAGAGTACTCTAAACCGACGAACTTGTATGAAAGGTTTAATGAAAATTATCGGTGAATAAGATTTTACTTGCTGTTTTTCTCGTTGTTACCCATGAAGTTCTCAACCCCATGTTACTATGTAAAAATCGATAATACTTTAGTATATTTAAAATATTAATAAAATGAAAAAGATAATTTTCGGTACAATGTTAATTCCGTTAATCTATTGAATATCGTAGGAATCTTATGAACCCATATCTCTTTAATATCCCTATTTACCATGGTGCATCCATTCAATGCGCGTATGATTTGCTTAAAATAATATTTAACTTAAGATTTAGTATGTAATCATGTTAATATATACAAATAATTGTATTCTGAGATTTGTGATATATGTTTTTATGACGTGTCAGATATTTGTTTTGTATTATTAGTGTTTTAATACAAACATTATACCGAGAAATTCTAATTTTAGGAATTGGATAAATTTAGAATTATAAACTTTAAATATTTTTTATTCAAGTAGGGTTAGCAAACACCTTTGACTCGTAAAATCTGTCCGTTGGTAATGAAACTACTATCAATTCCGAAAGTTGATTATACCGAGACGATACCGGCAAGAAATTTATTTTTCAGTTAATAATTTGATATTAAACTCGGCAAAGACAAAGAAAGTATCTTGAATTCACTTTTTCAAATGCGAAAGTAATATGTACAAACATTCTAATTAATTAAAATCCTCTAAAGAAACCTAAATATACAGTTATTCTTAAGTATACCTATACACTTGGGACTTCAGTTGGGCAATACACTGATATTGAAACTGTTGTTGAAACTGTCAAAATGGTGTATTTCGCTTACTTTCATAGCATGTCTTACGGTATACTCTAATGGGGTAATACGGCGGACATTGAAACTATATTTATTTTCCTAAAAAGAGCATTATGTGCCATATATCAATTAGGACCTCGTGCTTCTCTAAGAGATAAATTCAAAGAAACATCAACTCTCACAGCACCGTCGCAATATATATTGAATAATATCTGTTATATAATACTCGCTTATACAGCAAAAAAAGTGAAATACACAATTTTAATACAGGAAATAAAAACAAACTTGTAATACCAAATTCTAGAGTGAAGAAAGCTTAGAAATGATATGTCTGGTTGCGCATACGCATTTTGAATAAGATACCGCAATTAGTTTTAGATTTGCCTCCACGTAATTTTAAGAAATATGTCAAAAACATCCTTTTGCAAAATATAATGTTGAAGATTATTTAACCAATAGAAATACTTGGACTTGATTCCAGTTGCTCACAGAAGCAATATATTACGCTTTGTACAAAACAATCTTTAAAAGAGTAACCGTTGCGTTTCCAGCCGGTTTCTTCTCAGCGGATTCAACTTTCCGAACCGGTGGTAGATTTGTTACCAACTACTGACGATTCGAAAGTACTTTTTGTGCCTACTTGAATAAAGAATGTTTGTTTATTTTGATTTTTGATTATATATTCTTTTAATGACAATATTTTCAATAATAATAAAAAATGTTGTTATTAATTAATGATTAAATAACCAAAATTTTATAAAAACCATCAATTAAAACAATAAACTGAAGAATTATCTCTGTAGAGGCAATAATGGTAATTAAATGTGTGTTAACCTTCTAAAAAATATTTTGTAATGATTTTTATATTATTAATTTTAATAAAATTTGATAATTAATTTTCTTTTTTATGCTATTATTTCTTTTGCGGATTTAACTTTTATTATTTTCTTTCAGTAAGTAGAAATAGACGCTTGTCCTAAAATAGTTATATATATCATACAACAACATCTAATTGAATATAAACCTTAATATATACGCACAGAATCATAGTGTTTATTTTTAAATATGTGTTTAAAATCTCAAATCGTTGAGATATTTGAATACAGTGAAACGGTTGAATACGCTCGTAACAAACAAAATCACTCGCTCAATGATATATATTAAAATTGTACTGAAACAAGTCACGTTACAAATATCACTGACTTTATAAAATAGAATATTATAACCTAATTATAATGATAATACTCGCATACCATTCAAAGTAATCCGTTAGAGTAGAGCATAACAATAAACAATAATCACCTTCGCATAACGTCATTTAGCTCCCTTTATATATCGAGAATGCAATACAAACATGGTATATAGGGAAAACACAACAGTTTTACAACTCTGTCAAGCAAATATAAAACGATAACCTCATTTATTTTATTAAAATAATCGCTTTTAGAGATCACTGAATCGATTATTAATGATACTCGTTACGTCCCCTCAGATAGCACAACACTATATACTTACGAGTATTTTCGGATAACCGCCGCTGGTATAATAACGTTGATTGTCACAAAACAAGCTATATAAGTTTTATTTATAAAACATTTTAGCATTTAATTTACGACAGCTGCCGCTCAACACTCGAAGGGTTTCATTATTAATACTGAAATGATGATATGAATGCGAGGGGTTTTTAAACAGATAATCTTAATTGATAAGACGCCGTCAACGATTAGTAGATTCAATTAAGTGTTATATATACCTATATATGTTTTCTTTGTGAAGACCATACGAAATAAAAACGACGTATTTACTTAGAGGGTATTGGCCATTTCTTAACGTTTGCATATTCATAGACCTCAAACATACCATTATCATATATATATATATCTATCTGTAATAGGTTTTGCTTGCGCTTTTTCGCAAATATTAACAGCTGTTAACTTACAAAGTGTCTCGTACACGGTTATATTACTAGACTACTAATACTACATTACTATTTTAATAACAAAAATCTGAATATTAAAATGTAACTCTTATCAGAGAGTCTATATTCCTACGCCAGATTTTACATTGCAGAAAATTTCAAATATAATCATGCATCCAATCTTCTCTTAATCATACCTTCGACCTTTCCAATAAGATGTTACATGATGGAAACTATAAATAGCAAACTTATGAGAAATCTATGAGAAAAGTTTTATATGAAGGTTCAGTCTAATAAATAATTGATTTTGCAAAGAATCTGCTTAATTTTTAATAATAATACTTTTGTATATAATTCCACGACACTATTATCGACGGTGAGATAAAACATACTTTATCCTTTTAGCAACAATTATTTAATTAGAAGGCCGTATTATATGATCATTTAAGCTTATTTATATAAAAGCTCCAAGTGGTCAAAGACTCGCAAAGTTTTTTTTTAAGGGACAACGAAATTAAGATACATAAAATTCAAAATAACAATGTTGACAAATCTCATAAGATACAAATTTTTATAATAGATAATACTGTGTATTAGCTCTTAAAAAGTTAGTAATAGCTAAATTACAGTTATTAACTCTAACTTCTTATTTTGTTTTGTAATTTTTAGTCAAACATAATGTTTCCTAAAAACCGTGATGTTCACGTGTTGAGATTGACACCTACATGTCCATGGAGTAATTCTGGGGTATTTGTAGGATGCCAACCAGCAGTAGAGCAGCGTGGTGGGTCTGTGCTCTATAACCCTACTTCTTAGAGTGAAGATATCTGTGACCAGCAATGGTAAGTTAAAGGGCTGCTACTTACCTTACCTTTTATGAATATTTACTACATTTTATTATGGAAAGAAAGTAATATTTATGTTTTTTTTTCTTTTAAAAAAGTTAAACCAATATATTAAATAAAATCGCTTATGAAGAAAAAGACGCTGATTTTTTTTGGCATCCCTTATTGATTTAAAGATTACGACAAAATATACTACAACGTAATCTATTTGCAAGTAATTACGTTTTTCAATGATATCTGTCATTTTCCTCATGATATAACTGATAATCTTCGCCAATATTCAGGTGCTAATTATATTAATTTATCATAATATCCTTATCTTTGGAATCGGATACTGTAACGCTGTATTTTTCACTAAGAATTTACCGCTCTAGCTATCGAAAGGTTAATAATTAAAAAGAAACAATCGATTATCTGTCATCTCAATGTTATGAGTTTTTTCTATCATCAACAATAGAATTTGCTGCGATAAATATTCAACGAAATGTAATTACTCAATAAGCTAGCGACCCGCCGTGTACATATTTTGTCAGTCACAGGATGCCAATCGACTTAATGCACTGAATATGTGAATTAGATTTAAATGTACTAATAATAGTAAGTATTGTTTTAACACACATTCTTGTTAAGGATCACTGGTACAAATCCTGGGTTCTTACCATTAACTTCGCCTTGCAAACCTTATGGCCCTAATTGAGGTTATAATTCATCATTCTGCCTTTCGTTAAAGGAATACGTCGCCAGGAAACCTGCATATCTCTTGAGTAAGGGATATGTATAGCTTGCCAACCCGCAGTATAACCGTCTCTCTTATGATACTTTATTTATATAGTAGTACGTTTATCTTTCAGGTTTATCATCTACCAATTAAAATACATACATACATAAACCTACTTATCACTGAACTATTAAATGTAAATACATAGATGTAGTATTTTCAGATAGAGTATCAATATTATATTTAAACTTGTTTCAGCAAGGATTTTGGGACGTCCAGTAGCCAAGCGGGAACTTTGTATTAAAATGTTAAAAAAGGTAAAGTAAGTAGCAGCCAATTAACGTCCCACTGCTGGGCACAGGCCCACTCACTCATATAAGAGAGGGTTTTTAGAATATAGACCCACCAAGCTGCTTCAATCCGGATTGGCAGGCATATTAAAAAAAAATATATAAGGGAATCTTTATTATATTATTAGATTATGTGACGGTTCAGAGAGTAGTGACACAATTCAAAAACTTAATTTTAAAGAAGTCGTTTAAAAATGTCAGCCTCGCTGGATTTTAGGAAATTGCATTTTCTTGATTGTCCGACTCTAGATTGTTGAGAGGTAAAGTTGCTGTGATTGATGACTTACCATTAGTTGTGATCACAGTCAAACCCTAACCTATCAAGTATAAAAAGCAACATTTTAAAATAAACGAATAGCATAATAATATTTTGTTGTGCCAGAGCGTCATTGAGATAAGAAAATGTAGACTATTCTGGATTTCGTTCGGTCCTTAACTAAAATCTAACAATTTTAGATCGTATTATTATTCTTCTTCTAAAGCAAACATATATTGAACAGTAGTAAGATTACGATTATACCACGGTAGACGGACGAATATGGATACGAGTTAGTACAGTCGAATTGATAACCTCCTCCTTTTTGAAGTCAGTTAAAAAGCGAATTGATTTGCCATTCTTTGCTTGTTAGCCCTGAATATGTCTTTTAACTTTGCGCTGTCATGTACTGTCCAAAACTAAATATAAATTCTAGTAGGCTACATAAAATTGACAAGTCCTTCAAGGGTAATATACGTTTCTATAACAAGCTCCCAGAAGACGTTACAAAGATGTCTCTTATTAATTTTTTTATTAAAAGAAAAAGCTAATTGAGAAATCATTCTATGATTTGAAAAACTACTTAGAAGACAAAAAATCGTGGGAGTGACTGAATTGCTTTTTATATATCTTGATATAGAAAAAAATATAAATATATATATTGTAATGATGATGACAAAATAAACGTACACGTTTGTTGTGGGCTCATCTCAGATCAGGGCGCGAAGAAACCCCCGTGACTTTAGATTGTAAGTCGTTCTTTAATGTTATCATCAGTCGTACTTTTAAATAATGTATGATATAAACGATATTTGACGATCCAAAAGTGCTGTATAGGCCTACTTGTTTTGGTATTTGTAGTCGCGTCCCATTCTAAATGGTTATAAAAGCTGATGACAATCTTTTTTCATGTTTAGCCAAATATGTTTTAATTTCCTCACACTCAAATACTAGAGACACCTTCACTGGCGTAATGAAACGTGTCCCTTTTTTTGGTCAGAGTGTCTTGAGCTGTTAGCTGTACTGGCTTTTACAGCGTAACCGGTAGGGAGGACAAGTTCTTAGGGAGCCTCGCCTTTATTCGAGTGCGAGACTTTAAAAGGGCAACCTCTCCTGGAAACGCTGCTCCAAGGGCGTCTGCTGCGAAACCGAGCCTCGGCTTTGAATATCATTAACATTAAAACGGACATTATAGAGGAGTGGAACTTGATCAAGTCGAGAGCATGGGTGAAGTACACTTCCAGGTGACGTCAGTAATCAGGGACCTCGACTTCACTGGCAGAGTCGCTGTATAATGTTTATATCAGTGTTTGTCTATTCTTTTCTTCTTATCTATTGCTATTAGCGCCGAATTTAGAAAATTGTATTTTCTAATTTGCCTGAGTCTGGTCTGGTGGGAGCTTCGGACGTGGCTAGTAACCACCCTACCAGCAAAGTCGTACCGCCAAAACAAAGAGATTTGTGTTCCGGTAGGATGCTGTGTAGAAACTGTCGGAGATATATCGCCTCTTACCCAGATTAAGGCGCTTCCATCGTAGACTATATCATCACTTACCATCAGGTGAGATCACAGTCAATTCAATTCCCGGTTGGGCAATTGTTGGAAACGTTAAATATTATATGTTTTAATTTGTCTACTCTGGTGGATGACATTTTAATTAGTTATGTTTTGTTTTGTTCGAATGCAGTGTAGAAATCTTGACAGTTCGACGGCCTCACAGGCGCAGCTTTTTTAAATTTGTCTAAGATACCTTTCTATCTGAGATTGTATCATCACTTATCTTCAGATGTGATCACAGTCAAGCTATAACCTGTCAGCAATAAAAAACCAATCAGAAGTAATGTTAGCGCGCTACCATCTTAGATTATCATAAATTAGTATCAGATGAGATAACTGTTAAGCACTAACATAACAAAAAAAAAATATAAATCTACACTCTATAGACTTGTATGTAAACGAGAAATGAATGTAACTAAATTAAAATTTACCATAGAAATCGCCAATGTAACTAACCGGATACGCATTTTTTATTAAACGGGGAACTCCGGTATTCGTAAATATCTACTAATTAAATTTGTATGTATGTACGAAGTGATATGACAATTGGAAATAAGGACTACTTTAAATATTGTATTTATACGCAAATATTGTTTATCACTCGCGATTTCATTTGTATGGAAACTTAAAGCACATAAGGGAAATGTAAATATAATAATTGTTGTGGTCTTTGTTACAGTAGTGTTATGTACCTTCACACGAACAAATTTAGAACTGAAATAACAATATTTAGGAAAATTTAATTTAATTTAATGGGAACCTCTGCCAATGAAACGAGCATCGTACTAACCAATGTAAAGTAACGAACCATTTTGAACACATTCGCCTAACTGTTTATAGAGAAACTTCCTTTTTTGGGTACTTAATGATACGGAGTCGTCACGCTGGGGTAGGTAATGCTCATTAATAGTTCTAGGAGAATGAGAAGGAGTTAGAGGATGTGTTATTGTTACACTGGCTTGGGTATGTATCCGAGAAAGAGTTACAACAAAATTTACCAGAATTACATATAAACAATATAAATATATTGTAATTTTTTTGAAAATTATTACTTTACTAATTTAGAACAAAAACTTTAGTTATATTTCGTAACGCTAACTTTGTCTTAATGAAGTTTTCAATTGTATGGTATGTTTCAATCCCACGTCCATTATTTTTTCATTTCCGATTTGATAGCGCTTTTGACTGTTACACAGCCCACCACACTGTGGCAGAATGTCCCGCCTGGGGACCTCAGCGACTCATTATGATGTCGCTGATCGGCACAGACCTCTCACTGGCAGGTATTATGGGAGCAATACTTACCAGTGAGCAGTCCTGGAGAGCGGTTGCCTCCTTTTTCGAGACTGTCATCTCGCTTGCCATGCCCCAACGAAGGGGTGCAGGAAACAGGAGGTGGAGATTCGTACAACCCCCCCCCCCCTGTACAATATCTGCAAGCTGCAACCGAGGGGTCAGAAAGGAATGCCAGAACGAACCTCTGGCTCCCCACTCATGGTTGATGGCGAATTTGTATCTTCGCGGAGTCCCACACTCCCGACCTCATTAGTCAGGGTGCGCAAATGCATTTCCCAGCGACAAAAAAATAAGCGTTTTTAACTGTGATCCCACCTGTATTGATACAGTCTAAGAAATAAGTAAATGCCTATGAACGTCCCAGCGCTGGTTACAAACCTCCTCAATTATAAGGGACAGATATTTTGGAGCTTCAACCCAACACAACGCTGTTGATAAGCTATATATACCTTTTTTTTTCACGCTGAGAAATGCCTTTACGCACCAGGATTGGATCTAAAATCTTATCGGGAGTAAGGAACTCGCTGGCAAGCCAGAATACCCTCTAAAACCCAGCGATACGCTCCACATTCTCTTGTGGAGTACCAGAGGATCGGTAGATGCAATCTACCAAAGTACTCCGGAAGATTCCTCTAGAAAACTTAAGAAGGAGGCAGAAGAAGCGTAAATCTATGCCCTCTGCCTCCCAACCTCCTGAGCCGAAGATTTGATTGATAAATTGACTAGTGTCGGATATTCTACGTAAATGATGTTACGATTTTAAAAATGTCATTAGTAAGATATATCTTCGTTGTAATGTTAAATCTATTGTAATCAAAAACAAATCTATAGTTCGACTTAGTTAGACTTTACATTGCCACGAGATCGATATCTACGTAGGGGACACCCCGGGTCATTGCTAGTTATTGATAAATTTATTTGTTTTTATAGATCCTTAAAAATAAAATATATTTTTTTTTTAATGTAATAAAAAAGTAAACTTGAATTTTCGTTTTATATACCCATTCGGACGTCTTATTTTTAATAGAAATCAAAATTTAATCTTATTTAAATATGTTTAAATTTACGCTGTTTATTAAAGTAATTAAAATATATCGATAGCCCTCGCGTATAAAGAATGAAGTTTTGCTAATTTCGGAGATAATACAACCTAGGTCATCCTTTTTTAATCATGCAGCTATTAAAACACGAGGCATATAAAACATATATTTAGGTAAAAATGTAGCAGATTTTATCCTTGATGGTTATTATAATAGAACAATTAGTAGGAGACAAATCGTAATCACTATTTTCAGTAGACAGTCATTGCAATAATATATCCATATCTGTAATAACAGCGAATTTAGATAAAGGAAAAGTCTATGCTTTATCTGTTACCACTATACTGTTTACAATGATATTAATGAAAATAGCATTATCCTTGTATTCTGCATGGCAACTTACTGTACATCATCTGTTATTTTGTAGTTAATTATTCATGTTATCATATAATAAGCTCAGAAGAATATTAGTCACTGTTTTCTTATTAACTTTGTATAAAATGATATATGCATGGATTACACCATATGTTTGAGATGGCATGCAATTATACTATTAAAGTTTAAGTATAATATTGGTTAACGTTCGAAAGCTGATATTATCGTCAAAATCAATCATGTACTATCCACTGATATGAAAAGATATCTTTTCAATAATAACATATTTTATGTTGTTTGCCAGTCAGCAATAGGTGGCATTGGCAGAGGATAACATGCACGTGACTTATATCAGTTTTACTGTGATTTAAGGATCAATAATTCATAATTAAGTTTTTCATATTTTAACAATTTGAAAAGCTACAATTCGGTAGGGAGCCGGAGCTATTTTAAAACACGGTGCCAATAACATACATAGTTTCTATTCAACTAGCTTATAGAAAAGTATCATAGCGACATCTACAATACGTAAGGTATTGTGCCATTTATTATATATATTCTTTTATAATGTTTTTGAATATGATTTGAAAACTAAAAAGAATTTAGAAAACACGATTCCTAAATCTGCTCTGCTGTGTGTACACTTTCATCCAGAACTATTACTAAAGCAGGTATTTGTTACAAGGAGTCTATAAAAAGTAATCTATACTAACAGTATAAATTTAAGTATATATGGTACGATTGAGAAATTTTATTTTATGTAATCGGCGTTAGACAAAAGCTTGCACTATAACTATATATAAAATTCTGTTATTGTACTCCAGAACTGCTGGATTGTTATGGCTATTTTTATTCTTGCATTATTTATAGGAGTCCAGGAATGGTTTAAAAGGTAGGTAAATACGAAAAATATGCTTGGAATATAGTAAATACAACGCATTCACTTTCGACGGAGAAACTAGCGGAAGTAATCAACGCAATAATATAGATTAAGCTAAAAATATCAATATCTTTGATAATATAGTTGAATATACCAAGTTTAATAGTTAATAGTGCTCTATAAAGATAAAAATTTGATCATGTTATATTCTCCACACCGGTATTTTTGTATTGATAACAGATTTGCGCTTGACCGAGAAACCATTATCTGAATGGCTATTCGCGATAAAAGAGTTATACAAAGTTACCTTGTAAAGAAATTACTTGAGTGACGTCTTTTCTACCTGACTATATCGGCTTATGAAGATTGAATATTATTTGGAAAAAAGCCAAACAATCAACTATCAAAAACGGTTTCATTTTCAGAAACCGTTATTGATAGTTGATTGTTTGGCTTTTCCATTAAATACCTATATCAAAATGAATAACATATTTAGTTTATTTACCTTAATAAGAATAATCTCAAAGTATTGGAATAATTGTTAAAGAAACGTATGTTAATTTTTATATTCAATGTTTTATTTATAGGTGAAGAAGAAATGTGGAGTGGAAATTATATCAGGAAAAATGATCTATATATATACTAAAGTTTACTTTTGATAGCTTCCATTATGTCAAAAAAAATCTTTCTGACCAACTTTTGCATATCATAATTGATATAGTTTGTATATGTGAAGTTCGAATTTTATTTTAATTTGAAAATTTGAATTTTTTAATGAACACCCCCGTAATCCCCTTGCGGGTGGAACCTCGCAAAATCCATTCTTAGCTGACCTCTCGGTAAAAGGAATATTTCTACCAAATTTGAAGTTTCTACGCCATATAATGCCAGAGATATCGTGATGAGTTAATAGATACCTGGATATCTCTTATATATACTAGCTCAACCCGCGACTTCGTCCGCGTGGAATGTTTTTGGGTAGCATTTTCATTAATTTAGGCAAATTGTTTTACAAATAAAAAAACATACGTATTACACCCCCGCAAACCCCCTTGCGGTGGAATTTCGTAAAATCCGTTCTTAGCTGACCTTTCGGCTTAGCTCGGCAAAAGGAATATTCATACCAAATTTCAAGTCTCTACGCCTTAGGGTTCCAGAGATATCGTGATGCGTTAATAGATACCTGGATATTGAGTAACCTTACATTCTAGGAGTGAAAATATGCATACACCAACGAGTTTAAAATGTAAGAGTAAAGTAATACTAAACTTTCTTAACTAAAGGGCCTACTATCCCGCAGTGGAACAGCATGGTGGGTCTATGCTCTAAAAATCCTCTCTCTTATGTGTAAGGGGGCAATGTACCCAGCAGTAAGACGTTAAATGGCTGCAACTTGCCTTACCTTTTTTCAAATACTAAACTTTTGTATTAAATAAATTTCATAACTCATTCATCAAAAATGGAGTAAAAAAACTAAATAGTAACGAGTGTAATTTCCAAAAGAAAGCTAGCTATATCTAAATAAAAAAAATTATGTTATTTTATTGCATTAAAAAAAATAAAAAACGACAAAAGGTCTCCCCGGCGGGGAATCGAACCCCGGTCTCCCGCGTGACAGGCGGGGATACTGACCACTATACTACCGAGGACTTATAGCACCTTGTGAAATTGTAGCTACATGTTATAAAAATATTGATTAGTTTTATCTTCTGGTAAATGTGAATGTATGTATCATCAATAAAAACTTTGTGCATCTTTTTGCGAATATTGCACGGACGGAAGAGTATGAGGATTCTTACACTTATTACTGATAATAAGCTATGCAATTTTTTTTTAAATTATGTATAAAACAAGGATTCAATCATTAATAAAGCTTAACACACTCTACCGTGTTTTTGACACACACGCACTCAATTGTTTTATTGTTAGTCTGTGGTCAAATTGAGAGTAAATTAAAAGTCTTTGTCAAGAAGATTTTTACATCATCATCATCGTTTACAGTGAAGTATTTTATCGTTAATTTATTAATTATTGTATGCTACTAAACGACTGAACCTATTTTTATCAAGTCTTTTGTGATGAAAAAAATTTAAAGTGCGTGCGTACAAAGTACACATGTCAGAAGTGAAACTTCTTTAGCAAAGTAATTTTTAAGTCTTGTTTATATTAATACTAAAACTTCAGATTTCCGAGACTTAGAGGGAGGGAAAAAGGTAGATATGTTAGGAATTTATTGAATTATATTGTCATTAAAACGTCGAAAACTAATACAAATAATTTTTCACATATTACACGACGTACATGTAAAAATAATTGCCTAGCTAACTAGCAAATCTTCCCAGAAGTAGTCCTGTCTTCGTGAAGCAATTTATTAAATTATTACACCTTAACAACGCCAGCTGTCGAATACCTGACTACCCAATGTCACAATTAAGCTTCAAATTCTTAGTTTATTTGTGACATTGGGTTACTAATCTAAAATAATTAATATTTCATTAGGATCTGTTTTGATATTTTCGTAGAATGATTTGTAGTAACTAACATGGTATTTTCTATATATACTTGTAGATTATACGGGTCTCTAGAGCATGTGAAGCTGTTGATCCTACCCTGCTCTCTGAAATAGCGTCGGGTTAACGTCCCTTTGAACTATGATCATACTCAAGCACTAACCTATTAATAATAAAAATTAATTCAAGATTGCATTAATATTTAGCAAAATGGCTGCTTTGTGTCAATGTAGTCACTAAGTACGGATTTGTCCATATTCCCATGGGATCAGGAACCGCGTGGGTTTTTTATTGCTGACACGTGTGGGCTTGGCTGTAATCTCACTTGATGGTGTGATGAAACAGTCTAAGAAGATAGAAGGTAATTTAACTCTTACGGACCGCAAAATTATATGAAAAAAGTAAGCAACAGCCCATTAACGTCCCACTGCTAGGCACAGGCCTCCTCGCTCCGAGGAATGAGGGTTTTAGAGCATAAACCCACCACGCTCCTCCACTGCGGATTGGCAGGCATAGTACACAAGTGCACTCTCGATTCCTTCACTCTCAAAGTCCGATGTCACGGGAATCCGACACGATCGGAGAGAGATCAGGCGCAGGACCGACGGCTTAGCGTGCTCTCTGAGACACGGGGGTGGATCGCACCGCCAACTTCCTAACTTGGGGCAAATATTGAGAAAATCTTAATAGGATACTCAATATCGATTTTGAATTGGCCCGACCCGGGACTGGAACCCAGGACCTCATGTCTGTAGTCGAACATGCTAACCACTAGACCCATGGGGCAGTTCAAATCTTCTTTTTCTCTAGGCGATGAAGCGCGTGATTACCGTCACGAAGATGTGCAGCGTTTTTTATGGTAATTCGTTTTAAGTGTAGGTGGTTTTAATATTTACAAATAACACGTGGAATATTAATTCGCCACTAGATATTTAATAATTTTATGTAATATTTTTCATCAAATAAAATTATATGCTCAGCGGTAAACATAATATCCTAAATTTGTCCTGTCGAAAATGAAACGTGGAACTTGTGCAATCGAAGCGGGTGCTCGCATCATTACACCTGCGAGACCGTCAAAACTTCAAGTGTGAAAATGCGTGGAACAGCTACTAAAATTTAAATAGCTTTATTTCTACCATCGATTTATTAGATACACTAACAGCATATTTTAAAGCTATTTTAGTCAGAATTTCATTATGTATCAGTTGCCGTAAACTTATACGACAAGCCAAATCCTACCGATTATTGTTGATGGTGATAAAAGTGAATTATTTGACCAATTCTAGGATTTTTATCGATGCTTCGATAAAAATCCGGGTGAGTAGTTATCAATAAACGCTTTGGAATATTTAATATAAATAACCTGATTAAGAGATGTAAGTGCTTAATCTTATAATAACATTTTATTATATAACAGTGTGAGAATGATTAAATTGACAACTTTTATTGTAATGATGATTCCTTCACTATGCAAAAATCGGAACCAAATACTTTGAAGTAAATCTTCTTTAAGCGATGATTAGTGTCACGAAGATGTGCAGCGTTTTTTTTATAGTAATTCGTTTTAAGTGTAGGTAGTTTTAATATTTAAAAATAACATGTGGCATTTTAATTTGCCACTAGACATTTAATAATTTAATGCACTATTTTTCATAAAGTAAAAATATTTCATAAATTCTTTTATAAATTTTAAATTCAAAAACAATGTTGAAGTAATAGTTTCTAATATTGACAAAAAGGTATTTCTAATTAAAATTCTTCATTTAAGATTTCAATAAATTATTTGTATTAATTTTCGACACTTAATATATTAATGATAATGAAATTCATTAAATTCCTAACATATCTTCCTTTTTCCCTCCCTCTAAGTCTCGGAAATCTAAAGTTTTAGTTTTGTATAAATATAAACAAGACTTAATTTGCCAAAGAAGTTTCACTTCTGACATGTGTACCTTGTACGCACTAACTTTTAACAATTTTTTTTTAATACTTTGCAGTTGCCTGTTACTTATTACTTTTATATAGTTCAGAGTGTTTTGACAAATGAGATTAATAAACTCTCTATATAAATATAATTATTATATGCGTGTTTATGTCACTGAACTAAACGGCTGGACCGATTTTTGGGTGTCTTCAGGTAGATTCGAGTATGGTGTAGATTTACAATTTAGTCTTTACAGTTCGTTAATTAAGCGCTCACCAGACAACAATAACAAAAACTCTAAATTGATTTCAACTTAGGGTAATAAGAGAGTGGTTGTATTTTGAATACTGCTATCCTTAATCAGCTATGTAATATGTCTTCAGAAGTGTTATATGTATATCATAGTTCCAAAGTTCTGAGGGACTATAATAAAGAAAATTTGAAATAGATTAATAGTAAAATATATTTATCATATCTTTCTGTCAATGTCTTTTAGTAATGGGGAAATCATATTCAAAATCAGGATTCCCAAACTTACGAGACTAAAGAAGACCACGTCATCCACCCTTAGTGCAGTAATTATGAAAGTACGAATAATGAAAAACTTGTGAAATCGCAAACAGACCCTTCAGTTTTATGAAATTGTATACGAAATCACATAGCTAATTACTTTTCTCAAAAAAGAATAAATACTTTTTAATTACATCATTTCTATAGCCCTCATTATCCTTATCGTACACTAGTTTGTTTATCATGCTTTATCAACATTAAATTCATCTTTCTATCTGTTCTAATAAATAGCAGGTGCTTTAATTTCGACTAATTGTTATTCGTAAAGTTTCTTTATCTTTACATTTATTTTTGTTTGTTACTTACGCGTAACGTCCAAATAAGCATTTCGTGATATAATCAGTTATTAAACCCATCTACTTTATATTTTATTGTATACAGATTACGATTGTGGACTCGCTTGATATGTGATAATATAATCTAAAATGGTAAAGTGCTAAGCTGTGTGGCGGACTTCTTACATAAAAACATGTTTATTTAAAATTTCTATACAGACATACGTATATGTATATATAAAATTAATGAAATGCAATATATGTATTCAGAAATATTATTTATATACATACTTTTGCATTAATTATACAGATGGCAATCTACAAAGTCTTCTTTAATTAAAGAAATGATTAAATTTTAAAATGGAATATCGGTCGATATGGAATAAAAATTTCATAACTATTGGGGAGAGTGCGGTAAAAGACACAAGATGGCGTACGATTTTTCTCTAATTTTTTTTACAATATTATTTTATTTTATAACGGATCGCGTGACTTCTAAAGTGGTGACGCCTTAAATGTACCATTATTAAGAGGGAATTTGCAAAATATGTATTAAAATGCCGTATTTGTGTATTAATAACACCGAATTCAGTAAAGGGATGATTATTACTTTTTATTACCACGCCTAGCGTTGAGTCTTTACTCGTGAGGCAAATTTTTTGTTACAACTGGCAAAGAGTAATTTATCTCTTAATGGTTTTTTACAAAACACCTTTTAAAAAAGCTTTTTTTATACATCACGTCTTTCACGCCGAGACCTCCTACTAATAAGTAGGAGCCTATCGTCCGATGTGACGGAAATCTGACACGACCGGAGACAAATTATTCGCAGGACCGACAGCTCAACGTGCTCTCCAAGTCACGGGGTGATTCACACCGCCAACTTCCCAACATCGGGAAAATATTGAGAAAATCTTAATAGAAATCTTGCACCCAGTACTTCATGTCTTTAGTCATACGTGCTAACCACTTAACCAATGAGGCATCCCACTAATCTAGATCTAATTATATTAAAAAGAAAACATTTCTAAAAACCGAGCTCAGGAGCCGAACCAACCATTACATGAGCGAGACTGCTTCTCGTAACATTATGAAAACAATTTCTATTTATCCCGAAGTAGTAGCAGAAATATTTCAGTAAGCAATTCAATACATCTATGAGACTCATAATAATAGAGGATACTCGGGCTGCTAAGATTGCAGTTACTCGAAAGTCATGGGAACTTTTCCATTTTAGTAGGGGGAGAGCGTGTATCAGTTACAAAAAAAACATGAAAATACTCGGTCGCGTCAAAAATACATAGGAAATGCGCGTTGGGTGTTTCTGGTCACCGATTCAATTAATCTGATGATAAACAATTGGGGGTGGCTGTGGAAAGGGGTAATAAAAACAAAAATAAAGTTATTTGTGCGTGTCAGATATTCAAAATGAATGTTAAGTACACTCAAAAAAGTGTCCTATTCAAATCTCTGACGATTTATCTGACGCACTCGAGTTTTACTGAGGACCATTTGTTTTTACCAATGTGATTTCCATAAGGGTAGGCGGAGACCATGTCCTTCCACTTGCCACGATCCCTGCATATTTCGCTTCTTTCATTCTCATTAAACCTTTCGTACAAGTTCGTCGGTTAAGAGTACTCCTGACCTGGCCCCTACTTAAAATGCCCCGGATTTGGACCAGGAACAATCGCTTCCAACATTTCCGTTCACTTTTGACTCATAAATTCTTTTTGACAGTCTCCTTTCATTCATTCTCTCTACGTGCCCAAGACATCTAAGCATACCTTTCTCAATTTCTTTTATACCACAACGTCCTCTTATCACACTATTTCCTACTTTGTCACTCAGTTTCAGTCCACTCATACTTCTCAACACTCTCAAATCTACCGCATTAATTTTACTTGTATGCTTCTACCATACCCAACTCACACTACCATACATAAATGTTGGCACCCCTCCTCCATGCACAACCAGTCTGACCCTTTAAGAAACCATCTGGCTATTCATGAAGGCGTGAACAGCGACAGTTACCATATTCCCGGCATTCACTCTCCTTTCATTATTAATTTTACCTGTTGCATGTTCCATAAAAAAAAACACTCACTCCTTTGCAGTGAGTGTTTTTTAGTGTTAAAGGAAGCAGTTCTCATGATACGATATCATCATATCTTCAACATTAGCATATATCGACGATGTAAAGTAAACACGTAGGAACCCGCATAATATTGTTTTAACAAAACTTTAGAATAATGCCGCTAAAGTCAATATGTTTCGCAACAAAATATAATACGTAATGTTTTTATGAAAATTTATTCTTTCCTGTTCAACAATTTTGAATTTGCTGGTTACTGCGAATTTCGTTTCCATCAATAATCACTTATGTAGTAAGAGAATAAAAAAACAATTATTATACAAAAACCAAATGCAATGTAGTCTCGTCGCAAGTTGTTTAAAAAAAATGTTTACCGGTATCTTCTCGGTAGAACCAACTTTCTGAATTAATTGTTATTTCATTATCAACGTACAAATTTGTCAAGTCATTAAAATTTGCTAAGCCTACTCGAATAAAGAATATTTTAATATTTTCCTCCAATTTTATCCATTTCTAAATTTAGAAAAACATTAAAATAACATTTTCTCGGTATAATTGCGTTAGCACTTATACGTTAATAAGTTAGTCAATCCTTTATACATAATTCTTATATTTAGACTAGCAATGCCCTGCCGTTTCACTCGCATAGTTACCAATCTCATGGCAGTAGAAAGTCTAATAAGTCGGACTATAGATTTATTTTTGTTAACCTAAAAGTTGTATTTCACTTAGTTTTTTATTACTTCCTTTTAGATTCACACTTACATTCGTAATTACTCTTAGATTGAGATTTTTAAATTCGTTATATCTTGTGAAGGAAACGTCCGATTTTAATAATTTAAAAAGTATTTTACAGGTATTGAAACGTTATAGTATAATGATTTAATAGTATAAGGGTGAATACAGATGTATGAATAATATAGTTTGATTAATGTCGACACTCTTATTAACTTTTAAAATACAAAAAAGTGGCAATAGTGGCATAACTACGCTAGTTAGATAGCTATCTTGGATTTTTTTATAGACATTAATACGTTCTATAATATTGTGGAATATTTTTTTGTTCTATCCTCAATAGTTTCTACAGCGCACGCGATAACAGATTTTTTGTTTCACACCTTTACATTTTGGATTACTTTAATGCATTTTTCTTAGAGATCCCTATTGTTTTTGAGAAAGTAATATAGCCCATGTCGCTCAGTAAAAATGCAGCATACTTATGTTGAAAAAAAATTTAAATCGATTTACTAGTTTTTGTGTGAAAACGTTTCAAACATACATACACACATACAAAAACACAAATGTTTCCTGTTTGTAATATTAGTTTAGAATTCAAAACTAATATATGAGACGTCATGAAAACATGTCACAAATCTCAGAATACAATAATTTGTTTATAAAAACTTGATTACATACTAAATATTATGCGCAAATCATACGCGAGTTAAATAGATGCAACATGGTAACTATGACTTTTCAAGAAGGGCTTTTTAGGAAGGGAAAGAAGAAGAAATTAAAGGAATTAAGGTTGAAAATTATCGTTTCTATATTGTTCATATTTTAAAGGTGATATAAAAAATAATATATACTAAAGTACTACGGAATTTACTAAAGTACTCACACATTTGCATCCGATGGCGGTTTTAAATGTCGTTAACTGACAATTTAAGCAATAATTTTTACTTTATGCAAGTATATCTGACATTTTTTTTGCGACTGAGTTTTCTGTGGATTCTTCCCAGAAAGAGCGCGAAGGAAACCTCTTAAGATTTGAATTCAAGTCAAATTTTGATATTAACATAGTACATTGGAAATCATTTGTGTGTGTGTGTGTATGTAAAGTCTGGCTGTTCTGTACACTTAAATTGTAATTTGTAAACAATTTATAACTATGACATCAAAAATTCTAAGAGTACTTAAAATCTTAAAGAAAATTTATGTGTATTAAGAATACGTAACTGCCTCATTGGTGTAGTGGTTAGCATGTTCGACTACAGACATGAGGTCCTGGGTTCGAGTCCCGGGTCGGGCCAATTCAAAAATCAATATTGAGTTTTCTATTAAGATTTTCTCAATATTTGCCCGAAGTTGGGAAGTTGGCGGTGTGATCCACCCCCGTGCCTCGGAGAGCACGTTAAGCCGTCGGTCCTGCGCCTGATCTCTCTCCGGTCGTGTCGGATTCCCGTCACATCGGACTAGGAGAGTGAAGGAATAGAGAGTACACTTGTGTACTATGCCTGCCAATCCGCAGTGGAGCAGCGTGGTGGGTCTATGCCCTAAAAACCCTTGCTCATCGGAGTGAGGAGGCCTGTGCCCAGTAGTGGGACGTTAATGGGCTGCTACTTAACTTAACTTAACTTAAGAATACGTAATTGTTCCTTTAATGTTACAAAAGTTTTAAGTTCCATTATATATATGTATAATTATTCATATATTCCAAGTAATATATGTATGTCTATTTACATAGAAACAGTAGTAGTTTCATAACCAACTTGACGAACAAATAAATAAAAATTTTAACAAAAAAGAACCGGTAGTCAGCGTCAGCCAAGGTAGGTGTGTCTCGCGTGTCCACTTGGCAGCTCCGATGAAGCTCACACCTTTAGCTGTATTTGTAGGTACCTTGACTGACACCGACGCCAAATATAAGAATTCGAAGAACTCTAAAAAGAATACGCATTTATGTTTTACTTTTTAGAGCATATATTTGGAACAGTTTGTTTTGAAGGTGGTTTTTTTTTTATTAAATTTTTATTTGTTTTATGATTTTTAATGATTCTGAGCTAACAAATTTGTCTCAATATGGGTACACCTAAAAACGTATTGATGATACAGCACCGTTTAAATAAAAAAACTTTACAAAATGAAATTTACATTGGTACCGCCACACCCGGGATCGAGGCCGCAACCTCCTACGTTGCATGTCGGTTACTTTGCCATTTCGCTACAAACAGTATTTTATTTAATAATCAAGCACATCACTAATACGTAAGGGTTTTCCTACCCCCTCCCCCACACAAACACACACACACTCGGCTACTATCGCTTCACACATAATACACCCTATAAATATTGTAATGCAGCAACAAACATAACCTCATTGCCATATGATTACAGACCGATATATGTTCTGCTTTAAATCGCACCCGTACTGTAAGCCGTTGAGGAGTTACATTGATCATCATATTTAACTACGACAATAACTTGACCAAACGAATGTTGCCGTAGGCGACTCAAATGTCTGGATAGCCTATAAACGCGATTGTGCCAAGTATCGTTAATTTGCTCCTAAAAATTGAAGAGTTCCGTTACTTTGTCATGGATCCCATAATCAAAACCTAACCAAACTATCACCAAACAACCGTTGAAGTATACCATTTCTAATAAAAAACGAAATCGTATCATCGAAATCGATTGCCGTGATCTTGAGTTATTCATCCATTTCTCGAGCACATGCTTTATGCAAATTCAAGACATCCGGTTTTCTCATGAATGCCATCATCAGAACTGGATTTAAAAAAAATACGTACGACAAGCACCACCTTGCATAGAAAAAAAGTATCATCAAGATCGGTTCATCCAGTCGAAAGTTATGAGTTAAAACATTGAAAAAAATACAGACGAATTAATAACCTCCTCCTTTTTTGAAGTGGGATAATAAAAAAATAATATTTTGATATATATATAATTTTTATATATAATTTTTCACTTACATACAGTAAATTATAACTAACTTTACCAGACCAGTCATTTTGACCAGTTTGGATAGAAATAGGAAAACTTAAATAGCTGGAAATCTAAGAATATTTTATTAATCAATATCGCATTTGTTCATGATATGAATCAGTTGGTTTTCTTTCAAAGTGTTTATAATTGGTGGTTTTCCTTAACCAATCATCTTTTCTATGTTCTTCAACGTTTATGAAATATCCATGTCCAGCAATATTCTTTTGAGGATCGTCTTTGAACAATCTCGTCACAGCGTCATATAAGACTCGCATAGAGAAAAACAAAAAGAAGTCAAACAACGAGATTAATGTAAATCCCAACATTAAGCTCAGCAGTCCTCCGAATGAAGCTGAAATAGGAAAACTTTAATATATCTGTTTGTACTGTGTAAATATAACTCAAACGGATCCTTGTTGATATACAGCAGTTTTTAAACGGGAAACAAATATTGAGGTGACTTTGAAAACTGGAAATGGTGTTTTCTAACTTGTGCTATACCTGCAACGTCTTGCTGTTTACACTAATCTATAAACATATTATATTATTTTTCTGTATACGTGTGACTTACGTAATAAAACGTACAACTAAACTCTTCTTGATTTTGTGTTTGTGTGTGCTCAGGAGGATTTATGAGTAAGACAGATTTTGCCATATTCCCACGGGTTAAACTATACGCCACTAATATCGAATATTTCTGTTTGTGTGTATGCGACTGAATTCGTCCTAAACAATTTTAATGAAATTTAACACTCTAGGGCGATAAAAAGTTACAATTTCTTCTTGATGTCAAATTAAGTGGCAAAGACGCGCAGATATCAGAGCATACGGAATTTTAGAAAATGATTTATAAAACTTTTACCTAAGTATCGGGCATTTGGTTTTTATCGCACTACAAAGATAAACCCGAGGTATGACGAATTGGTTAATTTTAACATCTAATGACTATCTACATTAGAATTCCCAAAACCTTATCTTTTATTAGGCCTCTAAATTACTACGAGTTTCGGTAACTGCCAACGTAACGATTGCCTTTTAGGGATCAATTGGTACAAATAACTTAATTAAATATGAAATTTTTATCTTACTATCTATATTTCATGATACTACACTAATATTTAAATAACTCTTTCAATAACGTAGTATGGGTTGAAGCTAATCAGTTATTACTCAAAAGTTCACATTGCCAAATGTTAAACAAATGTAAACCATTGTTAAACTTAATAATGATGAACGCTTGATAAAAAATGGGAACCCATGTAAATGATCTATCAAACAGGCTTAGATCTGCAGCTTACGGGGTTAAAGAAATTCATTGTCTTACAGATTTTGAAACTTCCAGGCTGTACTGGTCCAGCAGTTTCAATTATTTTCACAGGCTTATCTCATATATATTCTACTTTCGGATAATGCTGCTAATATAGATGCAATATTTGTGCAGAAAAGAGCTGCTTCTGCGATTTACAATATGGGTCTAAGATAGACAAAATATAGAAATTTAAAGCAGTTATAATAATGGCAGTCCACTGCGTATACATTCGTAAAATTTTTTGTACGTCCATAAAGATATTGACAATTTTTAAAAGTGAATACACCTTGTATAACTTAAAAATTAATATAAAATTGTTATAAATTCTAACAGTCTGCATAAATATGACAATTCATTCAATGGTAACTGTATACGTTTCTATAACCAATTCCCAGAAGAATTTATAAGTATGTCACTAAACAAATTTAAATATTTTATTAATAGAATGTGAGAGTGACAGAAATGAATTGATTCAATCGATATAAAATTAATTAAAAATATTTTCGTATTGACAATAAGACAAAAATGACACCCGACTAAGTTTGTTGTGGAATTTTTTAAGATCATGATGCTAAGAAACCCTCGTAACTTTAGATTCTACTCGTTCTTTAATATTATCTATCATACTTTGAAAATGATAACTCGAAAAAACTATATTCGACTATTCAAAATTGCTGTGAAGGACAGATAGTTTGAATTTCATTTATACTAATTGCTTAATTTGATTTGAAATTTGAAGATATAATAATTTTCACGTATGAGCATAGCATAAACTATATATTCTACACTAACGACGTTGTAAAAAATAATTGTATAATTGTAAAACTATGTCTTTAAAGACATTAAAACTGTGTAACGATAACAAAGTACCGATCTCCCCACATTCCCATGGGACTGGGAACTATAAAAATTACACCACGGGGAACTTTAATATAAATTATGATAACTTTTATACCTGCCTCATTGGTCTAGTGGTTAGCATGTTCGACTACAGACATGAGGTCCTGGGTTCGAGTCCCGGGTCGGGCCAATTTAAAAATCAATATTGAGTTGTCTATTAAGATTTTCTCAATATTTGCCCGAAGTTGGGAAGTTGGCGGTGTGATCCACCCCCGTGCCTCGGAGAGCACGTTAAGCCGTCGGTCCTGCGCCTGATCTCTCTCCGGTCGTGTCGAATTCTCGCCACATCGGACTATGAGAGTGAAGGAATAGAGAGTGCACTTGTGTACTATGCCTGCCAATCCGCAGTGGAGCAGCGTGGCAGGTCTATGCTCTAACCCTCGCTCCTAGGAGTGAGGAGGTCTGTACCCAGCAGTGGGACGTTAATGGGCTGCTACTTACTATGATAACTTTTAAACAGCAAAATATCCATTTTATTGTATCAGAAACGATCAGATTCTCGTACAAGAAATTATTATGTAATTCAGTTTACAAACACTATGTTATATATAAGAGATACCGAGGTATCTATTGACTCCTCCTCCTCCTCCTCCTTGTAGACACTTGAAATTTGGTAGGAATACTCCTTTTGCCGAGAAGAGGTCAGCTAAGAATGGATTCTACGAAATTTCACCCGCAAAGGGGGTGCGGCTGGTTACACAGCAAATAGGTTATTGAAGTATTTATACGTATATTTGTTATTTGTAAAACAATTTGCCTATTAATAAAAATGCTACCCAAAAAACATTACAGGCAGACGAAGTCGTGGGTTCAGCTAGTTCTATTATATACAATTACAAACGTTCTATTTTTCATGTAGGTCAAAACTGTTCTTGACATCATTTTACTACATTGGATATCTTATAAGATGTCAGGGATTTAAAAAGCGGAGGCACAGCGACTGGTGGACTATATGTGGTGTGGCAAAGATACATTAGCATCAAATAAGTGTCGGCGTACTTTAAGATTCACATTTAACGGTCGCCTTACATATGAAATAATAAAAAATCTGCCTTTTAGGAAAATGACTTACCTAAGACATTTTGCCAGTTCAGATAGGCGTCACGACGGTACCTAGTTGCAACTAGATCATTAAAAAACACATTTACAACAGATCGATTCCTCAAATCAATGTCTTTACTGAAACAGAATATTCTCAAATAAAATATCGTTTTACACTTTAAATAAAGCTACGAGAGTGCCCGTTACTTTCAGAGAAGTTGTACGAGAGTTTCTCTCAGAGAATCCTGAGCACCATTGAGTTTCACCTTATCAGAATAAACTTACGTGAAGGAAAAGATCGAAAATAAACCTATATGTAGCATGCCAACCCGCAATGGAGCAGCATATGCTCTAATAACACTCTCTCTCTCTCTCTTATAAATGAGAAGACCTGTTCCTGCCTGTGGAGCTGGGACATCTGTATTATATAAACAAATTTAAAACTTAAAGTCAACAGTTTGGCTTCCCCGCTGACGAGTTTCTAATTTGCCTGGTAGGAGGCTTCGGTCGTAGTTATTTACCGCCCCATCATTAAAGTCGTGCCAGCATGCAAACACCGTTCCAGTACGATACTGTGTAGAAAGATCAAGAGGTAAAATACCTTTTACCATGTTAGTGCGCTTCCATCGAAAACTGTTATCATTTACCATCAGCGTGATCTTAATGCAAAATCAACCTATTTATTATTGGGCTGTATTTGTGTAGCTGATAATATAAACAATAATAACGCATTTACGTCAAATTGTTTGTGAATTATTAGATTGAATCAAATTTTTTTATGTTCTAATTTTATCGTCAAGGTAAGATTATTAAGGATAAAATAATTATTTAGATTATCTAATCACATCGTATAGCTTATGACATCAAATTATAATTACTTCATCTATTTTGACCCCAGAGTTTTTTATATTCTCAATGGATTGTTGGTTAACTTATGGCGCTTTTTTACTTAAGTAAATTTTATTATGACCTTTGTCAAATCATTTAATCAGAATGAAGAAAATTGAGAGTATGTAACTAAAGTTTTGTCTAAAATTAGTACTTTCGCAACTATTTTGAGTGACGTAAGTGCCACATTGCTTTCCGATAAAATAAATGCGTAGTTAAGTGTGGATATCCCTTAATTTTCGACGCATACGCGCTTGTTTTATATGTCAAAGAACCTTGGCAATTTGTTTTGCTTCATCATCGAAATTTGTAATACACTTGATTTTTTTCTTCACCTAATTCTTCTTAGGATTCATTAGAACTTATTTTATTTAATATTTTTTATTAAGTTTCGCAAATTTATGCATTTTTGATTGCATATCTAATCTTATATTTAGGCTATAATCTAGTTTGTGTTTGAAAGTTCTCATAAATAAATAATTATACAACTTGTTGCTTAGTTAAATAGTTGAAGCATACGAACTATTTATTCAATGTCCAACTTTCTTTTGTATTAATTTTGTCTTTATTGTTTACATTTTTATCGAACTTTCGATCTCAACCTGATGAAAAATTTTATGCGCGGGACGAAAATATGCCATATCCATCCAAGTTTTTATCACGCGGTCGGCGATGTCATCCTTTTTGCCAATATACTATTTGGCAGTTATTAATCGCGATAACAACCTAGTAATATAAAATTATAGACACGAAAAATCTTACTAAAAGACTATTCCAGTCATAGGAACTCGATCAGATATTGTTCCCAGCGCTACTTGCAGTGGATAAGAGAAGTATTCACATTCAGGAAGACATTCAACTAATGAATCCGAATCATCCGTGTCATTAGGTACATCCAACGCTTCGCCATTAGTATGTAGAGAAGTTAAATCTGCAATTGAAAAATCAATATTAAAATTATAAATGGATAAGTAACTCTGAAAGGTTGTTTGGAAGAGATTGCTTGTAGCAATAAGACTGCCTTTGCACGCTATAATTATAGTAATAAGTATCTTAGTTAATATGTCTTTTCATTTTTATTTTGTCTGCTGTGAAGTGTGTTCCCTCTCTCTGATTCTGTTAAGAACTCTTGTGTATGTTACTGTATTTATTTAAATATTTTTTTTATAATCGTCTTCTGATCGAATTTCGGCCACGGCGGCCAATTTCATGCAGATTTATGAAGGAGATATTATAGTGCATAAGTGTATACGCAAACGCGAGTGCACTCTCTATTCCTTCACTTTTGCTCTTCTGTTATTCGAGGCAGAGGGTTGAAGCACACCACCAACTAGTCAACTTCAGGCAAATACTAAATTCTTAACAGGAAACCCCATATTAATTTTGAATTGGCCAGATCTGGGACTCGAAGCAACCTGCCAAAGAGACCAATGAGGTTGTTTTTATATATATATAAAAGACAGACCTTTTTGTCACAACATTCAACAATTTGGAAATGGTAGCTTGTCTAAATCTGCCAATTTTAAAGATAAAATATATTCATTAATTTTTATACATATATGAGTCAAGCCCAGGGTCGGACTAGCCCTGAAGGGCCCAGCTGTCGACCCGGGGCCTGTGACTAGATGATGGTAGATGGGAAACTATCGGAAAATACGATTAAGATAAACAAAAAATAATAATTATCAACGATGTAATTAAGCAACCATTCCCTGTTTAGTTATTTTGGCAATAATGTCATATTTTTGGGTTTTGTACAGGATGGGGCAAAAGTCCCTCTACCATTTTGATTGCCTATAACTTTGTTCAAAAAAAAGAAAAGTTTCAAAGTAGGTTTGGTTTTCATAAGAAGTTTATTTAGTCTTTACATTTTTTTTTCGTTATGATTGGAAGATTATATCCGCTAAATGGTGATCGATTCGCTATGCAACTTTCGGCTATATCTTAAGTTTTTTAAGGCATCAGTTTCGTCAGATATATGAGATGGAATTGAATAAATACCTTACGTTCGTTAAATGTTATTTAAAAATATTCGAGCTTTTAAGAACACCTAAGAATTAAATTTCGATTTTATTAGTAATATATGTAACAATGCAAAATGTAATTAAGATCTAAATAAATTGATTCGGTCAAAAATTAGTGCCGTTATGAAAAAAAAGGCATAACTAGTTTCCGACGGTGGCGAAATGTAATCTAATTTTATGAATAAACTATCTTATCTAATTTTACATTTAAGCCGCAAGAAGTAGGACCACGCCTGCGCGGGCCTTCTCTCCTACGGGTGCCACAGCAAGCCAGGTCCGTGGGGAGCTTGTGCAGGCTGAGTACATGGCCACTGCGACAACAAGCCCAACCGAGTTGGATCCGGTTTTGATAGGCAGCGTTCGAAAAGCTCCGTAAGATTTTTTCGTCTAATATCCCCCAGTGTCGCAAGACCAAAGTCTTCGAAGAGTACGTATTGCTAGTGACCGGAAACGTGGTCACTGACTATGAGCCTCATTCGAAAGCTCAGCGTCACGCAGCGGTCAATGGAAAGAGCTATGCTGGGAGTTTCTCTACGTGATCAAATCAGAAATGAGGAGAGGAGATCCGTAGAAGAACCAAAGTCACTGACATAGCCCTAAGAATCGCGAAGCTGAAGTGGCAATGGGCGGTGCACATAGTCCAACGAACCGGTGGACGTTGGGGGTTGAAGGTTCAGGAATGGCAACCCCGTAAAAGACGCCGCTTTGTAGGCAGACCCCCCACAAGCCGTTAGACCCATGCGGCACACGATGGAGCCTTGTGGGCATCATTAGGAGACCTTTATCCAGCAGTGGACGTCCATCGGTTGAAGTGAGTGAGATATGAGTCATTCTTTCTCCAAATTCTAAAGAAAAGTTGGCTTCTTAACAGAAGAATTTTAGGTATGACAACCCCTTTCTTGTTGCTAGAAATTTATATATTATAACGGCATATAGTAAACACGAAAATGTGTACAGTGCGACGACCGCTTAAGTAGTGTGCTTCGTTGCAAGTATAGAAAATGTGCTTCAACAGTTTAAAATACGAGTACATTTCCAATGTTAGTATATTACAAGATTTTAGTTACCGACGAGTATCTGAGGACCGCTGCACATTAAAGAGGCACGCACCATAATTTTTCTTATGAAATTTAAATGTATTTAATATTTAATTTATTTAAAAACCCTATTCAGTTGGGAACTCTTACGAAAGGGCAATGCCCTGGCATTACAAAACTCTATAAGGATATAAAAACGGTGGAATGATTTACAAGCACATAATTAAGTTTATTTTACAGTATTATAAAAATGCTAAGTTTCATTTATGAAAATAATTTTATTCTCAAGTACCTTCATTAAAGTTGAGTTCAGTTCACTTTAAATGAATAAAAATATTATAATCTAATAAAGTAAGAGTGAAGAGTGACTTGATTTTAATAAAAAAAAACTGTCAAGTTGCTTTAACAGAGTACCTTGTTAAAACACTTCTACATAATAAATGACAACGCTGTAAGTCAAAACGATTGGTATTTATTTTATTGCTGATAGTTTAGCGCTTGACTGTGATCTCACCTGATGGTAAGTGATGATAGACCCCTTATAGTACGCGATACACAGCATCGTACCGGAACACAAATATCTTTGTCATGAATACGTGACGAGAGCGTTACGAACAGTGTGATCGGGCGAGGCAAACTTGTATATTATATATATAAGTTTTATTCCAGTCATGTCTAAACCACACTCGCTATTTTAATGTGTTGTTGTTTTAATTTTATGTTTAGTGCAATAATTTTTTTTCGCAATTTTATTTCTTATCAATATAAAAATTGCTGACACGTTTATCTTTTTTTACAAATATGCTGCCTGTTTTTGCACGACTATCTTGGAGACGTGAATTATTGCTGTTGTGGCATTTAAGTTTTTTATTTTTATATTCTGTAACTATGTGAAATAGATAAAAAAAGCGGCGGTGTAAACAAAAATGGAGTTCTGAAGATTCGTGAACAAAAAATAATCAGTACGTATAAAGTTCCTATGTGACGACGTGATATTTGTACTTCAGCCTCTCAAGCGTTTTCCCCTCGCTGCTATGAAAAGCTGTTTACATAAATAGAGCTCTCGATTGAAGCGTGTTCTCTACGGATTCTAAAGAACCAGTTGGAATGCTAAGCGTGTTTTTAATATTCGCTTTACACATGAAAATCCACGACAAAAGTAAATTTGAAGGATTAGGATAAATAGTTCCTTTATATTTAATATCACCTTCGTTATATTCAAAATCAAAGATAAAAACACGTTTTGTTAAAAGGAAATAACTTAAACGATAGTTAAGCTTCATAAACTTGAACAATAGAATCTATAACAACGGAGTTATTTCACAAATTAGTTAAATAATATAATGTTACACTAATAATTGCAAAGACTAATTGCTTTTCTAATTATTACACATTACACATTATTATATAGTATTAGTTTTCTATAAAACAGAATAAATATGCAGAAAAGGACTGCATTTATATAGAAAGACCTTTTATATTAATACTATATATAAAGGGAAAAGGTTGGTATTTCTATGACTCATTTTTAATAGAGAGTAGACTATTAAGAAATGTGAAATTATAAACTTATTCCAAAAAAATGATTTTATAAGTTATGCTGTACTATTCCATGCTATTTCGCACATTTTTCTGTTTCTACAAATTTAATGCATAATTAAATATGAACATCTAACTATATACCGAAACTAAAGGGTATGAGTGAATGTTAAAAGAACATATCGAAAAGTCTTAATATGTATTATGAATAAAAAGTATTTTATCAAATTTTTAAAACATCTCTCTAGACTATCAGTATATCAAATTTCATTCATTGGTTCAGTAGTTTTGTAGTTTAGGCGTGAAAGTGCAACAGGCAGACTTACTAACGCATGTATAATATCAGCAAGGATATAGGCAAAGTGAGAACTAATACTAGAAGTGGAATAAAAAGGCATTTACGTACTCATTATAGTTTCCAGACACTCGATATCATGGAAGTTACATATTCTATAAGTATCTGAAACAATCCGATAAAGCTTAAATATTACACTTTAACATGAATACGTTAAATGAAAAGTATTTTAAATAAAATGTGATTACCTTTCTGAGGAAAATAAAATGGGACGCAATCGCAGATTTTATGAAGTATCTGGACCTTTTGTAAAGCCATACAGTTATGGAATGAATATCGTTGAAACTTAGATATTTTTATCTGTAAATTAAAATAAGAAACAAGTACATAATAGAAAACATATGTAGTGAATTTCTAGACCATCCATCACGAACTTCTTAAAATAATTACTTAAAGAAGAAACTTTAACGTGAGCTTTCAATATAACAATACACAAATTTAAATAATTTAACAAAAAAATATTTATATGCGGCTTAAAAAAATTATTAGAACAAAAGTGCATTCATGTAAAAGGATTTTATTAAGTTTTGGGAATTTGGACATGATGTACGGAGATTGTGAGCTAAAAGTAAGATTCGAAATATGAAATTAAAACCTTTGCACACTTTTTTCTATAATTTATTAAGTCTCTTTTAATATAATTTGGGTTTGTTTACATTAAGTAATAAATCTCCAACTTTTATGACGATAGATCAAACAATGTCAGAGTTTATCGATCTCCTCCACCGGTTTCATCATTTTTCACACATATAGATTTTCTTATATACAAAAGAATGTCTTTATATCTCTATATTCACATTACCTCAAATAAAAATGTCAGATCCAATAACTTACTTCAATTTACATACACCCAAAAATGAGTTTTTGATTTGGATTTTGCTATAAATAAGTTGATATCAATCAAAAATGTAGTCCACGAGGGTCATTTTATGATCAAATTGAGTGAATATATAAAGAATAATCTTTACATATATGTTTTACAACGAAATATAGAAATAAGTATGCTATAAATACTGTTCCTCTACTCTCTGTGCTATATATATTATAATTTTATGTTTCTATGCTGCAATATACAAGGTTTATACCGATGAGTCATTACTTTTTTTTTTGGATTTTATACTTGACTCTTTATACATACGGGGTGTCGATATAACAATAGTACATATGATTGTAGTACATGTGATGATCTGTTGTATTTTACTCATAAAAAATTAAAAATTAAAAAAATCTATAATATTAGTTTTATTTAGATAGATAGTACATTTTATTGAACAGCACAAGAGAAACAATAATAAGACTTAACTTAAGTCATTCTAGTGTAAAATGGGCGGTCTTATCGCTAGTTAGCGATCTCTTCCAGACAACCCAACGTATAGAGAGATCGTCAGAGAAAGGAAAAAGCAGGCAGGCGATGTTAATAAATAACATAAATAAATATATTACTTATAATATAAACATACACATAAATACTTACTACATACATAAAATGAATATATATATACATACGGTAAATATATACATATAAACAATATATACACAGTATAACACAGTTTTATCCATGTCTGAATTAAACGAAGTTTTTGATAAAGACTACATGCTTCTTAAATGTGGAGATACTCTCGCACTGGCTAATTTTGACAGGAAGCGCATTCCATAGGTTTATAACACTATCCGTGAACGATTTATAGTAAGGTTTAGTTTTACAGTTATTTACAGCGATTTTAAACATTATTCACCAGTGCCATGCCTCTTGCTGTAAATTTGCATGTGTTTTGTTTGGCGTTTAAACATCAACAGATTATTAGTCGTAATGTTTGCAAATATTGCCATATCATTTTATTGTAAATTGGCATTGCAATAAGAATATAATTACTGTAATTAATTCGCAAGATACAACATAAATTAAATATAAATAAACATAATAATCATTCTGACTGTGCCGTCGTTACATATATATTATTTAGCATTATTTTTAAAAAATAATAAAAACCTTTTCGAAAGGCTTAAGGGAGAACGCTGTAAAGACAGAATCCGATATCCCGAACATAAAAGTGCTTTTATTAATAAAAGCGTTTGCGTGATAGCTATTAAAATTTTCAATAAATTACCAAAAGATATAAGGGAATATGCCTCACAATTTAAAAATTGTGTAAAATTGTAAAATTAACAAACCTTTATTCGGTTGACGACTATTTAAAGGGAATCGAGCAATAAGTAATAATAAGTAACTATATTTAATAATTTAATGTATAAGTTCACGTTAACAACATAATTTAATTTAAAAACCTGTCATTTCGGAAACTTAGATAAGTAGAATATAAGGACCATGTCTACCATATTCAGCGAATAAATGATTTGATTTGATAAAATAAGAGAGGGATAAATTGCAACCTATTGCCTCGTACCGGGGCATCTTTTCTCGACTTATAGCAGGAGGGATTGGAACTTAGACCCACCAAGGCATATTATAGCGAGCTGGTGTGATTGCTTCCAAGAAATTCAAGTCTCCTTACTAATAAATCAATTCTAACCCCCATCACATCACCACTTAATTTCTTGCATAAGAGAAAACGGCACTTTTGTAAATCATCCTATCGAAATGGAATAGAACCTATCACACCCTTTAGTTTTGGTTACTTCAAAATGTACTTTAATTCATACATTATCAAATGATTAACCTTGTCATCTTTATATCACCGATTGGCAGAGTTATATTGAAACCAATATTGATTTTAAAAATCCAAATGGATCGCTCATTTTGATGGAATGGATTTGAAGAGTAAACCTACGTCTCTCTAATCAATAATGAAGTATGTGGCTTCATAAAATATATAATATAAAAGATAATCTGCTTATTTTTGCGATATAAAAACCATATGAAAAGATAATAAGATGCGGCAATATGCACCAAATAATTAGTTACATAATGTTCATCATAATTTGTGCGTCAAAAGATAGAGGTGCATGATTAACATTCGTTGACTGATTAAGATATCTTTAAATCCAGAAAACCTAGATGTTGACATTTGATATGAAAATTAATCAATTACAAGTGCAAAGTAGAGTTGAAATATGATGACAACATATAAGTAGATATTTTATAGAGCTAATGCGTCATTGCTATATTTTAATTCATTGTTTAAAAGGATTTAACATTACTGACAATACATTATGGACAATAATTTATACACATACAATAATTGTAATAGTAAGTGAACAAGGAAGAAAAATTCTATTCGTTGAATTGAACGCGCTAATCTCAGGAACTACTGGGTTTGGATTGAATTACATGCCGTCCATTCATAAAGTCAACTTTTAGCTATTTAATAAATAAATATAATTCCCTTTCCTTTAACAAATAAACAAGATGTTTACAATGTAAACATTATCTTTTAAGCGTAGTAGAACATGCCGGGTATCCCCTAGTAATAATATGATTGTGAAAGTAAAAGTAAGTAAATAGCAGCCTATTAAAGTCAACTTGCTGAGCATTGATCTATTCAGCGGTAAGAGAGATTTTAGAAGATAAACCCACCACGCTGCTCAAGTCTAGAGCTATTCACGGGATATGAAGGCTTTCTCACGATATTTTCTTCAATGAAAAGCACATTGATAGATTTGAAAAACAATTAAGCACCCACGTTGCTTTTGAGAAAGATTAAGTGCCTGCCAAGGGTTTCCATCCACGACTTTTCTGAACGAGAATCTACGCGTTTAACCAACAGGCTTAGGTTTGTGTATTGTAATGGTATTATAGATATAAGATTAATACAAAATTCATGGAACTTAGTTTACCTATCAAAAATTTATCAGATTATACTTTATTTATAAGTAGGTACTTATAAATCATCGTATAATCCCGTTCCAATATAAATATTTGTAAAAGTTATTACATAAGTGAATAAAAGTAGATTACTGTTACTTTGCTTGCCAGAAAATAACAAGGTTAGAGGAAAATTATTAAATAAATAGCACCGTCCAAATACTTGATAAATTATTTTATATTTATTTAATTAAAAGTGGAAACAGTTTAACTTGTATAGGACAAAAAATTAAATGTTGTTGTTCGTCGTGTTATTTATGTATAAACAAGTAGTGAATAGAAATTTTATACTTTGTCATAAGCATTATATACTAATAGAGCACCTTCAAAAAAGGTATTTTGTTTTTGTATGTATCTATGTACTTAGACCTTTTATACATCACCTACTCATTTCCGTAATAAATCTGTCTAACCCTAAGGTTGCCTGGCAGAAATCGCTAATTAGCGATAAGACCGCCTTTTTGTACCCTTTGATTAAGTTATGGTATCTATTGTAAGTATTGATTATGGTGTACAATAATGTGTATTCTCTCTCTCTATCTCTCTCTATATTTTGACAAGATTGTGTGAAAATTAACTCGATATACGTGTTAAGTGATGATGATGTAGAGAGACATAGAAAGGTTATTTTTACAAATGTATGTCTGTTTATAATACAAAATAAGCACACAAGAACGTTTAAATAGCTTTTTAGTATTTATTTCTGACAAACATGTATTTGCTCTCCCTGATCTCTGGAATGGCAAAATCGATTTTGATTGAAGTTTCTCGGACACAGCACATTTTATAATGTATAATTTTTAATATTCGTCGTCGACGTCGTCGTCGCTTCAACCGATGGACGTCCACTGCTGGACATAGGTCTCACGTAATGACGTCCACAAGGCCCGGTCATGTGTCGCCTGGCTCCAGCGGCTACCGGCGACCCTCTTTATGTCGTCGGTCCACCTTGTGGGGGGTCTCCCTACACTGCGCCGCCCGGTGCGGGGTCGCCACTCCAGCACCTTCGGGCCCCAACGTCCATCGGTCCGTCGGACTATGTGCCCCGCCCATTGCCACTTCAGGTTCGCGATTCGTAGGGCTATGTCGGTGACTTTGGTTCTGCTACGGATCTCCTCATTTCTGATTTGATCGCGTAGAGAAACTCCGAGCATAGCCCTCTCCATCGCACGCTGAGTGACTCTGAGCTTCCGCATGAGGCCCATAGTCAGCGACCACGTCTCAGAACCGTAGGTCATCACTGGCAACACGCACTGTTCGAAGACTTTGGTCTTCAGGCACTGAGGGTTATCGGACGAAAAAGTCTTCCGGAACTTCCCGAACGCTGCCCAACCGAGTTGGATTCGGCGGTTGACCTCTTTCTCGAAATTGGACCTACCTAGCTGGACTATGTGTCCCAGGTAT
>JACTOM010000069.1:2868806-2973369 GCA_015832385.1 Elymnias hypermnestra | reverse complement strand
AGTTATTTATATATATTGGACCAACCTTAAAAAATACCCATATGGTGTAGCGGACTTTTTTTTAGAACTTCTAAAGTATAGGAATAGTTTTGTTATAATATATTTTTGTGTCGTCATCATTTGTGTATTTGCCAATAATCACCACGCCTGGCAGGCGGGTTGGTGATCGCAGTGCTGACCCTCTCGCACCGATAACGCTGCTGCCCGTTATCGGTCTGTGACATTTAGGTCAGCGAGGAATGGATATACCGCCATTTATCGGTATGGGAGTTGGATAGGAAAGATTTGGTACGTGGGATAAGAGGAGTTTTGGGGAGCATTAGGGTTAGGTATGGGACATTACTGCCGCGGACAGAAGAGTGAAGAGCGGTAGTAATAGCTCGAGGCACCCGCGGTCGCTTACCCGCATGCTTAGTTAGTAACCGGACAGATTATCTGACTAAACACCCTCTGAGTTCAGGCTCAGTTGAATTTTTAATATTAGGAGTATTTTATTTAATACATTCACAATTAACCATGATAAAATTATATCGAACCTCAACATTAATACAGAAAAATTAAAAGTTTTTAAAATGCGCCATCAGAATGGAAATGGATGGGTGCCAATAAGGCTGGCATCGTTACCTCTATGGACAGCGACACTTATACGCTGTCTGAAATACCACCCGGCCTTAGGATCACCGGTGACATCAACTAAGTGAGATGAAATTTCTTTAAAAAAGCTTTTAGTCTCAGGACCCCACAGTCCCAATGTCTCCATGCGAAAAGGCACAAATATGTATTCTAAAGCAAGGCTCTCATATTTGCGCCTCTTGGCGTTTTCAGCTAATGATGCTGCCGCTCCCGCTGTTTTGGAGGTAGCGGCAATGTAAGATAGTGCAAGCGTATCAACACATGTAGCATCCCATACCAACGACCTTCCTTTTTTCAAAGGCATCAACGACATACCATCAGGTCTCTTACCATCATCACGTGCAATTCCATTCGGCTCGAGAATAGCCGGCACGTTAATAGTGACAAGAGTCCTTCTGATGGTGTCGTTGATGCCGGTCTGTCTCGGAAGACGACCAGCACTACGAAGACAAGTCAGACCATGGTGACCGAGTTGATTCACCCACTCACCACATTTACAACGATGGGGCTCTGTTGTTTTCACACACAAATACATTTAGACACTGCGTTGTTAAGAATTCTCTTTTTTACTTTTAACTCAACATTTCATGTAATAAACTGTCTGAAGTATAATATAGGTAGAAAGATAGAAACTTCTTTATTATACACCATACAGAAATATAGAGCAGTAACAAGGTACAAGAGAAAAACAATGTACAAAAGGCCTTCTTATCGCTACACAGCGATTTCTACCAGGCAACCTTTGGGTTAGAGATGTTGCATAAATGGAATGTGGTAGGTGGTGAAGGCTAAATATAAATAAATATAATAGACTTGCTCATACACGAATATGTATCTATGTATATATATACATGCATACATACTCATATACATGCCTAACATATATATAGATAAGCATATACAAATGTAAAATAGGTTTTTAATAAGTGAAAGTCAATTAATATCGTCTTAACAACAAAGTGACAAGTAATGCGCTTTTAGCGGCCTTTTCAATATTTCCAAAGATCTCATTTCTAATAGATAGTGGAAGATTATTCCATAAATTAATAGCGCCGAATGACTTGTCATAAAAATTGTTAAGTGGAAAATTAAATTAAGTTTCAAGTTTTGACTCCCTTATGGGCCTACAGTCCGATGATTTAAATATAACATTTTCTTAATATATTCCTGACACATGGCCGCTGACTATGGGGCTCATAAGAAGACTCAGAATCACTCAGCGGGCAATGGAGAGGCCTATGCATGGGGTTTCCCTACGTGATCAAATCAGAAATGAGGAGATCCATAGGAGAACTAAAGTCACCAACGTAGCCTACCGAATTGGAAAGCTGAAGTGGCAATGGGCTAGAGTGGGCGGCCTCGCACCGGAAAACGCAGCGTCGGCAGAACCCCCACCAGGTGGACCGATGTAATCAGGCGGGTCGCTGGCAGCCGCTGGATACAAGCGGCGCAAGATCGGGCCCATTGGAATTTATTAAGAGAGACCTTTGTCCAGCATTGGACGTCCATTGGTTGAGACGACGACGACGACGACGACGAATATATTCCTTATAAAATGTAAGTTGCCGCTGAATCGAAACTTTTAATAGAAAACTTTACAATTATACACTTAATTAAATCTTACACGCCCATATATATAATATACATATATAATATATCGATATATACACATTATATCTTTAGATAATATTATCCGATATACATATGTTAATAATTGACAATTCATTTCGGTCGCAAAATAACTAGATTTGATTCATTGTCAAGATATAGTGACTACCGCATCCAGATATCGTATCTTCATACATTTTGCGTCATTGCTCATTACCAAGATACATCATGATAGAAAAGTGAAATGACGCACGTATTTAAAATCTTTAATATCTACGGTTGTTGCGATAGAAAACTATTATTTCTTAGAATTGATCAGTGAACAAAATAATACCAAAACAGTTTTTGGGTATTGAATGAGAAATATATCCGTCTATTTACGATTTAATGCTCGTTTCTTAATTGTTGCATATAAGTTATAATAAACTAAAATTGTACCTCGAACAATACCAACAAAGACTGTCAAATGTTCTATTGTAATAGAATGAATGGTTTAGGAGAATAAAAGACAACCAAACTTAGTAAAGGACTACATATTCCTGAAATTTTTCACAATCTATTTTGTCAAAGCTGGCAAAAAGCACGAGACTCAAAGGTTTGCTTTTGCAGTCGCTTTGGAAACGAAAAAATCCGAACGCACAATAAATGTTGGTATTTCTTTACACGGACTACCAAAACTCAAGCCTTTATTGTATTGGTTTTCCTTTGATAAATACACTTTACATTGTCCAAATCAAGTGAATACAGACATCGGTACTATTTGCGTCATCACACCTATCAGCCATCTTAAATCTTTTCAATCAAATTGTTAATGAGTTTAAATTTAAAGATAAACACCTTAGAACAAAAAATATCCTATAATTAATCAGTGGACAGAATCTCTGTTATAAATGTTACGACCTGAAACATAAAATTAGTTACAACATTTTTCATATGTTGTTATTAGTTCACTTTCCCTACATACTATATATGTATGCTCAGTGATCTCACGATGTAAAAAATATGAAACCTATCCTCTGACCTAAGTAGAAGCAAATTGAACTAAATAAAAAAAAATCACCAAAATGGATTTGGCAATTTCAGAGTCCATTGGCGTCAAACATTGTGATACGAGATTAATAAATATATGTAAATTCGTTATTACGCAACAATGGAGGCCTTCATCAATTCATTAATTATATCACGTTGTTTTTGAGAAGAAATTAGTGAAGTTTAGACTAAAATTTATCGTCATTTTATAGATTTATGGCTGAAACATATTTTAATTACTTAATCCTCGGAGTTGTAAGCGTATAAGCTATAAATAAGGTTAATTATGGGTATGCAAAACCTCATATAATAACTTATAACTTTTACATATCATTAAATATTTCTTCTGTATGTGATTGAACATTTCAATATTTGGGATCATTATGATATATATATGGATATTGTTGGTGATCTTTTTGATTCGAGGTTAAAATGGCCAATTCGATCCGACAAGCAACGCTGTTCTCAATATTTCGGGATCAGGAACTACATACATACGTAGCATTAAGCCTCATTCCCCTAGGAGCCGGGAGTGACCACGTTCTTCGACTTGACACGATCCTTACATATCTCCTTCGCTTTTTTCATTCTCTTTAAACCTTTCATAAAATTTCGTTGGTTTAGAGTACTCTTAACCTGGTCTTTATTTAAAATGTCCTGGATTTGGTCCAGGAAGGTTCGCCTTGGTCTTCCCCTTCCAATTTTCCCCATTCACGCTTGACTCAACTTGACTCTCGCTCAAACCATCTAAGCATACCTTTTTCAATTTTAGTCACTACATCTTCTTTTATGCCACAACGTTCTCTTATCACACTATTTCTCAATTTGTCACTCATTTTCAATCCACTCATACTTCTGAACGCTCTCATCTCTAGCGCAATTATATTATTTTTGTGCTTCTTCTGCCATGCCCAACTTTCACTACAATACATAAGTGTTGGCACCAACATTCCTTCATGCATATCCAGTCTGGCCCTTCGAGACACCATCTGGCTATTTACTGTTATTGCGAACACTATTAAAATTAATTTGTACTACGAATTTTTTTGCAAAATATTTCAATCAGATTTAACCTTATTTGCGTTTGTCAAAGCTTCGCCATATCAATGGTTATAAAGTTCAATATTTAAGATTTATAAATAATGCATAATTTTTATATTCATTTATTCTTAATTGGTAATAATATATCCTAGTTTTGTAACGTATTATACTCAATAACAACACCGCAGTGCATCAGAGGGCGTAAAGCCCCGCCTCATTGGTCTACTGATTAGCATGTTCGACTACAGACATGAGGTTCTGGGTTCGAGTCGAGCCAATTCGAAATCGAGATTGAGTTTTCTATTAAGATTTTTTTGAAAACTTTGGCGGTGTGATCCACCCCCGTGTCGCGGGAAGCACGTTAAGCCGTCGGCCCTACGCCAGATCTCTCTCCGGTCGTGTCGGATTGCCGTCACGTCGGACTAAGAGAGTGAAGGAATAGAAAGGAATAGATAGTAAGCGATGCGAGATAACAGATATTTTATCTATTACCATTACTAAAATGTTACCTGTATAGGACACAATATTGTATGTATGTATTTGTTATCCTTAACCGATAAACGCTCGACACGCCAGGGCTTGCGTCACTCTCATGGACGGGACGCTGTTTTGGCTTTGGCTATTCATATATTTTGGCTATAAATTCGCCAAGCTAACCTGCACAGAGACGACGCATTCCCCACTTTTCGAGTACAATCATCTGTGTGGTTTTATTTTGCCGAACCCCTACAGGAATACACTTGTGGACTATGCCTGGCAATCCGCAGTGGAGCAGTGCGGTGAGTCTCTCGTATGAGTGAGGAGGCCTGTGCCCAGCAGTGGGACGTATTCGAAGTGAGGCACTGCGGTGAATATAAACTATACATATTGATCTACTCGAATTAACAAATTCTATTGTCCAAACTAAACTACACACGAAAGCAAGTTAGTTATTTCGCAAGATATTTTTGAACTGAAGACAAAAATATTGCATCGATTTACTAAGAAACATCGTTAAGCATTTCAGATCTCATCGCTAGATTTCTCAATATAAGTTTAATGAAATCAGACACCTTTCGCTACACGAGGCAGACACGATGTTAATATGTGACCTCGTTATGTGTGAATATTTATCATCATATTATCCTATAATTTTCCTTTAATTTCATATATGGCATAAGATATAAAATCACTTACGTAGACTATTTTTACGCTATTAACAAGATTTATATAATTAATGTTTAGAAGAATAAACACTGATCTAACAAAAGAAGTATTAATCCCTATAGATATATAACACTGTTTATAACACCCTTTATTAGCATCATCTGTATGTTTGTATCTGTGTCTTTGAACGTTATTTTGACCCCACTCTGAACGACTGGATTTGGTTCAAACTGCGCCCATTTTTCAAAGATGTATAGCAATGTAACAATCAAAATAAATTCATAGAATAAGAATTAAATTGCTTACAAGAATATCTCTAAATCGAGATGCAATTGTTAACATATCTGTACATATTATAAATGCTTGTTTTATAGGAGATCAAACTAAAAAGCGAAAAATAAATTATAGTTTAAAATAAACTTTTAGAGATAATCAAACTAAAAAGTACAAAATAATTATTAGTTTCATTCCGATACTCGGAATTAGTTAATTGTCATGCACAGCACCCCACGCTTTTAGAATAGTGACATTAAATAGTTAGTGATTTAATACGTATCCCAAGAATTATTTTCTACTTTTTAGTTTAGCTAGCTTAAAAGCTTGTTTTTGCCTATAATTTATTTATTCCTCCACTTAAGTTCCAATATAGTTTTTTGAACTTTTAGTGGGTGGTAACTTGTAGTTTACATTATGGTTTTTTCAAATATTATTTATTAATAATCGTATTGAAGGAAACGTAAGCTTTATTTTTGTGCAATGTGTTGAAGAAGTTCGCGCTAGATGGTAGAATTTATTTTGAATTAAAAACTTTTTTAGCATCCTTGTGATTTGAAAGTTGATGAAACGAAAAATCGACAGTAAAAGAGACATTTATAAATTCATAAGATTTAACGTAGGAGAAAATGTGATAGGAAGCATTATACACCGTATACAATAATATACATAAGTCCGATTTCACCTACCTCCCCTGTTCCCTGAATATATTTAAGAGCTACTTAGGGGGATCGTTTCTTTAGCTAAGGGATCCCCTAAATACATTTAGGACCAGTTAAATTGATTGTTTCTATATCTAAGATGTTCCCTAAGTACATCTAGGGCCAGTTTAAGGGATTGCTTCTATAGCTAAGGAGTCCCCTAAGTACATTTAAGGCCAGTTTAAGGGGTTGCTTCTATAGCTAAGAGGTTTCTTAAGTACATTTGGGGCCAGTTAAAAGGGATTGCTTATGTAGCTAAGGGGTATTCGAAGTAAATTTAAGGCTGATTAAAATGATTGCTTCTATAGCTAAGGGGTTCCTTAAGTACGTTTAGGGCCAGTTAAATTGATTGTTGCATTAGCTAAGAGGTTACCTAAGTACATTTAGGGTAAGTCATTATCTTGAAGCCAAAATTTTTGAAGGTTTCGATTCTACCACATGTGAAGTGCACACAAGATATTTTTGTCAAATTGTAACTTTTGTAAATATAAATATTGTCAATATAAATATACATAATTTACTTCGTCACTGTAGTAGCAAAGTCGATCGTGTACCGGAAACGTTTTTATGCCGGAAGTAGCGTAAGTCCTCTCTGCTGATATAGCAATAACCAATTCCGATGATGGATTCACCACACGCATAGGTGAATTAAAATCCGGAGCATTGTATGCATTGTCTACGAACACCTAGACATACAAATAAATAAGTTTGTCTTTTATCCCCACATAAATGCATACTTTAGTATAAGAAACAATAAAAGCTGTCTTCATTTAAGCTAAAAAAATACACTATTTTAATACAAGAAATAAAAGCAAACTTGACTGTGATCACACCCGATTGTAATTGATGAACAGTCTAAGATGGAAGCGCGCCAATTTGGTAAGAGGTAACTTACCTCTTACCTCTTGGTTTCTATGCGTAGACAGGCGTCGTACCGGCCCACAAATCTTTTGCGTGGCGGTACATCCTTGCTGGTGAGCTGGTAACTAGCCACGCACTGTCCAGACTAAGGGCAAATTATAAAATGTAATTTCATAAATTCATAAAAATTTTAAATTATTATACTTATATATATATATATAGATATATATATATATATATATATATATATATATATAAGTAGTAAGTTTCTTATCGCTTTCTTCTCAGTAGAATCAACTTTCTGAACCGGTGGTAGATTATTTACTAAAGCCCAGATTGATAGATATTCCAAAGAGATTATTATTGAGACTGATTGAATAAAACAATGGTTTTATTGACGTCTAACAGAAGTTAGCTTATTTTCTCATACGGAAGAAAGAATTTAGAGTTTAAACACACCAAGCTTTTTGATGCGGGCTCGCAGACGCCACATAACGTAAAAGAATTGCTCTCCAAACATGCAAATTGAAAATTTATCTCTTTAATTTCTTATAAAAATAAATCAGTGTTTTTCATCAAATATATATCTTTATTTTATATCCCAAAAAATATTCAGTTGTAAATCTAAATTTACAAGATTAATGCTACTATTAGGGAATCAACTATAAATTCAAACGACACACAGATTTCATAGCAAATAAAAGCGTACGGTTTAAAATCATATGATTTAGATTAAATATAATATAATTAAATGCACAAATGAAACTTACGAGTAAACCTTGTGAAGCAAAATTGCTACTGTAATAATCCTCGGAGTCAGACTTCAATATTAATGTCAATGCTGTTTGATAGCCGCATGAAGCTACGCGCCTCGGAGTCGGGAAACGAAAGACTTTCAACCTGTAGCAAAAAGCTTAAAGCTTTTACGGCCGACAATAAAAGCTGAACAATAGTATACTCCTATATATAGACGGTCCCATTTAATGGGTTTCTCGGTACACAGAAAATTGTGTTTTCAAATTAATATAAGTCAAAACTGATGAGAGGCAACAACCGTCGCTAGTTACCACTCTACATGCATAAATCTACTGCCAAAAATATTGGTGTTCTGTAAAATCGGTTTTTAGACGATAGTTTTACATGATAACGTTATAAGAAAACATTGATGAAAACGCTTAGGCTGATCACGCTTCTTTATCGCTTTTGCCGCGCCCTCGCTTGCACGCTCACCTCACGCGGAATGTAATGATAAGTCATACTTTTTCGTGCGTTCTTAGATTTATAAGATATTATCAAGTCGAAAAAGAATGCGTTTCTCTACATATTTATAAGTAACTTGAAAGATAGAGTAAAATGGTATTTGGTTCGAAGCAAAACTCAGTTGATTTTTCTCAGGATATCCTTGATTGAAAAGCACAGTGTAATTCAAAATTAAACAATGAGGAGACAATTAATTAATTACAGGCCTGCCAATCCGCAGTGGAGCAGCGTGGTAGGTCTATGCTCTAAAAACCCTCGCTCCTCGGAGTGAGGAGGCCTGTGCCCAGTAGTGGGACGTTAATGGGCTGCTACTTACTTACTTTTTTTAAAATTAATTACACATACACTTTTTATTATAAGTTCTAAGTCTTTCAATACTGGATTCTATGACTGATATTTAACTACTAAGCCATCGTGGCTTCCGCTCGTGAACTAATTCTCATTATTTAAGTGCTCCATCACTGTCAGTCTAGATTAAAGGCCGTAAGAGGTGATGACCTCAATAAGAATCTCTAGAATTGTTCCTAACACACTAGAGAAGCTTTTCAATATATTCATTAGCCTTGTCACTTATAATAAAGTTAGTCTTTAACCTTCAATACATTTAATGTATCTCTTCCGTTTTCAACGTCTTTTGACTTTTATAAAACCAGTATATTTATCGCATTAATTTAACTAAGCTTACTCGCACAAGTACATATAGTTAAAGAGAGAAAGCTTATATATATTCTTAACAACGTCAAGGCTATAAAAATGCCAATATATTAAGACATATTAGCTAATTCTATGGCTGAAATCCCGAGTTCTAAATCTCAAAGAGCATATTATACAAGTCCTTTTTTAACCTGAGTAGATCTGGACTAGTAGAAATTTACTGCCGTCTTATGTTTATATATAATTCTTTTGTAAATGGTCGGACCGATTTTGGTAATTTATCTTATTTGTGTTCATTTGGATACCAGTAGAATTTCCCCATTTATCCACGATAACCATGTAAAGAGTTAGAAAAATAAAAGAAAATACACAAACGTACACTATGTATCAAAGGATTAAAATACATTACTCATTAAGTTCGTCGGGCACCGCGTAGTAATTAAATGTGCAACACAGATTAATTGTCACGAAGACGTGTCTGAATATTTGGTTGCAGTGGTATATAGTATTCTTCCACATACAACGCTCCATTAAATTGCTGCAAATGGTAGCTGGAGACAGCTGAAAATTAAGTTGCTGTTAAAAAATTCTTTATACAAACAAGCTTTTACAGTATTTTCGAATCGTTATTGATAATGACAGCAAAGAACGACTTCAAATTTAAAGCTAAGTACGCTAACGCTAGGAGAACTCTTAAAAAATGGATGGGAATGACGTACCTTATCGATATGTCACGAGATCACATGAACAAATTGTAGTGTTCGACTCGTTCGATAAAGCGTTATCGTACTTAGAATGTCATTTGACTAGGGGGGGATATCAATTTTATCAAACTTATTCGGTCCCACGCTTTTTACCATGAATAAAGTCTTACGAATAATCCTTCAAATTATAGTACGATTCTTTATTTATTTATTAAGTGTCATCTCTGGAACGGTTTCTGGGAATTTGTCGAGGCCGAAATTAGGTGGAGAAGTCATCCGGGGCCATATTACCCAAGGCCTCCACAAGTGAGAAGCCCCCACAATAGAGTTTAAATTTATTAAAAAAGTTCATGTACGTGGTATCTGTTGACTCATCACGATATGTCTGGAACCATAAGGCGACGAGACTTGAAATCTGCTAGGAAAATTCTTTTTGCCGAGTATTCTATTTATTATTTTCTGATTTGTAAATCGATTTGCCTAAATTAATGAAAATGCTACCCAAAACACTTTCCATGCAAGCGACGCCGCGGGTTCATCTAGTATATATATATTAGATTAATATCTAGACCTACAATAGTAAAAGAGTCATTCCCCCTGCACATATTTCCTCGCTCAAAATAGTGAGGAGTTTTTACTACTTAAATTATGCTGATTTTTCGAACTTTTCTTTGTCTATGATTAAGGGAAACAGATTAGTGACTTTTTTGCCGGTCTATTACCGCTTAACCACGGCTTCTATCTTCTTCCCACTCCCTTTTATGCAGTTATTTTCCCTATTATTATTCTTTGAAGCAGACGATTCCTAGAATGCCGCAAAATAAGCCCTAGGCTTGAGGAGAAACTATAAAAAGCCAAATTAAGTTCCACTACCATCTTAGACCGTCCCATCACAGACAAGAAATTTAAAAAAATAGTTTGAATACTTACACTTCTAAATAAGGTCTCAATTGAAATATTGTTACGGTCCAAGATATCTTGGAGCATATAAAGTTGTCTTTTCTGATCGGGTTCAGCTCTGTTTAAAGAGTGTATTAATGGAGTCAGTTTAAGAATGTCAAACACTTCGTCAACAGTGACATTTTCTGGCAACGACCTGATAAAAAAAATAAAATATGTTTTATATATAGTTACTTAATAAGTTCACCGTCAAGATTTTTTGGGCGCAATTTCTATTTTATACTGGCGCAATTGAATCTGCTTTTTAAGTAATTAAAGGAGCACAGACTGAGTGATATTATTGGATAATTTTAATCATAATAATAACGATATTTCTTGGGTGCCTTATAGTAATGGTATAAAAAATTATTAATAAAGGTACTCAATTTTACAGTGTTTTTGGAAGTTCTGTAATCTCGACTAATATACGTTTTATCATACAATTCTCCGACTCAAACGCTCTCAATCTTCTTTCTCCTCTGTCTTCTCGCTACGTTCTATCAGTCTTTCTATCTCCCTTTTGGTCTATATTTTAATAAGAATTATTAAGAATACATGTTCATGTTAATGATAAAAATATTAATTTACTTGCTCAATAAGCCGAAACACAACTTTAATCAGTTTAGCTACAAAGGAACCCATGATTTTAAGGCAAATTATATGTATTAAATAAATAAAATCAATAAAAAATAACGTTCAATCTAGAATTCTTGTTAACACATAATATTACTGTAATCTTTTATATATACTAACAGTCCTGCGACAAAAGCTCGAGCACCTTTGCGGGATACAACGTTCAAGTCACATATTGTTATTGCTGGAAACGGTATGTCCCAAATAACACCTTGTGTGGTCTCTACCACCTGCGAAATTGTATGAGACGTTACACTTGAAGTTCTCTTTGAGGCATTAATTGTGCGTTGAATGAATTATATACCATTCATAACTCAAGAATGGATAGACCGATTTTAATGATCTCTCGATTGATAGGTATATTTCGCTCACGAAGAGCAAAAGACCTATAAAAATATTTGGAAAACAATTACACGCACGTTATGTATTGTACAGCATTTTAGTTTCGTTTGTTATGAAATAAAAATGCTGTAAAGAAATGTTTTAGTAAAAAATTTTTGCAGCAACTTTTAAAATTACGTAACAATCATTTATAACGGAAATGTTCTTTTGTCCCTAATAGCATATTTCTATATTTAAGTTTGACGTACTATATATAATCTTTTCAACGTTAATAAAATTTGTTCTCTCGCTTTCGCGATGGAGATGAAGTTGCTATTTTTATTATTAGCTGAAGGGTTAGCTTGCATTAAAATATCGAGCTGTTAATTAATTATTTTTCAATAATTATTGATGCGAGAGATATAAAGTCTGTAACTTTTAATAACATATTCAACAAATAAAGGAGCATATGATATTTGTAGTTGCATTCCATACGAATACAGCATACAAAAATATGTGACTTCACTTTGAAAGTTACACATATTTGCGACTAAAATTTAATTTTATAGCAGAATTTTTATCCTCAACAAAGTGAGGCGAATTTTAACGAAGCAACTTTGTTTGCTGCTCTCGTAGTTTTTATATTTACTGACTAAATGTCAGCTGAAGTTAAATCTCATTTATATTTGATTAGTCTTTTCTTTGATGTTTTCTAATAGAGGTATTTTTTTATTCAAAAAGGTATACTTTTTCCATTATATTTTCCGACAGATGTATTATGATCGTTTCTAATTATTTACAATCGACTAAAAATAAGAGTTTCCACTACAAACCTCTACAAGTGTTTAGTTTTTGGTTTCATCTTTTTTAATAAAATGTAATAAAACTTGAATGGAGGCAATTCATTCGGAATCAGTCCGAAAGACGTTTTATTCAACTAAATCGATTCTACTTAATTTCTGATTCACTCAAAATGAAAAGTGAGAGAAAGATATGATAAAGTGCAAAATCTTTTTTTTTTAGAACTGTGTTTAGCTGTTAGCCCTACTGGCTTTTACAGCGTAACCGGAAGTACAGCGTAACCGAAAGTGTGCAAAATCGTGTTTAGTCATCTACAATGTGCGAATTTCAAAATGTTATAGATAAAAATAAAAATATAATATCACACTACAGTAATATTTCATATCTTAATAGTCTTTATTTCATTTCTTAAGATAAATATTTATCAATCAACCAGGAAGGATTTTGTGAAATAATACAATAATTTACAATTTGTAGTAATGGGAATAACCCTTGATAGAAAGCAATTTAGTCCGAAAGAAATTTTACTCAATTTAAACATTTCGAAGACCTACGTATAAAGAGTCAAATATAAATTGCCCTTTTTGTAAGAAAGTTTTGCGAATGTTAAATTATATATTACTGTACTATCTTTTGTACTAATGATATATTTTTAAGCATCGTATTTGAATAGCTATTTGACGAAAAAACATGAAGGTTAATAAATAGGATGATATATTTCAGCAAAATTACAAAAATGTTTAAAATGCAAAGGCTATATCTACATCAAAACTGTTCCACAATAGATACTATCAAGCCATCGACTTGTTAACAACTGTTGCAGTGCGATTTTCTGTTACCCCGGGTTAATTTCCAATAGATAAATCGGGAGTCAACAAATTAGTTAGAATTTTACACAAAATATATTGCAACGTACAAATATTGTAAGGCCCTCGAGTCTCCTAGTGGACTCAGTCACTGTAGTGGCTATTCGTTCTCACTTGGAGAATTGGCTCCCAAGGTGGCATGGTGTGTTACCATAGAGGTTGGTGCAGGGGCTTGCTGGACATGTTTGTTTTGGTAATTACTTGCACCAGATTGTGGGATGTGAGTAGACACCTACGTCCCGAGAATGTGGTGCGGCTATTGATACGGCGCACAACACTTAGGCAGAATTCCCGGCCTGAGGCCCCCAGCGCCACATCTTTGTGACGCTGGTTGGGAGTGACCTCTACCCAGCATAGAGGGCGCTATGCTCGTTAGTATGACCGACTGAAAGGCAGTTGCCTCATCCTGTGAAGCGTTATCTTGCAGAAGGAGGCATTAGATAGGGAAAGAGAAAGAGCGGTCGATGCTCCCGAGGAGAGGAGATGAAAGACGGCGCAATTTCCTGAACTTTTGAGTCAGATTCGTCCGGGGCGCCAGAGCTTAATGCGGTAGACGAAGAGGGTTCCACAGTGTTTTTATTACGACCTTGCTGGCGCAGTGGTGCGAGTACTCGCTTTGCTGACAGAGGTCTCAGGTTCGATACCCAGTAAGGCAAATTTAGGGAATTGTATTTTCGAATTTATCAGAGTGCGGACTAGTGGGAGGCTTCGGCCGTGGTTAGTGACCCCCTTACCAAAGACGCACTGCCAATCAAAGAAATTTGTGTTCCGGTTCGATGCTGTGTAGAAATCATAAGGGGTATATCGTCTGTATATATAAGACTGTACCATCACTTACTGTCAAGGGAGAGATCCCAGTGAAACGCTAAACTGTCAGTAATAAAAAATAATCTGGTTTCAGAGAGTTCCACACACCTGAATAGAGCTGTATACTCCTTCCAGCGTGCATAAAAGCATTTACTAGCGACTTTCGAAAACCTACTGCAAAAAATTTCTGTATAATCTTATTTTTGTATAGTACGTTTAAACTAATGTTATAAAAAGGAGTTGTATTTTTGTATGTATGTATGTCTGTAATGTTTTCACACAAAACCTTTTTGATGTCACTGAGTGACATAAGCCACATTACTTTCTCAAAAAAAAAAAAAAAAATAGAGATCCCTGATAAACATGCATTAATTTACTTTTTAAAATAAATCCATTTCCAATAACAACTTCCTTTGCCTTAACTATTAATGAGTTCCAGGAGCTAACTTTCGATTTCGTAAGGATTGATGTAGAGAATGTTTTTACCCACGGTTTCTATGGTGGTCTATCCCGAGTCGGAACTCCAACATCAAATTATTTTGCTGCCACAAAACCAAGCTAAGTCAGATGTTGTGTATAGGGGAGTTCTGATACAACAAAGTTCTACAAATAAATCTTTATTTTTAACTATCATATATTACTTTATCTCCTTGAAATCAAGAATTTTTCAATACCTGTAGAGTATTTTTTAACTAACTAATGTCGGATTTTCTACGTAAAAGATGTTACGAATTTTAAAATGTATAAGATATATAAAAGTAAAATCTCATTATACATTCATTAGATTATGAATGTAAGTGTTTATCTTTATCTAATAATCTAAATAAGATGTAATTAAAGACTAAGTAAAAATAAAACTTTTATATTAAACTCTGATGTCGAAACTGCCAAAATGGTGAATTTCGCTTCCTTTCATAGGTGACATTGAAACTATATTTATTTTACAAAAAAAAAAGGAATACGTGCCATATATCAATTAGGATCTCGTGCTTCTCTAAGAGATAAATTCAAAGAAACATCAAATCTCACAATACCATCGCAATATATATTGAACAATATCTTATATATCCGTAATAATATTCACTTATACACAATTTTAATACTAGAAATAAAAACAAACTTGTAATCCCATATTTTAGAGCGAAGAAGGTTCAGAAATCCTTCGTCGGGTTGAGCATATGCATTTTTAAAAGATACCATATCAGTTTTACATTTGCCTCCGCATAGTTTTAAAACATACTTTTACATATTATAATGTTGAAGATTATATTTAAGCGACAGATATGTTTGGACTTGATTCCAGTTTCACACGGAAGCAAAATATTATACATTGTAACATACATAACTATATTTATAAGAGTAACCGTGGAGTTTCTTCAACTTTCCGGACTGGTGGTAGATTTGTTACCAACGCACAGACTACTGACGATTCAAAAGCGCTTTTTGAGCCTACTTGAATAAAGAATATTTTGATTTTTATTTATGTTAACGAAAATAAATCTATAGTCCGACTTAGTAAACTTTCCAATTCGCGGGGCATTGTTACTTTATAATAATATTATACAAAATGTTAGTTATTTATTAACTGGGTTATCTATCTATATTTATATAAGAAATATCCAGGTATCTATTGACACACCACGATATCTCTGGAACCATAAGGCGAAGAGACTTGGAATTTGGTAGAAATATTCCTTTAGCCGAGTAGAGGTCAGCTAAGAACGGATTTTACGAAATTGATTGAAATTTGGTACAGCGATAATCTAGAGCCTGAAAAGGACTATATGCTCTTTGCATTAATACATAGCAAATAACTCATTGAAAGATTTATGCGTTTGAAATATTTTATAAATAACTTCATTAGACAATAAGTTTATATATAAACTTTTTAACGAAAATGCCACCTAATTTAATTTAATAACAAATATGTTATCCCAAATAAACGTAACAGCGCCCACAAAACATTTACGAGTAAATATAAGCAACATTTTCCAATGTAATTTTTCCAAAACTAATCTAGGCTCATCACTCCCCACTGAATTCTAATTCAGTTAATAATTATAATAATCTTTATTGTAATTAATATTATTTATTTAAGTAGGCATAAAAAGAAAAAATAAATAGATAGAACTTTGCATTATACATTGCATTATACATTGAAGAATACGTTACTTATAACATGACATATTGAACAAAACATACACACGAAAAAGGTAAAAAATCAAATTAAGTAACAAAAAAAGATTAAATTAAAGAATGCAACGGGCGTCCTTATCACTGCGTAGTAATCTCTTCCAGGCAACCCTTTTGAAAACAACCTTTCCGAAATCTTAAGGTAGCGTTATATTAATATAATATAATACATCACAAAATAATATAATAAGGAGTATAACAACAGTAAAAACAAATTTCAATTATTACAAAAGATACAGATCCTGACTTTTAATGCGGTTCTTAAAACTTCCCAAGGATTTACTTATACGTATTTCTGCAAGGAGTGCGTTCCATAGCCTAACGGCTTTCACTGTGAAGGAATTAGAATAAGCGCTGGAGTTGCAAAAAACGGGATATTTAATTTGTCATTCTGGGATCGTAGTCTGATACCAGAAGGATTAATATTATGAAAGGAGAATCGTTCTGAAAAGAAAAATAATGAAATAGATGTTTTCCGTGAATCCAAAGATGTATTTAAATGAAAACTATCGTCGTAATGTAGCCCGTACTAAGCCCAATCATCTTCACTTTTACATCTAAACCAATATTATAAAGTGGAATTATTTGTGTTTTTATATGTAGGTATGTATGCCTGTAACACAAAACCTACTGGACGGATGTCAAAATTTATTTCATTGTTTGAAAGTTGCAATATCACTGCGGAACATAGGCTATATAGCTTTCTCAAAAAACGTAGGGACCCCTAATAAACATACATTAATGTAACCCAAGATGTGGACAAGAAATCTGTCATCGCGTGCGCTGCGAAATCTATTTATTATAGAACAAACAAATATTCTACAGTATTACAGAACGTATTAATATATCTATAAAAAGTTCTTCCACTAAAACTACTTTTTTTATATTTTGAAAGTTAATAAAAGTGCCAACAATAATCAAATCGTATTATTCATACCTCTATTTAAATCCTTATCATATTAAATTTATTAAAGACCGTTTCAATACCTGTAAAATACTTTTTAAATTATTAAAATTGGGCATTCCATTCAAAAGATGTAACGATTTTTAAAATATCAATCGAAAGAAAAGTGTAGCGACCCTTATAACTGAGCCCGCGACTTGTGAGTTAGATCATATTCCAAGGATATCAATGACACCAAACGATATACCTATACTGTTTTAATTTGCAGGTGTGGCAACGGTTGCAAGCGTGCGTCCATTCTTGGAAGACTGACTTGCCAGGGGGCATGGTACGCTAACCTACAGGTTGTTGCAGGTGCTAACTGGACATGATTGCTTCAGCAAGTATCTGCAACAGACTGTAGCCTGTGAAGAGATGCCTGCTTGCCATACATGTGGGGCGGCCGTCAACATAGCGCACCACACAGTAGCAAATTGTCAGGCTTGGGGACCCCAGCGTCACATCTTGACATCGCTGATTGGGAGTGACCTCTCATTTCCCAGCACTTTAAGCGCCACGACTGGTAATGACTCAAGTTGGATTCATGCGGGGTGCCAGAGCTGAATGCGTCAGCGGTCATCTGGACCCACAACACCCGAATGAAGAGGGTTCCGCTGGATTTTAGTGGGTATCCTGATACGACCAGAGAGTCCCACACTCCTGGATGTAAGTTTAGATCTCATCCGGCATACATAAGTATTTCACAGCGAAAAAAAAGGGTTTAACTTTCAATTGCAACTGGAATCAAGTCCAAACAAAAACAATTTCAAAATGCATATGCTCAACCCGGCAAATGTCTTCTTAACCTTCTTGACTGTAAATTTGTGTTTATATTTCTTGTGTTAAAATTTGTGTGTTTCGCTCTCTTTGCTATATAAATGAATATTATTACGGAAATGTTATTCAGTATATATTGCGACAGTACTGCGAGAATAGATGTTACTTTGATTTTTTCTCTAAAAGAAATAATTTTCTTTTGAGGAAAAAATATAGTTACTTTATTTTATACAACTGCGACTGTGAGTGGGTATATATCTAAGAAAAAAGTTTATTATTATGTGATATTCTTACTTTCCATTCACGCCCGTTTACGTAATTTAAATATGAGTTAGTTTTTCTATATTTAAGTTACCTTTCAAATTAAATAAAGCGATTTTAGAATACTAAACGCTTACTGTTATAATGGGATTCCGAGCGTACCACCTGTACGCCGTGATAACGAGGAAAACAGCGCAGGCAATGCTGACAAAAACAGTAGCCGCCCACACGCTCCTGAATAAAACAATAGAAAATAGATTTTTATATACAAATATTACATACGATTAAGAGTGATTGATGTAAAAAAACGAGTGAACTCTAGACCACACGTAGTGAAGTAAAAGTATATATACTAGCTTTTCCCAGCGGTGTCACCCGCATAGTTCATTCTAGAATTCACTTGAAGACACAAAAAATTTCAACAATATCGGCCCAGCTGTTTAGGAGCTCAGTGAGATACACACACGCCGAACAAATTCATGTATAAAGATATAAATATATGTATACTAGCTGTTCCCGGCGGTGTCACCCGCGTAGTTTCCAATCCCGTGGAAATATAAGGAAATCCAGATCGAATTGTAAATGTAAAACATTCTCGAATCCACCTGCAGACACACAAAAAATTTCATCAATATCGGTCCAGCTGTTTAAGAAGAATTCTATGACATACAGACACACATATATAAAGATATATATATTGGCTGTGCACGGCGGTGTCACCCGCGTAGATCCCATTCCCATAGATATATAATATAAGAGGAAAACCCAGATCGAATTGTAAATCTAAAATATCTCAAACCGACACCTGTAGACACACAAAACATTACAACAAAATCGGTCCAAATGACATATACACGCACATAAGAATTATACTAATAACGATATGTATAATATACATATATATTAATTTTATACAAATATTTAAATTTAATATGTTTGCCGACCGATCACGCCTTTCGTCACTAAAAATTCATTCTTGTAGCGCTAGATGTAGACAAAGCTACATTAGATATGTAGTCATTGTTATGTAATTAATTCAATATATTTACATTTTTATTTTACAACTAACCAAACTAAGAAAAACATCACTAACCTTTCAGCAATACTTAATCCTTCCATGGTGATATACTTGAATCCGTGGAGATCGGTTCTTTCGCAAAATTCTTTAAATTTAAGCTTACAATAATTCCATCTCGATATCATAGTAGGTTTCTCGTATTTTTTTGCCTTAAACACCATGTTCTGTTTATCTTTATATCTGTAATGAACCATTTTGACGCTTTAAAAAAATACAGGATAACTTATTGAATAACACATCACCTGTCTACACGACCTGAAAAGTATCTTACTGTATGTCATACTCATATACAATATTTAACGATCACACGACGGTAATTACAAAGGCTGGATCGACAAGATAATATCAGATATGTAAAAAATGTCGACCGTAAAACTAGGGTTCAATTATACAGTTAATAATTTATGAGCTAGCACATTAGATATAACTCAATTTTCTATAAGTTTGCTATTCAACGCCGCATGAGGCTTGCAATACAAATTAAAATTAATAAACAACAATACGTATCTATAGTTGTTGATAGAAAGCAAACAATATAAGACGGTAGAGAAAAGACTAACAATGCAATTTCAAATTATAATAACACGCAAAAAATATCCAATGGTTTAATAGAAGATGGCTAATCTCAAACATTTGTAAAATTCGTTAAGTTTTTTCAAATAGGAAATGTTTTTAAGCAATTGCGAGACGGATTGGGAGTGTGGGACTTCGCTGACAATACCAGAATGTTATCTTAAACCCATATTTCATTTTAGCACCCCTGATAAAACAGACTGAAGGATGCAAATAGATAAAGAGAAGATGTGGTACTCTAGTAGAATAAACCGTCTTAAAACTAATCGAACGTCCTGCCTCCCAGCCTCATCTATCTGAAAGGCCAAACGACAGTTGTTTTGATTTACCCGATTCAGTTTCATTTTAAGACGATGATTAAGATTAGCAGAAGGAGGCAAGGGCCTCCTCCTTCTGCTTCTTAAACTGCGACAAAAAGGTTAAAAATAGGATCATAACAGTTTACATGTTTCCCCTCCTTCCACTCCTTCCTTCCCAGAATGATATATCAGCAGATCCCAAAGGCTCTTAGGTCAAAATTAGAACCATAAGAGTTTACGTGCACCCATAGGTACTTAAGTCATATTTAGGACCATTGACGTGTACTTGTTCTCAAAGAAACAGGTGTTTAACTTAACGCAATCTATATATAGCAACTTCTTTTTTCTTTGTTATCGATAAACTTGAAAACTACTGGACCGATCGGCATGAGACCATGACCATTCGACGCGGAATTAATGGTAGAAGGTGTTAGGCTATTCATTTTTTGAATTCCATCAACCCTTTACCATTTTTTTTTCAAATTTATGTGGAGTCATTTATAATATAAAAATGAATCGCAAAATGTTTTGGTAAGCGCATAACTCAACAACGCCTGGGTCAATTTTGACAATTCTTTTTTTTTAATGTTTTTTGAAGGCAAAGGATGGTTTTTACGGCGGGAAAAGTTCGGATAATTGCAGGGGAAAACCCTAAAAACAGGCCTTTTCCGTTACCCATACATATGTTTTCTAACTATTTTAATTAAATAAAGTCAATTTGACTTTTATTGCTGTTCAATAAAGTACATAATAAATTACAAGTACTCACTGTCAATTTGCACTTTATTATCGCTGCAGGAAGTTCAAAATCAATTGAATAGTCACAATCCGACCAAATTGAATAGTCACAAAAATGTTAGAGCTAAAGATATTTAGTTCTGCTGTAATTTCGAAAATCATTCGTAAAACTAAAATCTGCCTCATTCCAAATCATTTTGACAGAACGAAGTCTGTCGGGTCTGCTAGTATTTATATATATTCAGCTAGCTAAGTGAATGAAATACAATAATCTGACAAAAGCTTTATTAAAATATATAGTATTATTGTAACATATTTATCCTTGTCTTGTACCTCCTAGTTTTTGCTATATTAGTTTTACAGAGGCTAATAATGATACCACATTTTACGTTCCACGCTCAATGACACGAATACATTTATAATGTAGATATCCAACCATTAAATAGATTTCAATCATTGCAGCCATCGTTTCCCATGATTTAATAAATGTACATACATGAGCTCGACACTAGAAAATACTTTGTATAAATATTACATACAAATATTACTTTGTCTTAGATATAAGTAGTAAGGAAGTTTGTATACAGCATCATACCGGGACACAAATCTCTTTCTTTGATGGTAGATATTTACTGGTAGGGTGGTAAATAGCCACGGTCGAAATCCCCCACCAGTCCAGACACAGAACCCTCAATTTCTGCTAGCAAGTACTCGCACCACAGCACCAGCGCAGTGGTAAAAATTGCAGAAATAAGGCTCCATATTATTAGACAACCACTAAATGGATAGGTATTTTTTATCGTCGAAAGTTCGACTGCGTTATAACATGAATAGTAGATAGTATTCAAGTGACAATACCTACCACATAAGATTGTACTTTGGATACTTTGCTTCTAAATATTGTTTATACGGCATTGTACTGGAACGATTTAGGGAGGTAACTAGACACGAACGAATTACAAAGATGTCACATTAATCTTTTATCTAAAGAAACGAAAGTGACGCCTTCAAAAATAGATACAGATTTCAAGAGACATCAAAATAGACACTCAGAGACTGATTTAGGGAGGATGGGGGTCCAGGACAATAGTCTCGGGGCCTCCGCAAGAGAGGGCCCTTATTATAGAGACTTTGAAACAATTTAATAACCTTTCAACCTTTATTTTTATTCACTGAACTAAGCGAGAGATTTCTTGCCATTGCATGTTCAAACAAAATATGTAATGATGTACATTCGGAAATCTCGATGGAGAGAATCGTGCGTGCGTGCGTGCGGGCACGCGTGCGTGCGTAGATATGATTCGGTGGTTTGTCCCACTTTTGGGCTTTATTATAGGCATGTACATAAAATCATTCGCACCGGAGCGTTTTCGGCAACTGTCTTTATTCGGTGTTACCACTCATCAAACACAATCAATAGGGTATATCGCAAAATGAAATAGAATCTAATACTTAGTGTCACAATAAATTGGTTAATTAAAATCTCGATTACCAAACATGGTCATTTTATTTTGAAAATAATTTCTGACCAAGGGGGGGGGGGCGTCTATTCATCTTTTACGTACCATAGCCTCCAGATCTCTAAATCCTGTTTTCATTCTCTTGATGTAAACGGCACAAAAATGGAATATATTAAGTAAAATATTAGGATAAACCATACGTGATAAACGTTTGAAATAGTATAGAGCAATTTATTTATCTATACTGTTTCAACTGAGTAATTACGTGTCCTTTACATTCCATCAAAAATCCTTACTAATGATATAAATAGGAAAGGAACACTGCGTGTGTCGCGTTTTCACGCCAAAACTACTAAACTAATTTAAATAACATTTGGTATATACAAGGTGTTAGGAGTCCGTTCCCGAAAACGAAGATAGTGCTAATGACATCAATAATGGGACAGAAAATATTCAATACTGAGTAAAAAAAAATTAACGTTTTATTAGAATTATCTACGCTCCATCATGTTAGTGCAGCTAAATGAAACTATGGTTTTATAAAAAATATACATTACTTTACGAAAAAAAGAACAACCAGCACTGAATTACCGTTTTAACTTTAAGTCTAAGACGTAGACAATCTTTAAAAACTGCTTTCCCCATATTCCCACGGGATCGGGATATATAAGCGAAAAGCGACCACTTAAAGCGAGATCTAGTAAAAATATTCACCACATGACGTGAAATTCAAGATATATTATCCTCTCGCGAGAGGATAATAACGGAGCCTCTTCCTAAAAACGTGTTTCTCCACATTCCCACGGGATCCGGATATATGGTTTAAGACATTTATTTCCAAAAAGAATATATATTCACTTACATGGAAACTTATATTATATATAAATAATATTCACTTACAGGCTAATACATAATAAAAATTTCTGCACTTTCGTTGACACATTTCTGTAAACAATCTTATTACTATTTAAAAAAAGAACAATAAATTTTTTGATGTGAACAAATAGTAAATTACACAAGTTATTAATATACAGTAAAACAAAAAAAAACAAATACAAAAGATGTGACAAAATAATAATTAGTTGAGTTTTAGTAAAAGCTATTTATTTAATAGGTAAAATTTTAATTTTTTTTTAAATTTATCATACTTTTGGTTTCCTTAATAACAATGGGTAGTTTATTATATATTTGAGCACTTTCAAACGTAATATTTTTCTTGCCATACATAATTGGTTCTCGATTGCCGTAGAGTTATATTGTTTGAACTTCTTAAACGTTTTAAAGACGGATTTGTATTTCTAGTCGTGAAGCTTATATTTGTATGAAGTTCTTTATTTATTATTTTTCGAATAAGAATGCATGTATTGTATTTGTAGCTATCACTTATGTTCATTAGTTTGGTTTCTTTATATATCTTTTCTGTCGATGTAAGGAAGTTATAGTGGAATAGTACTTTTAGTAGTTTGTTCTGGGCTGTCTGTATAATTTTAAGATTAGTTTTGGCTGCTGAGCCCCATATTTGAATCAAGTAGTCTATATGCGGTTTAACGAGGGAGTTGTAAATTATGTAGCGAACTTTATTAGGTAAACAATTTGTTATATGGCGAAGAGCTCCAGTTAGAGATGTTAATTTTGATTTTATACTTTTAATGTGTGGTTTCCACGTTAGTTTGTCATCCAAAATTAAACCTAAATATTTTTCACAATCTGACCTGATAATGGTGGTATTATTAATTTTTAAGGGTTCAAAGTCGTTAATTTTCTTATTTTTGGCTGCAAATATTACATAATGTGTTTTGCTTATATTTAGCGTAAGTAAATTGCATTGGAACCATACATTAAGTAAGTTAAGGTCATTCTGGGCGTCAGTAATTATATCTTCTATTTTGTTTCCGTAATAAAAAAGTGTGGTATCGTCGGCATATAGAGATAGCTCTGCTTTAAGTCCAAGTTTACTAATGTCATTAATGTAAATCAGAAAAAGTATAGATCCAAGGATTGATCCTTGCGGAACACCGTAATTTATAGGTTTCTGTGAGCTTTGATGATCTCCTATCTTAACCACTTGATATCGATCACTTAGATAAGACTCGAAGATTTTGTAAGCGCTATCAGTTATACCAATGTCTTTTAGTTTATTGAGTAAAATTTCATGGCTAACGGTATCGAATGCCTTTTTTAGATCTATAAATATTCCTAGAGCTATTTTCTTTTCATCAATATTATTTTTTATTTTTGTTACTAGATCAGCTGTGGCTGCNTAGTTGTGCGGTATTGGTAATAGTGTGTGTAGCCTGGTATATGTTGTCTGTTGGCCTCTTCGTCGCTCTTAATCCAAGTTTCAGTTAATATTATGACATGTAAGGTTGATTTGAAAGAGTCTACTATACATCTTAACTCATCAAGTTTACCCGGCTTAACTATACTGCGTACATTAGCATAAAAGCACCTCAGAGATTTGCTATCTACGGATATGTCATCATAATTATTTAGATTCTGATAGGTGGTATTTGTATCTTTTATTTTGGAGTTACTTACCGTATGGAGTTTTTTGGAGGCGACACAATAATTTTGGGTACGTCGTTCATGTATTTGATCCGCAAACTATTTTCACCGTTTGTAGTACGTTGCTGAAGTTCTTCCTTCAACTTTTTAAAGCGTTTCTGTTGAAATGGCGTTTGGTCCGAGAAGATTATTGCTTTACTATTTATCGCCTTATAGCGGTTTTGCAGCAACATTTTTGGTGTATTTTCTGATTCAAAGCATGCTTTTATTGCTCGATGCTCATTGGGCTTGTATTTGCCGAGTCTAAAGATCCGGGTAGGTTCCGGGCAGTCATTTAGTACGGTGTTAATGATTTTAAGTACCTCCTTTTGGTCTGAATTCTGTCGTATTTTGTAGTCTGTGCAGTGTGATTCCGGTATGCCAGCTATGATTATGTTTTTCTTTCTCAGCGTCTGATTGGTGACTTCAGCTAATATATCCTCAAATGTTGTGTCTTCAGTTGTAGATGTTTTATTTAATGGGTTTTGCAACTTATGAAGATCGTTTTCTAGGGAAGTAATTTTTTCTTCCATTGTTCTAGCAACACTAGTGATGTTTTTAATGTCGATCTTAATTTTTTCATGTTCAGTGGTTATAGTTTTTAGGGTATTTTCTGTTTTGTATATACTAGATTTTATTTCTGACATCTCTTCTTTAATAGACGCAATGTCATTCTTTATTTTTGTCGTACATTCTTTCTGTTCATTTATAGATGATGACAATAAAGTCATCATTTCAGCCATTCCTTTTTGTATATCCATTAGTTGACTCTGTATATCCGTGTCAGGACAGTACCTTCGTTTATTTCGTGTATTGATTTGGGTACTTAGAGATGATAAGTTCGGCTGCGAACCACTTCGTTCACTATTTTTGCCACTTCTAGTAGGTGAGCGCACTAGAGCCATTGTGCAGCCGGCACAGGGTGAGATAGAAGCTAGTTTGTCTCGCTTTGTGTTACGAGGAGAATTGTGATTGAATATTGAAATTAATAATTTATACACTTGTAATTAGAATGTAATTCAATGAAAGTAGTAAATATTTTTGAGAAATAATTCGATACATGTCTGTACTGTACGCCTGCGAGCAGTAAAAGAATATATAAGTAAAACTTACCGCGAAATTTTCTATACCATTCACCCATTGATTTGGCATTCGTCTTATATGTCCCTTTCGCGACGTACACTTACACTAATAACGGCTTTTCCGTTATTCCAACTGAATTAAGAATTACGTGGGTAATACCCCGGGGAACAGTTTGTATTTGTGTAAGAAAAACGGGATATAGGAGATGGACATTAGATACTTGTCATTGCGAAAACAAAATTTGCAACGGGTGAAATTAGGAATGCTAATTGTGTGCTTTATTTTAAATTAATCTCATGAAAATTATTAATTTTATTAACTTTCAAATCAAAAGGGTCGAGTATTATTTTTATTCCCCAATTTCTTAAAATAAAACATATAGCTTTTACAAAACAGACATCGAACGACATCTAATGCCAAGTGGCAGTATTACGAAATAGCTCATATGAAACAATGTTATGCCGATGTTTTATTGACTACGTTCTATGTGAAAATTTCAAGAGTAATGGGAATTTGCAAGAATAAAAATAATTACTCATTAAATCTCAACGAAAAGCTTTTATATCTATATGCTAATATCATAAGAACTTTTCTCTATATGTATTACTACTTTTACTCAAATTTCCAAGTCAAATACAAGTACACCCATAACTCGCTGTATATTCCACGAATCTTGGCCGTAAATCGAAAAGCCGTATAAGGAATCAATTATTTTCATACCAATACGATGGGATCGGTTCCAAATTTATTCAATATGGTTTATCATTCAAAATGTATTTGATCTTTCTATTTAACTTAAATCAAAAATACGTACATAACAAGTGCATACGAAAACATTTGCACATAAAACCAAAAAAGTGCGTGCATACAAAGTACACATGTCAGAAGTAAAATTTCTTTGGCAAAGTAACTTTTAAGTCTTGTTATATTTATGCAAATCTAAAACTTGAGATTTAGAGGGAGGGGGCCCTCTAAGTCTCGGAAATCTAAAGTTTTAGATTTGTAAATAAAGATATGTTAGAAATTTAATGAATTTAATTGTCATTAAAATATTAAAAGTGTCGAATATTAATACATATAATTTATTGAAATCTCAAATGACAAATTGTAAATAAAAATGCCACGTTTATTGTTAATATTAGAATTTATTAGTTAAATTTTTTTAAATGGATTTAATGAAGACGATGAAAAAATGGTAACCTGCATCTGCAGATTAGTGATCTTACTATCATAAGAAATCGCTATTTAGCGATAAGACCGCCTATTGTGTTTTTATTTCTCTTATATTTAATTGTAAATTATTATTGTATAAATCAATAAAGAAATAAATATCACAATGAATATGTAAGATTTGTCGACATGGAATCCATATAGTCGTTAACTTAGATAAACATTTTTACTGTCCGTAAATCGAAAATAAAATCATTTTTTTTTTTAATCATATTCATTAAGAAAGCGCGATATGTGTTACTTGAAGAAAATTGTTTTTGATCTTAAACTTAGAATTTTCAAACTGCAAATGCTTTTTATTTTACTCCGATATGACCATTTTTATAAAAGATAGAGCTATTTAAAAAATCTTTAAAAATTTTAGATATTTTATTCGATCGTTTAATGTTTTCCGCTAGTGTATTATAAAATTATATGATTGGTTATATGGATATTAAAAAGGAGTGTTAATTAATTATAAGTAATTTAAAGTCTTTCAAAGTGACCTATAATGCGCAAGGATTGGTTGCCCTGCTTGTGCCCTCATGACAAAAAAGTAATAAAATTCAAGACTGTCATAGCTGTATACTACTGAGAGAAGAAATTAACACTGTGACGTCACATGCACTCGGGTTATTTCGGGTACTGTCGGCGGATGTTCGGTACTGGGTTCAAATATCTACTTTTTATTAAATATAAATTATTACGAAAAAAATAAAAATTACTTGTTACAAAACACATTTGTCCTTCTTTTTCACTTTGCATTAAAACTTTTCATAAAGCCAGTTGTAAAGATATTATTCTCAAACTTAAAAAAAAAAATATCAAAGCCCCTAATTAATATTAGTTATTTTGATTATTATAAAAAAAAAATACTAAAGCCGCCTCGTTGGCCTTGTAATCAGCTTGTAACGTTATAAGTATGATATACTGGATTCCATTCCCGGGTCGGACAAATTTAAAAATTGTTATTGTATTTTCCATTAAACAATTCCAGTATGTGCCCGGAGTTAGGAAGTTGATGGTGTGGTCCACCCCAGTAGAGCACGTTAATCCGTCGGTTCAGCGCCTGATCTCTCTCCAGACGTCTCGGATTACCATTCCGTTGGAGAGTGAAGAAGTAAGGAGTGCACTTGTGTTAACGTTTTACGTTAGTCTTACGTTGGTTCCGTACAAAACGTCACAATCTAAGAGTGCACTGGGGGCAGGACATTTGAAGTAGTACAAAATATAATTTTGTACTACTTCAAAGTAGTGAAGCTAGCAAGTACTATAACGTTACGTCGAATGACTAAAACACTACAATTAGTTCATGTAATGACGTGACATATTGACATGATACGTCATTTCCATACATTTTTTAAGCGTTCTATGGCGTTAGCGTACTCAGAATGTCATCTTGTCTACAGGCCCTGGTATTCTGTTTCAGTAAACTTTACTATAGAATATACGGTGTAGAGGGAAGAAATGTAGCACATGGTACACAACACTTGATTCGAACAAGTGTCGGTCGAAAGCGACGGAGATATGAGGCGCTTATTGAGTAGCGATAGGAAATAAATATAAAACCTTAACTCTGAATTCAAACATGTATAAAAATAACGAGAGCATCAATGGATTAATAAAATTACATTAAAATAACCGCCTTCAAAACAAACTATTCCCAACAAACTAATATGCTCTAGAAAGTAAAAAACAAGTTGCCTAATTGTTTTAAACTTAAATTTTTGTGGTTTATTGACCATTTTAACGGGTACATACCACGATGGCGTTTTTTTGATTTTGTCGATATTTCGACCCAATGACATAGATCGTTCCGTATTAATTTTTTATTTCTCCTAAGAAAAATGAAACGAAAAATATCGCACAACTTAAAAGTCTATCAAATTTCATGTAGTTACAATTATTATCATATTTAGAGTCAGCGACAGCCAAGATTAAGACATAAAAAATACAGACGAATTGATAACCTTCTTTTTTTGAAGTCGGTTAAACATTTCAATAACATCAACAGGCACATTTTACAATAATATTATTATTTAAAAACATACCTTAAATCAAGTACTGTAAGATTCTTTTTATCTATAATTATTTGTAAAATTGAAACTAAAACAATTCTACAATATACCTCGTCTCTTTTGAAGACCTGACTGGCTCTGTGCTCTTACTGAACCAATTTCAATTCATGTCCTAGCCATAAGGCCTTTTTCCGGCTGTGGGACTTTAATGAGCTGCTACTGAAACTTTGGCGCGAGCACATCGTCACAAAAAACCGACACCCTGAAGTTAGCTATAGTCAACATCTTAGTTTTTTGAAAAGATTTTTATCTTGTTACCACAAAGAAGTATAACTTCTAACGCGTGTACATAAGTACACACATACTTTTTTGTTCAAAGTAGTTCAAAGGGTTTCATCACTAAACGATGCAGGAGGATGAAATATTAAGTATAAAGTACGTTTTAATGAAACAGGTGGTCTGACAATGTGGCACTTCTTTATTCGTTATCATACACTATATATTACTCTATACAGTACTTGGTACAATATTTATAATTTGGTCCGTTACAACATGTTTCACATTTAATGCATATATGAACACATACAGTATATAAAGATATGTACTTGTAAACCGTGATGTTAATACGAAAATTTTATATATAATATAAAAGATGTAGACATGTTTTACATATACATGCATTAACATATGTAGATTTTACATACATATATGGAAATGCTAAAAAATTATTGTGATTTCTCAGGATTCCTCTCTCTTTTTGAAGTGAAACTCCTTTAGGCGCGTGAGGGTGAAATTTTTAAGGATAGAAAGCGTGATTAGCGTCATGAAGATGTGCAGCGTTTTCTATGCTTATTCGTTTGAAGGTTAGGTAGTTTTAATTATACTGAGTAACATATGACATTTTAATTTGTCACTAGTCATTTAATAATTTAATATACTATTTTTTATACAATAAAAATATGTCATAAATTCTCTTTTCTTAATTTTAAATTCAAAAAAAAAATTTAATTATTAATTTCTATTAATTAATAAAAAAATTAATAGAAATTAATAATTACATTTTTATTTAATTATTAATTTCTATAACGAGGCATTTTTATTTATAATTCGTCATTTGAGATCTCAATAAATTATTTGTATTAATTTTCGACACTTGTAATGTTTTAAAGACAATTAAATTTCTAACATATCTTCCTTCTTCCCTCCCTCTAAGTCTCGGAAATGTAAAGTTTTACATTTGTATAAATATAAACAAGACTTAAAAATTAGTTTGCCAAAGAAGTTTCACTTCCAACACGTGTACTTTGTAAGCACGAACTTTTAATTTCCTTTGTTTTACGTTGTACATTTTCCAATGACAGTATAATATTTTACTAATAAATTCAAATAGTATATAATGAATGAATTTCAGGTTTGATCTTTTTTTACAATAGACTAACAAAATACTGATATTTTTATGTAAAATTTATATTACTTTTTATTGCTGACAGGTAAGCACTACACTATGACCACACCTGATGGGAAGTGATGATACAATTTAAGATAGAAAAAGAAGCAATTTAGCTCTTATGGTTTCTAAAAGCTTCGTATCGTAACACAAATCTCTTGCTTCGCGGTGCGTCATTGCTGTTAGGGTGGTAGCTAGCCATGGTCGAAGCCTCCTGCCATTCCAGATTTAGATCAATAAGAAAATGTCATTTCCTAAATACGGTATACCTGGGTTCAAACCCGGGTCCTCTCCGAGCAAATCGATCATGAATGAATCAACAATAACATAAAATTCGCCACAAAACTATCTACTTTAGGCAATTAGCCATTTATAAATGAGCCTATTGTTACAATCAATTATCTATTTGTGACATAAGTAACGCGTGTTCTAAAACGCAAGTAAACATATAAAATACAATCCATTTCAGTAATGTATAAAAAGAGATCTTATGCAACAATTTGCTTTCAACAACAATACATAACAATGATTAGTCCAACGTGGAAAAAAATGTAAGCACCTATATTATAGGAAAATTTTCATAGAAATTTGTTATTGCATAAAGAAACCTAGGAAAACTTACTGTTACGTATCATAAATGCAATTTTTAACATTCCGTCTCTTGTAATGTAAATAAGAAAATAAAAATGATTACAAAATGCTACCTAATTCTTAAAAAGATAAAAATCGTCGATGACCTAAAATTAAAAATATGAATATATTGTATATTTGATATTCTTTTGGAATTTTTATCTATTTTCGTATATTTATGGAGTGTTATTTTCAAAATAACAATACAAATATAATAAAGTTTTATCTAAAGAATGTTAAATATAAATCAAACAAAAAATATAACATACAAAAATAGAAATCATCAACAAACAAAAAATATGACATACATGAAAGAAATATAGAAATATGACTATATTAGTTATTCTATTGATTTTTTTATTTATTTTCTTATATTTATGGAATGCTTTTAAAAATATAATAAAAATTTACATAGTGAATATAAAATATATCACACAAAAAATATGACATATAAAATATATTGCGTAAGAAAGTCTTAATAAAATTAAATTTGACATAGTTTATTTTCAAAATATATGTATTATGTAAATCAATAAAAATGAATACGTGCAATACACAAGTCTTGGTATATTCCGAATTAACAGTAGATTTGTCAATGACCGAGTTCATTCATTATCTTAAAAAACAGTTATAGGCTAATTATTACTTACACAATTGAGGGGGACCAATAATTCTTTACATAATATATATAATCAAGGCAAGTCCTTGAGTAAAATCTCTAATAGTTGTTATGGAAGACGATTAAGGCACATACTTAATAATATATTCGTATAAAACATATTTACATAACACTAACTCGCTGGATTATATCAATATTGATATCAATATCCATATTGCCGTGAAGTTATGCTTGTCTAAAAAAAGCCAAAGTGTATGTACGTAAAAAAAATTGTCAATTTCAAGAAAAATCTGATTAAATCTCTTATAACACATTGAATAATAATAACAATGTAACAAAAGTTCATATAGTGTTGAAGATTATTTAAGCGATAAAAATTGGACTTGATTTCTATTGCACGCGGAAGCTAAACACAAACACACAAACATATTTGAATATGTAACTGCTTAGTTTCTTGTAGATTTCTTCTCAGTGAAATCAACTCTACAAAACAGTGGTTAATTTATTACTAACTGATAGACTACTGGCAATTCAAAAATGCTTTTTGAGCCCACTTGTATAAGGAATATTTGATGTTTTTGTCTTATTGATTGTAATTCTTTATATGTACTTCAAAAATGTATACTCATTAAAATTTTCAATCTTTCTATAGAATACGCTTACATAAATCTGCCATTTATAAAAAAATTATATTCTTATCTATCCATGAACAATTAAAACCGTAAAAGCGCTTGTATCGGCACAATTTATAGTAAATATCTCATAAAATACGTTAAACACAAAACTTGAGGACATTATCTGTGAAAATTCACAGACTAAATATTTTTACTGAATAATTATTTAAAATACTTTAATCTCGACAAGATGTAAAAAAAAACTAGCACAGAAATCTCTTGCATTGAAAAAACTATCCGCTAAATCCTTTCATCAAAATTGTTTTATTCATTTTTTATGTTATACGGCTAAATGCCTTATTTGTTATGTAAAAATATCAATGCAAAAATATTCAACTTAGATGTATTAATTTTATATATGGAATTAAAAAATGTATATATATACTGTCGATAAAATCTATAAACTACAATAAAATTTTAAATTTTAAACAAATTACCTTAACAATAGCAATTACACGACTCAAATTTGTACTAAAAAGTTTTATATGATTTATTCGTTAATTACGCACAAATATCAAAAGAAAATACATTTTGTACAAAAGTTTGCCGTACATTTACTTCTAACTATTAAGTAAACCAGTGATCGGCACGTAACGGCCCTTAAGCTCTTGCTATACGGCCCGCGGGCATACAAATAACAGTAACGATAAATATGATTAAATATGCAAAATACAGTTTTATCTAAAAACATAATGGTTATTAGATGAAATATAGCCCACACCAAAGTCCTCGTAACATTTGTGGCCGGCACCAAAACCCTCGTAATATTGGTGGCCGTCACTAATGTTCTCGTAACATTTGTGACTCGCACCAATGTCCTCGTAACATTTGTGGCCGACACCAAAGCTCTCGTAATATTGGTGGCCGTTACCAATGTCCGCGTAACATTTGTGACTCGCACCAATGCCCTCGTAACATTTGTGGCCGGCACTAATGTTCTCGTAATATTTGTGGCTCGCGTCAATGTCCACGTGATATTTATGGCCCTTCTATAAGGAAAAGTTGCCGAACCCTGATCTAAAATTTTATAATTTAAAATTTAATGTTAAAATTCGTGTTGACCCATTATTAATTTCACCAAACCCGTACCGAACATAGTATTAAAATAAACTTAATATATCTAACTATTAATAATCAAACTCACACATACAATGCTTATATAAACATGTATCTACCTGATAATGCCAACGTGGACCGATTCCTTTCTTAAAGTGTATCCGTACGAAAAGTTCACGTATTTTTGTATGTAATACCCAGTCACACATCCAAAACTCACTCGCAAGTCTACTAGACTAACTAGTTGCAACTGCATTGCTGCAACACGTGTAAGGACTATGTACTGAACTTTGCATTTGTTTTATACACCGATATATATTGCCATCTCTATCCCTCTTGAGAGTAAAAGAGAGAGAGAGGGAACATGTGAAGAGACAAGTGACGACTGCGGTCACATTAAATGTCATATGGAATCACCTCGATTACTTGCAATTATATTTACCCTTGATATTTCCCCACCGCAAAGATTGATAGAATCGATACAAAATTATCAAGTAATAAAAAAATATTACCTATATAAAAGGAAACATCAACCTACACAAATAATAATAATGAACGCACATTCTCTTTATTTTAATAATATTAACATTAAAATTTTGTTTATATAAATTATTAAATCGTTTAATATTGTATAAATGAATATGATAGATGGACGACATGGAAAAAGTATACTCTTTTTAATTTTTTTATATACATACAATACAACAATAACAATGTGAGATAACAATGTGGTATATACTGATGATTTCATTGTTTATTTACACTGATAATATTACATTACACTCGAGAAATATATAATTGAAATCAAAAGTAAGAACAATTTGTGCACATGTAGTTAAAGAATATTTTGAAATTTTTTATCTGTTCTGTTGAGTTACTAATTATATATATAATAGATAGCAAGGATAGATATAGCTTGTTATATTGTATAACAAGCTATATCTATGCCAGCTACTATTGTATACTATATCTATTTGTCATGTAATCATGGGATATTCCTTAACCTTGCAATATCAAAATAGTATCACAAAACAGTGCAACCCTGATATAACAAAACTGAAGGGACTAAGAAAATATTATTTATATATATAGAGGTTATGTTAGAGACTACCTTTCGTTTTAACAACGTAAAAAACATCAATGAAAGTCTTATGTAGAGATTAACTTATCTGAACCTGTCGAGACATGAATAGTGGGAAAAAATTGATTGAATTGAATTACATATTGAAATAAGCCGTTAAATAGAGACCATTAACAGAATCTGCAATGATTAAAAATTTCCTTATAGTCTCATTTAATTAATTTATTAGCTTTTACATGCAGCCCTTTACTAGATTTAAAAAATTCGGTAACTCGAGAAATACATTATATTATAACTTGTTATATTTAAGACTTACAGAATTAAGACTATATACTTTACGCTTTATACGTAAGTGCCATGGAATGTATAGATTAACTGTCAATCACCCTAGTGATCAAGAAATAAGCAATCTCTCTACAAAATATCTCATTAAAGAATCTGTTTTATTGTCACATTCAAAGATGTATCACAATGTCATTATTTCTCTAAAACAGTGAAGTGTTCTTCGAATAATTATTATTATAGTGATTAACTTTACCATAAGTTTTAAAACAAAAACGATCATTGAAATTGTGCCAGTGACAATTTATAGCTTTTTTATCTTCAAAAAAGAAATTTTACAATTTCTGGATACTTAAAATCCTGTCACAACTGCAATGTTTTTTTTATAAGGTTTCAATCTTGGATAGTATTTTTTTGACTTCTTTACGCAATATATATCTATTGTTATGTATGTTAGCATGTACCGATTTACAATATATATATTACGGATTTGTATATTTATTCATATATAGGAATATGTATGTGTATATTTATAAATGGATACCATCTACCCCCTCCTCTTAAATAATCTTAAACCTCTTCTTGTTTGGTAGAATTCGCTAAGACCGCGTAATTGTACTATTCGTCTCATTTTTTTCTATATTACATGTTTCATGTTTGTGGTGTATATTAAAGAATATTCTATCATATTGTAAATCAAAATCCAGCACTGTGTTTTATGTTTATTCGCGATAAGCTCAAAAACTTTTCAACCAATAGATAATCATGAGGAAATTATAACCGTTTATACGAAAAATGCGCGGAGGTAAATGCAAGAAATTTTTCACATTTATAGTTTATAAAGAGAAGGATTGCACAATGCTAACAGTTCTTTAAAATTTGCGTAAAAAAATTACATGTATTTTACACGGAAACAAATATACTCTTTTATTTTTTGTCGAAGCCTATGATTGAGAATAGATTAATATTGTTTATTAAGGATTTATACCATAAGATAATATAATTTTTATAGAATCGTTTAGAGAAGATTTATATCATTAATCCAATTATCGAAATATATATATATTTCATGTTTAATGGACAGCCTTTTTTCAAAAGATATTGTTTATTTTAATTTTCAATATCAGATAAATCGTTTGAAAAATAGACAAATTAACAATGTAGCCTTGGCGAAATCTGTGATTATAGAATATAGTATTTGACAATGGAATCTTAATAATTGTTAAACTTATATTTAAAATTATTTATGGTCGTATTTGATTATCGGGCGACCACTACTATACATAATTTATCAAAGATTCAAATCGCTAATATATTTAGTTTATTTCGAGGATCGAAACTACCATTTAATTGTTACCGTACCTATCAGTCTGATACAGTTGCATATATCGATCCGACCCACTAAACCCCAATGCATTACGAAACAATTTGTCACGAGCTATAAGCCCCGCATGCGCGCTATCCTTTATCGACTTAAGAGCATATATACGAAAAATACTAATTGAAAATCGCCTACATTGTTTACATTTCATGACTTTACGAACTATGTTTTAATGTAATATCACAAGTGTTAGACAATATTTTGATTTATGTTGTTTAATACAGAGTTATAAAACCGGTAAGAATAGATTGAACTTTGATTTTATCAATAATATGTGTGAATTTACTTTATTTATATATTAGTCGCCTTGCGAGTTTAATATTTTTTATCTACAATTAACCAGCGAATGTATTGTGTTATATATAGAGACATTTTATATAAAATCTAAGTAAATAGAAGGGAATATATAAATTAAATATATGCTAAAATATATTTTGTGTTTGTTGAAAAACAAAGCAGCCTGTACTTTTTAAATTTTTAAGAGGAAATGTAAATCCCTTTAATTTATTAAGAATAGATACATCAATGATAATGGACAGATTGATCAAGTTAGACATATTGTCGGCCCCTACGTATAAAGAGGCAAGTATAAAATCCTAATTCTGTGAGACAGTGTTTAAAAATTATTATATTTACTTCTGTACTATCTTTTGTTCTAACGATGTATTTTTTTAAATATCATGTTATAATAGATATATGATTTAACAAACTATATGACCTAGGTTGATGAATGCAGTGATAGAGTCAATTAATGTAAATGATTTTTTTTGAGTTACAGTATTTTGATGTAAATAAAGATATTTATCTGCTGAATAAAATATTTACCATGCGTATACAATATTGTATGGATTGAAGCAATGTTTCGATGACTTTACTACACGACTTTTTCCAATTAAGTAGTTTAAATGATATTGAATTACAATCCCCTCTTAATACTGATTGTTTTTTAATAACGTTGCTCATATTCACTTTTATATAGTAAATATTAAATAAACAATATTGTTTTTTAAATACTGAAAAAAGTATTTAAATCATAGACTTACGAAAAGTTTTAAATTCGTATATTAAATCAATAAAACATCATATATATTCGTTTTAATTGCACTTAATTATGTATAATTGAGTTGCCTTTGAAACATCACAATCCTCTGTAGACGACCATATAAAAAAATACTTTATGAACGTTTAAGTTGATATAAATGTTAATAATATAGGGTTCAGAAAAAATATTCCCAAAACTAGTATGTACATTACAAAATATGTGATCAGTATAATCTCAAAATTAGTAATATTATTTTCACTATAGAGTATGTATAAATATTTGCGTGCGTATGTGTGCTTCTTTATGTATGTCTACATATATATAACGTAAATTATTTTACACATAGTGGGTACTCAAAATGCAGAGATCTTAAATTTTTAATTTCTTTCATTATCATCCTAAAAAATGTAGCTTTCCTTATTTTGACGTTAAAAAATCGTTAGTTTTTATTCAGCTATGTTATGTAAGAAGAAGTGTGGGGGGGTGGGGGTTCGAAAAATCTCAAGCCAAAATTATCCTTAGCTGATCAATGAATAGCGGCCCAAAATCGTACCACAGATTTAGTAGTGCTTAATTGAAAAAAAAAAGTTACGCTCTGACCATAACACGCATTATACACTTCTCTATATAAGAGTCTGTCTAGTTGTCCATAAAAGACAGTATACTTTCATGATAAACAGTACAAGAAGCACACTGTTACTTTGAACACATATTTTAATATAAGCAATTATTTAATACAACAGCTATCACCATCGATATATATCATTTAGCACATCAAGGTCTTGCGGGTATCAACGTTGACAGATCAGTAAAATTACTTACAAAATGGGGCCACTCTTTTATAATATCGTAAACTTTATCACCTGGACTCAAAGTGGACATTAATTGTCTATGCGCAAATAGTTTATAGTCTTTCCTTAGTTTGCCTAACTCGACACCTTGTTTGATTATCTTCTGGCAGGCTTCCACCTGTTGTCTTGGTGGAGCGTCGTTGTTGAATGTGCCTATGAAGGCTATGCCTATGCTGTACTTGTTGTATCCCTTCGTATGGGCTCCCTCGTAATCCCAACCTCGGCCGAAGTAAACTGAACCGTCTCCTCCGACCAGGAAATTGTATCCAATATCACTCCATCCTCTTGATTCGATATGAAACGACTGTATTAGACGTACGCGGAGTACACATTTGCTCTGTAACAAACGTTTTACTAGTTTATAAGCTACATAAAATTTACAATTAATTTAAAAGTAACACGTATAAACTGTATACATTTCTATAACAACTCCCAGAAGACGTTCTTGAGATGTCACTAATACATCCAATTCCTTCATTAAAAGAAAGCTAACTGAGAAATCGTACTATAATTTGGAGGATTATTTAAACGCTAAAAGACCTGCGAGTTAATGAGTTACTCTAATCTACATAAAATAATGAAATGAATACACTATAATGTAATGACGATGAGAATAAAAAGGAGACACGTCTTTAATATCATTATTAATCCGTACATTGGAAATAATATATGGGGAAAAACTATATTTGACGATTCAAAAGTGCTGTAAAAGCTTACTTGAAAGCTTTTTATAACTAACACATTAGCACCTGATCTCATTTGAGGGGAAGTGATAATACAGTTTCAGTTGAAAGCACAGTAACCTGATTAAACATAATTTACCTTTTAGTGGTTTCTAGATAACATCGTACCGGAATGCAATTTATTGTTTATATTTGTTAGTATGACAGTAACTAGCCTCGGCCTAAGCCACCCACCGATCCAAAAATGTTAGATTAAGAGTCCAGTTCCAGTCACAGACTGCAACTCATAAATGGGTTGAATTATCCAAGGAGGTTTACGTCTTCAAAGAATACTAGTCGAACAAAGCAACTTTATGTTGCTGCAATTCTTTGAGTGAAGGATCCCAAAGCCAAGGACGTTGGGGTGGGAAAAACTGACAAAACATCTTAGTCCCTTTAACCGGCAACGTATCAACAGTTCTACTGGTCCTGTCTATGGGTGAAAGGGTTTACTTAACCTCATGTGAACCGTGTATTGACCTATTGTTCTTCCGGTTACGCTGTAAAAGCCAGTAGGGCTAACAGCTAAACACAGTTCGAAAAAAAAAAGACCTATTGTTTTTATTTAAAACGCTACCACCAATTTAATCATATTTTAAATGTGCTAAACTAAGATACGATTACATCACTACAATAGATTAGAAAATACAAAAGACAGCCATACGACTCCAAGTTTAATTAACCAAAATTTTACTTTAAAATAATTTATTGCAATAAACAATTAGGCAAATATATATGTTAATATAGAATTAAATTAGAATGAATTCCATCCTCATTACATCGTTGTGTTGTCGTAGGAAATAAATCTACTATTCCGCGTTAAGCCGCATATATAATGAGGGCTGTGAATCACTTCATTCTTTTAGATGTTCCATAAAAACCATCAAGAACAAATGAAACGCGATAACAGATAGATTTTAGCAGACATACGTCCTAATTTGTTAAAAAAATAACTGTCTGTTTGCAATGTCAAAAAAAACTCGAAAATAATTAGTTCCTACTGTATCTGACATAACATAATATCCAATTCTTAGTTTTACTGTCAGATTTTTATTTAATTGGTTAATAATGTTAGCCCATTATTAATTCTACATATATTTAACCTTATATATATAGATCAAAGGTCCAACGGAGACTGAAAATTTAGATTATTTTTGGCAAAATAATTTTATTTTGTCGGATTTTCAAATAATCATAAAGAATCGACAATTATGTTGGTAAGGTACCACAACTATTCTTCATAATCAACTCAAGCCTAAAAATCCCCCGATAAAATAACAATACTTATATTAAATTAACCATTAGTCACATCGGACAATATTCGCTGTTACATTTATGATAATTCACTATGGGGATTCACATAAAGTAGCTGACGCGGCTAAATAATGTTGAATGAATATGATAATATAATATGTATGCAGTCTTTGTTGACGAAATTTACTCTAAAAGGGGATTACTTTGTTTCCCAGAATAATATAACACGTGACATTTTAATTTGCCACTCGTCATTTAATAATTTAGTATAATATCTTTCAAAAAATATAAAATAAAAATATTTCATAAATTTTCGTTTCTAAATTTTAAATTCAAAAACAAAATTTACTCAGTAATTTATAATATTGACAAAAAACACGTGGCATTTTTATTTACAATACGTTATTTGAGATTTCAATAAATTATTTGTATTATTTTAGACACTTTTAATCATTTTAAGGACAATTAAATTCATTAAATTCCTAACATAACTTCCTTTTCCCACCCTTTAAGTCTCAGAAGTTTTAGATTTGTATAAATATAAACAAGACTTAAAAATTTGTTTGCCAAAGAAGTTTCACTTCTGACATGTGTGCTTTGTACGCACGCACATTGTATAAGTTACCTTAATTCCTTATTTAATTGCGGCGCGTTGTATTAAAACCTTTTGGCACTGATTTTGTTTTCAAGAGTACGAAACGACAAAATAGATCATTCATGAGTAACTTAGTTACCGCCTAATCGAATTATTCGAAATAATTATATAAATAGTATCAAAAAATAAATAAAATTGTAATTTTATTTCTTTTTTTTATTTTGGTAGGGCGTGTAGTGTTAAGAGCGTTAAGAGTATATAAGCTATTGTAAATAGTATTAAGGGCGCATTATAAATACATATTTCAAGGTGGAGAGACGTTTCAATTATCTCCCTGCACCGAACATTATAGCCATAGCAAAACGATTTGTCGCTAAACAAATTTTGCAGAATTGCATGTTACCATTTAGGATTGTAATATCACTTACCATGAAGTGAGACCAACTGGGGACTTGCTATGCAAAAGTCTAAAAAAATTATATGCGTGTTATGTGAACTTCGACTAGAATGAGATGTTTTGGAATAATTGTGAAACCCGATTTTGGAAATTTGTGCAATATGAGTCAAATTATTTTGCAATAATTCCCAAATAAAAGTAATTATTTTCTACTTTCCAATTTGATTATCTCTAAAAGCGTGTTTTATTTTTAGTTATTTTTAAATTATAATTTATTTTTCGCTTTTTAGTTCGATCCTACTATAAAACAGCCATCTTTAATGTATATAGAAATACTCTCGTCAGTAATTTAATTTTTATGTTATAATTTTTGGTTTAAATCTCATGCATGTCTTTCGTTCAGCGAGGCAAAATCACTTTCAAAAATTCTGTTACAAACACACTTACAGGTGAAGTTAATAAAAGCTATACAACGGTTATGACATAAAACGATACTAAATTTAATTAATTTGGCAATAAACGTGTGGTTTCAAGTAACACTCACCTGAGTATAACAGCTCTCTGTGGCAGTGTGTGTAATAATAACCCATGGGACGGGTTGCACAAGCTTTGTTATTTCGCCCTCAACGGGTTGCGCCAACCAATCTGTTCGCGACACTATTCTTAAATGGCCGGGGGCGATTAAAAGTGGATCGCCTGAAATACAGCATATCATTTACCATTATATTATAATTTTAAAACTACATATAGATAAGATAGATAATATAGATTGCCTTTTCTAAAACTATCTATCTAGATAGTAAAACTATCTAAGGCCTACGAGATCGAGTGGTGAGGAATGAGCTATGGCAAACGATATCTACTTATGTGGTGAGCGGTAACCTGATTCAAGCATTGAAATCTTTCCATGAGGGTTCTAGTGCTTGTGTCAGAATAAACGGGGCGTACACGGAGTAGTTTCCTGTCGAAAGAGGTGTTCGACAGGGATGTGTTGCGTCACCATGGCTATTCAACCTATTAATGGACAACTGTTTGACAGATTTATGAGAAAGTATGTATGGGTTAAGAATGAATGAATTACTCATTCAATGTTTACCCTACGCTGATGATCAAGTAATACTTGCATCATTTACTAATAAGCTACAGAAGATGGCAAATATTATGAATGAAGCTAAGGAAATGATTGAAATTGAATTTAAACAAAACGAAAGTTATGTTTTTTGAAGGAGATGATACTATGATGAATATTTAGATAGATGGGGAACAAGTGGAAGAGGTGAAGTAATTTGTATACTTGGGATCTAAATTTACAAAAGATGGAACATGTGAAAGGGATATTGATAGGTAAATAGTGCTCTGCACGCTTTCATGAATAGCCAGATGGTAGATGGTGTCTCAAAGCAGCAGTGTTGGTGCCAACACTTATGTATGGTAGTGAAAGTTCGGTATGGCAGAAAAATCATAAAAGTAAAATAAATGCGGTAGAGATGAGAACGTCGAGAAATATTAGTGGATTGAAACTGAGAGACAAAGTAAGATATAGTGTGATAAGAGAACGTTGTGATATATAAGAAGATGTAATGACTAAAATTGAGAAAGGTATGCTTAGATGGTTTGGGCACGTAGAAAGAAAGAATGAAAGGAGACTGACAAAAAGGATTTATGAGTCAAGATTGAATGGGGAAGTTGAAAGGGAAAGACCAAGTCGAACGTCCCTGGACCAAATCCAAGACACTTTATATAAGGGCCAGGTCAAGAGTATTCCAAACTGACGAACTTGTATGAAAGGTTTAATGAGAATGAAAGAAGCGAAGGAGATATTTAAGAATCGTGGCAAGTGGAAGGATGTGGTATCTGCCTACCCCTATGGGAATCAGGCGTGATGCTATGTATGTATGTATGTAAAAACTACACAAAGTTTATATCCTATCCTAAAGGGACCCTATTGTACACTTTTTTTTGCAAAAATAAAAGGAATTATACAATTGTAATAAAATCAAGTTATATACTTAAAAACGCAACTCCCTCTATCGCCAAAATAGAACTATACCACTATTATAATATTAGCTCTCGTTAATGTTGTAATTGTAACTTAGCTTGTAAGGTAGGAATGGCTGAATAAATATTTTATAAATTCACAAAGTACATAACAGTTTTGTTGTATTATACTATGCACTTTGTGTCATTTAATTAAAGAAAAAAAATTACTTAAAACTTGAAACTTTAACTTACACCATACACTAACTTTTGTTTTAATAATGATTCAAAACAAAAAGAAATTTATGCTAAGAATGATTTTAAAACCACATTTCCATCAAATAAGTGATAGCAATATGTCATGCACAGCATGCCCAATTATAACAAATTTAATATTTTATTTCATTTCGGTGACTTTTTAAATCCTTGTCTGTTATATTTATTCCTTAAATATTTAGGAATAAAGATAACAGACACTTTCGTTTTTTTGGTATTCCATAATTTTGACTAGTTTTGTTGTTTATCTCAGTAAGTTAATTTTACAACGACACGTCTTCTAAATAATACCATAATCATTATACCCATAGGACTGATCACAGATTCAATATTCTAGAAGTAAGAACTAATACATCGATGTTCAATATGCCACTACAATACAACCAACGTAAGTAATTAAAAATAGCATTCCACGGGCACTATGCAGAGCTGTTTAATAATTTTTTATTTTTTTTAGATACGTATATACGTTCTTAATCATTTTAACAGTCAATTCATAGATAATACTTTGGTGGTGACACATACAAAGAAATGGTAAACATTTTCCCATACTTACTCGCAAAAACATTTATTAGGACTTATTTTACCATAAAATAATTGGCAAAGATGGGTATAATATACTAATATAAAGAAAACAAAACATTATGAAATAGATTTGCAGCTATAAAAAGCATATTCTATAAGATGATTGACGATATACTAGATATTCTCACAATAAATTCGTTTGGTAGTTTTTGTTGGCAAGCTATTGTAACAAAACTTGTTATTTTTCTTTATCACAAAATCCACTTGTTATTTTAAAATATACTTTAAATCGAGTTTCACAGGGTTTCAATTTCATTGCATATATTTTTAATAAATCGTTATCATCTTGACATCTGTACCTATTATTAACTCTAAGTAATAAGATCACCCAATACTCAATTGTTAATACTCCTTTCTTTTTAAACAAGAAATCTGCATTCAAATCGGTAGCTTTATAGTCCGATTGGGAGTGTTGATATTTTGGCGACTATATGGCCTAAAAACCAGCAAAACCTTCTCCATTTGAATCTATATTTGAAATATCAGGGATATATGAGTATACCAATTCACGTTCTTCGTGACCTTAAAACTACTAAGAAATTAGTATAAAGCATTAAAATTAACATAAATTATCTAGTCCAAATATAATGGCAGTGCATAGAGTGATGATAACATACCTTTTCTGTTGCACAGCATGCAATACTTATCCATACAATTTTCATGAACTGCATTCCTCTGTATATCATTAACCGTTCTATCACCAATGGTCTCCCTTGTTAGTAATGAATATGAAATTAACATAAATGTTAATGGCAACAGTATAACCGATATAAAAATGACTTGAAAATTGTCAGTATAGAATCCCACCACCGCATCATCAGCTGAAATAAACATAACCGTACAATAAAGGTACCATTGTAATAAGGTAAATTACCACAGTACCATAGTTATAAAGCCCATTAATTTATTTTATAGAGACTTTTTTTATGTGTCATTAATATTTTATCAAGATGAAAACCAAACTAATTTATCTTGTCTATAATATTAAATGAATATTAGAGTACACAAGGTTAGAATGATACATCCATTGCTGCTCTATTTAATAAAATTATATCCAAAACTGTAACATACTTATATATTGAAAACACTTGTTAAGAGTGTGCAGCTCAGAGGGAAATATTTTTAATAACTATGCTTTTATACATTACTGAAAGAAGATGAAAATAGCTTTTCTCGTTTTGACTCTCTAATAAAATACATTATTTTCACAATCATAATGACAAAGTAAATAGTAAAACTTTTTTGACTACAGCAGAAATGCGTATTCATATATACATCTCATATATATATATGAGATACCACAAACCAATGCATTGTTACGAAACTTTTAGTACAAACAAGAGAAAAAATAGTGTTTATGACACAAAACATATATATAAAATCAATCTTGATAATTAATAAATTACACGCCTGTATTGACACTAATTTTAAAATGTCATAACTTTCATTGCAACAATTCAATTTATTTAACAATACAAAATTAACATATTTTGATATCTCAGATAGATATCAAAATATGTTAATTTTGACAAATGTCTTGGCATAACATAGTTAAAAGGTGATTTCTACCATTTTTACATAATTCCATCACAGAAAGCAGCTTTCACATTTTTTTTATTTTTTTATTTTATTCTTTATTGGTAATCAAACAGCATACAATTTTGACACTTTTTTTTACATTACATTTAACGCTAAAAATAAGGCCATGACAGATTACGTCTATTTAAGACATATGTTTTATATAAAATTTCTAATATAATAAACCAGAAATTATGACTTTTACAACCTATGTCTAATAAACATAAATAAGGATTTAGATACCTCACCGTTCTGATATTTGTTGTATTAATGATTCTTTTGATGTGGTCAGTCTTAATTTGTTCAATAAAATTGTAAAACTGTTAACAATTAATGACATATAATTTATTTGTCTAATTTAATCTATTCAATGAAATATATCGTGAAAAAAATGTAATTATGGCCTAATTCATTCTCTTTATTGAAAAAGATATTTACACAGCGACAAGTTTTCAATATGGCAAGTGGTTTGACCAAAGGAAATATAAGTAAATACTTTTCAAGTCCTACTCTTAGTTCACTCTCTCCATATATCATATTCAAATTTCGATTCAATAATAAAATCCTTTTTTATTCTACCACTCAAGTGCAAATTTGTTTTGCATATCCCTTGATGTTAGTATTGTTGCTCAAGTATGCATTATTTTTTATATGTTAGCTATTAAAAGTCATATTACGAGATATTTTTTTTATAATGATATATTTTTTGCATAATTTGTTTATATTACACAATCATATTTACAGTTAACATTTCAAGTTAATCAAGACATTATTGTTTGCTGAAAACATAATATTTTATTTATTTAACATCTGATGTATTGCCTTTCAACATATTATTAAATATTAACTTTATACACTAATACCAATAATTAATAAATATTTCTCACTCTGTGATTAGTGACAAATAGTTTATGATTAAGATTAAATTTGTTTTTTATGGCACTTACCAGATGGGTCTGCTGTAGTAAGTTCAGGTTGTGGGTAATTATTTGTTGGTTGTTGTTGATTATACTTGTTTTGCAACACAAGTACTATTGCAATTATACTCCCAATTACAGTGAAACACACTGCAGAGAATGTTATTTTGTGCCATACTAATATTTGTTTTTTCTTGTTAGCTGGAAATTAAGCATTAATTACTGATAATTTTAACCTAATAAGGTTTTTTGGTTCAGACTGTCTTAGTTTACCATACTTGTTGAGTGGTTATAAGCGACTGTCAATTTAATTATAACAAGTATATCCCTTTTTTCTACTGTGTACATGGACTCCATTTTTATTAAAACGTGCATCCAGTAGTGAGATGTTAATACAATATATTAAAAAAATATATTTTATTTAACAAGTGTTATTTTATTTATTTATTGTTATTATTAGAAATATTTCAATTTTATAGCGAAGCCACTCGTAATTCAATTAAAGTTATTGATTCAACTTAATGACATTTTGGGATGCCACAAAATTAGTTTTGCAGATTTCAGTACAAGTTTCTGACACAAAAAAATACAGACTATTCTAGATTCTACCATGTCTACAACTGCAATTTTGAAAGTCCTATATTGTATGATTACACTCAACATAAAAAAAATATTATTTGTCCTAAGGTTAATATGATTATAATTGTGTGTTTGTCTAATTATGTAATGTAGTTAATTATTATAGTATTTTATTCTGTTAATCTAAACTAATATTATAAAGACGAAACATTTATGTTAAGTATGTATGTATTAATGATTATTATGTTTTCACACAAAAACTACTGGATGGATTTCAACAATTTTATCACCTTTAGGAAGCAGCATTTTTACTGAACAACACAGACTTTATTACTTTCTCAATAAAATTGGAATCCCTAAGAAAACTGCATTAATGTGCAATTAAACCTAAGGTGTGAAACATAGAATATGTTATTGCATACATTTAATAAAACTATTGAAGATAGAACAAAAAAATGTTCAGCAATATTATATCATATATCATATAAATATTATATTAAATTAAACATATTAATATCTTCAAAAAGTCTGCAATACCATATGTCCAACCACTGCACTTACACCACTATAACTACTTTTTTACATTTTAAAGGTTTATAAAAGCATGTTATACATACTCTGTATTTATCCTTATACTATTAAATCTTAATTTATTAACGCATTTTCCAATACCTTGTAAAATACTCTTTAAATTATTAAAATCAGACATTCCATTCAAAAGATAATGAACTAAAAAATCTGAAACTAAAGAAAATAATGTATCCAGAGTTGAACTCCAAAGTGTCAAATGTTGTGTATAGGAAAAATCGGAGACAATAAAGTATTACAAATAAATCTCTTCTTTTATATTATAGAAGAAAGTTTTGCATTTAGAATTTTTTGATTTTTGACAATTTATAATACTCAAGCTAAAAATTACTGGACCATTTGAATATTCTATGTAAATGAGGTTACAAATTAAAAATGTATTAGTTATTGTAAAGTTAATTTTGAATATTAATTAGATTATGAATGTAAGTGTGTATCTAATAATCTGAAGTGATTAAAAACTAAGTTAAACAAAACTTTTATTTTAACAAAAATAAATCTATAGACCGACTTAGTTCACTTGTGGCATTGTTTATTTTAAGTTAAAGTTTGCATTTATGATATATAACATAGTGTTTAGTAATAAAATGCAGTGTAAAACATATTGTCATTCAACCATTTTGTCTAGATATAAAAGCAAACTGTTTCAAGGCAATATAAGGTTTTTTTTTTGTCGAATTATGAAAATTCAGGCTCAATTCTCCCATCAAACTGTATTCAATTCATCATTTCTGAGAAATCATTTTGAGAAATATTATCACTAATCATCATCACATTTCTCATCTTAATGCAAGCCTGGTCAATGTTCTTCAAAGACATTAAACACAGAATTATTTAATTTGCCTAACAAATATTTGAAGTACATCTTTCAGGCTTATTAGAAGCACAGTAACCCTATTATACCTAATAAGGTCTACAATATATCAGCAGTGCCTATGATCTTGTAAACATCTATTTGTCACAATTATCACAACATCAGAGAACCCCCTAGCTCATTTTCCTACCAAGGCTATAATGGTTATTAGACCTAATTTAAATGTCTTTTTCATTGGACTTGATCTTTAAATATCCTACATAATTAGTTTAAATAGCCAGAATATATATGTTATATCTTTGTAGCTTTGGTCAAACAAGTTGCATTTAGAAAGAGTGAACTTACAAGTATCATCAAATTTCCCATTAGCAGAAGGTCTTGTTCCTGAATCATTTTCATCTTCACTTCTTGTATAGGAAGAATTATCGATACCAGACTTCTGTACAATCTGTTTTATTGTCACTGGACCATTAAAATATGTGTTATTGCCAAACTGCACATTGTCAGAGTTAGATATTGCGACTTGGCCAAAAACTGGTACAGTCGAGTTCTGCACCAAATTGGGAGGGATAGTCGATAAACTATTTGCAGTCCTTGAAAATCTTTGGTTATCACAAATCTTGTCATCTTCACAATCACTAGCTTCAGTTACTTGAAGTTCGCCTAAATCGCCTACAACCTTTACACCGAGATTGATACCAGAATTTGACCTATCTAATTTCACAGCCATCTTAAATTGTGCAAAATTACATTTTCGATATAGTTCAATTTGGGCCCGTATTAAATATTGTCTTGCCTTTGAATTTATTATCACAGTTGTATAACCATAAACCATTTACATACAGATCTAATTTAAGATATAGGTAATTTTTTTTATTCATATATATATATATATTTATTTATGTAATGGACAAAAAATAGTCATAAACTCCTCATACACTCCACTGTGTACATAATATCACAGACAATTTTGCTAACAGATTATTACTAAATATTAAAGTACTCTGTACTAATGACAGAGTATGATAATTAAAAATTTTCCTTAACATTTATATGAATGATACAATATGGAGCATGAGCAAATGACAATATAAGAATAATTATCCTCTATTGATATAAATAAATTAAATTGGAGTGTCTGCTTGTAATATCAAATAACAGCTTTTTACTAAATGTTTTTATCGGTATGTTTACCTACTTGCGCCGGCTGCATCTAATGAACTAAAATGATATCTGCATTTCAATGAACCTTTACTAGCAAGATCCTAGTGTTGTAAGGGGTATCAGGCTACTTTCATATTAACAATAAATATAACATCGTGCGCTATCCACGCCCGTTTATTTACAATCAGCTCACATTTAAGTCAATTAAATAAAATAATTATCATTTAATAATAGTCCTGTTTTTTCTAGGGAGCGTAGATATAACAAATGTTATATACATTATGTGATATTTCTAATCTATGGGTTCAACATAGAGTACATAATAGATCCCCAATCCCCATGCAACAGGATATATTTTTATATTTATTAATTAAAACATGTCGCCGCCGTTACTAAAGACCCAAAGAATTTTCATTATTGTAATATTGCAATATTCTATATAATTATTCGTAGTTACAACGATATGTGCTATTAATAAGTTTTTCAAGAAATTGTCGACCTTTTTATTTAAATTGAAATTTATTAAAGGATGGATTCTCATGAAGGGGAGATTTTGCTTAAAGAAAAATATGGTTCTTCGGCGAAAGAAAGATATTACGTTAAACCTACAGGTAATCTAATTGTATGTTAAATGAATTGATTATAAACATTGCTGAATATTTCATGTTTTGATTACTATTGGCAGAACAATTTAATGTTGTGGTTTCTAAAAATGAGAAGTTAACCGACGTAATCGGCCTATTTGCTAAGATATTTTTGCCTCAAGGATATCCCGACAGCGTAAGCAAAGACTACATTGCATACCAGATATGGGACACAGCACAGGCTTTCTGTAGTACAATAACAGGTTAGTATATATATTGTCTTTATTTTATGAAAGAGATAATTCAATCATTTCTGTCTATAAAGTTGGAACACCGAAAAATAGTAGAAAGAAATTATGGGATCTCCATGGGGTGGGTGTTTACTAATCATCAATACATTTTTAATTTGGTAACATAAAATAACAAATGGCTGCCATGATAGTTGATATATTGATTAAATTGATGATTCTCCTTAGCATTCACAAGTTGCTTTGCCATATTTGTTATGACACAATATTAATAGTAGATAGCTTTGTTGCTAAAAATTTGTCTGATAAGTAGATATTTACCCAATTAATTATTATGTATAATCCTATGGGTGGATAAGGGACTCTGTATTTGGTGATGTCTATGTTGCGAAAGGTGTATTTGCCACGACTGGTATATTCAAAGTCTATACATAATACTTTTGACTGAATAAGTTTAGTTGTCTTAATACCATCTTTACGTTCCTGGTTTTGTAATGAAATGAGAAATGATTTAGGGCACGGCCATGAAGTCTACAAATATTTAAGTCTATTAGATAGAAACAATATTTTTGTTTGAATTAGTTTGATTTATGTATATAGATTAAATTATTATGTAACTTTGTGAAAGTTATTTACCTACTTCATCTATTAATTTATTATTAAATCAATTCACCTTCTTTCGCAACCTTAAATGATCATCTAAATAACATATGCCTATAATTTATTAATTAAAGGTACATTGGCAACTCAGGAAGTATTGAGAGGTGTTGGTGTTGGTGATACAAATGCCACACCATTAGCAGCAACTGTTACTTGGGTTATTAAGGATGGATGTGGCCATGTCGGAAGAATAATATTTGCCTACAGTCATGGGTCAGTATTGCAATTTAGCGTTAATTGTTTATTAAATGTAAGAAATCAAATAATTTAAGTTATGTTATAAATGTACAAAATATGTCTTTTGTTAATACAATCACTAAAAAGAAATAAATGTTGTAAAGAACTTGTCCACTGTAATATTTCCCGACTCACACCTGCATCCTTCCATAGAGCAGTTGTAAGTCTAATTAATACTGTAGAGCAGTTAAGAGTCATTATAGTATCTTTGGTCATTTTTTGTTTTATTTATTTTATCAGTAGCTCTTTCCTTTCTTTGATATTGCTGTTTCAAGTTTACATACACTGCACTTTTTTAGTATAAGACCGGACCTTGTTGGTGTGAGACCTACGTCCAGCACAGGATGTTTAAAAATATGGAGTAGTCTAAGGCTACATATAATTTTTTTCACATAGACATGTGAAAATTCATTTTTTAAAAGACATGAATTTGATTAAATTATACCAGTGCATATGTGCTGATTTATAAATTTACTTGTAGGAGCTACTTGGATTCATATAGTAAAAAGTGGAGGTTGTACGCAGACACATTGAATGATGCGGCAATGTGTATTGAGATTGCACTGCCTCTGTTCACAAACTATACAACATTTGCATTGTGTGTGAGCACTGTCATGAAAGCTATTGTTGGAGTTGCTGGTATGTAGATTTTTTTTTATGGAAACCATTAGTTAATCTAATATTTGCCAAGTGCTTATTTAATTCCCCAAGTGTTTGTTACAAAATGAACCAACATAATGTTGGTACTTCACACTTGTATAATATTTTGTCATGGTGTGATATTGCTCCTTTTAGACCAGCCTGATTACCAAAGGCATAGACAATATATTTGACTAGTTCTTGTCATCAGCCATGGCTAGTTACTAAACAACAGGAGAAGCCATGCTACCAAAAGCGTTTCGCCTATATAAATTCTATAAATGTTATCTTATTACAGGTTAGCATGCTACCAATTTAGACTTTATTATGACATACCATCAGCTGTGATCACAAGGTGGTAAACTGTCAGTGAAAAAAAATCTTGGATATTTACAAGGGTCCATTAAATTCTTAATCTTCAGATAAGAAAACTTAATAGGCTTTTATGGCATTATTGTAATAAAAATATTTTTTAACTTATTTCATTCAAAGCAAAAAATAGTATGATCTATAGTGTTACTTATGATGTCTTGGAATATATATACATATTTGATATTCATGAATCAAAAAGTTTCAGTTATTATTCATTAAGCCTCTTATTTATTTATAAAATATATTTTTTTCATCTTTTAATTACTGTAATTCAACTAGGGGTAATGTTAATAGAGAATTTTATTTGTTTTTAAAGACAAAATTATTTTTACTTACATAGTATACACCCATTATCTTCGAGTTTTTTTTTTGGTTGAAACATAGCATCTGCATGAGGTCTGCATTATGAAATAAATATATAAATAATTTTATTTAACTGTTACACTTTTGGTTTATTTTTCTGTCAATTCAATAAATAACAATTACATGTCTTTGTTTTTATATGGTATTATGTTTAACACATTTTTCACTCATGCTATCTCAGAACATTATTTTTTTAATTTTATGTGCATCCTCAGTACATTGTCGGAAGTAACGCGACTTATAGGGTTCAATATAATAAAGCGTATTGTTCTGGACGTTTATTATTTGACTGCCACACATACCATACTGCGCATGGTACAACGGAAATACAACACAATTAATAAAATATAAATAAAAAATTTGATAATAAAAGAACCGCCTTCAAAACAGACTTACAAATATATTAATATGCTCTAAAAAGTAAGAAATAATTGCGTATTTCTTTTCTAGTGTTCTTCGTATTGTTATATTCGGAGTTGGTGTCAGCCAAGATAGATGTTCCCCGCGTGTCCACTTGGCAGCTCCCGCGTCTCTCCCACCTGCAGCTATATATGTAGGCACCTCGGCTGACACCGACTCCAAATATAACAATACGAAGAACACTAGAAAAGAAATATGCAATTATTTTTTACTTGTTAGAGCATATTAATACATTTGTAAGTCTGTTTTGAAGGCGATTCTTTATTTGTTAAAATTTTTATTTATTTTTTGTATTTTAGTGAATCTCAAGTAAACGTGTTGCAATACAGCAACAAACGTAAGCTCATTGCTATTTGATTACATACAGTTATATATTCTGCCATAAATCGCACCCTTACTGTAAGCCGTTGAGGAATTCCATTATCTTTATATTTAACTACGACTAGCACTTGACCATACCGAAGTTACGGTAGGCAACTCAAATATCTGGATAGCCTATAGAAGATTCTGTCGAGTATCGTTCATTTGCTCCTAAGAATTGAAGAGTTCCGTCACTTTTTCATGGAATCCATCATCAGAACCTAACCAAACTATCACAAAACAACCCTTGAAGTATATCATTTCCAATAAAAAAAGAATCATCGAAATCGGTTGGCGTGATTTTGAGTTATTCGTCCATTTGTCGCGCACATGCTTAATGCAAATTTAACACTTATCCGGTTTTCTCATGGATGTTATCATCAGAACTGGATTAAAAAAAATGGGACCCTATGACGAGCACAACCTTTCATTTAAAAAAAAACATCAAGGTCGGTCCACCCAGTCGGGAGATATGAGGTAACAAACATAAAAAAAGACGAATTGATAACCTCCTCCTATGTTTGAAGTCGGTTAAAAATGAAATGTTATCTTGAACAAATGTTGTTTTTATAAAAAGAAATTAAATTACTCCTAATGAAATAGAATTTTTAATATTTCTATCTTAAAACGACGAATTTAACTGTTTTTTATCGCTTGAATTGTCTATTAACATTATCATAGTTACGAATCCATCCGTGTAAATTTTTGGATAGTCCAGGCATAAATTCCGACTGAAAGTTGTTTTAAAATAAAAATATTTATACAATTACGCGACAAACATCAGCAAAATACATTGCTTTATCATAAATATCAACCTCCTACAATTTTAAATTTGATATCATAGATTTCACCATAGTCTAATGATAAAACTTTGATATTAAGCAATTCAAACTTTCTGCTAACATATCAAGACAAACTAAAAGTAAAACAGATAAAACAATGTATAATAACTTACATTCAAATGTTCCAATATGTAATTCAACTTGCAAGATTCAATTTCACTCACATTATCAAACATTGTAAACAGAATTGTAATATAATATTAGTTCACGCTATTACATTTAAACACGTGCAAATTATTCAATGTAGTGGGAAAAGATGCTGTAATTTTATAATATAAGTAAGATAACCTTACCTTGTATAAGATAAAATTTCATCTCGACTCCTAAAAGGAAATAACGTCTAAACAGAACCGCACTCGGAAAGTATTAGATGGATATAAATAAGAATTTATTTTTATAAATGTTTATTCTCTCTTAAGGTTTTTTGTGTGTATTACAAAATAAATTCTAATTATTAAAGTGAAACTTTTGAAATTAAAACGTGGCACGTTATGCTCGAGATACTTATGAGAGGGTAAGTAGGTGGGGGTTTTAACTCTATGAGTCACGCTTTATTTAGAAAAAATTGCGACAAAATATTTATAAGATCAATTTAAAATAATATAATGTTATAGAATTTAATACATGGGGAAATCCGGATGAAATTGTCAATCTAATTAATTCTTGCATTCACTTAAACACGCCCTAAAAATTAAATCTAGGTCGGTCCGTACACGTCGGACGGCGACGTACATATAAAAATATACATTTGTTTAAAATAAATACCAAGTGAAATCATATATTTTCAACTGTTAATAATTATTAAATTCAATCTTGCCGTATCAAATTAATAGATATGTTTTAAAATAAAGTTAATATTTCAAATGAATGAATGCGGCTCTGTGCAATGTAACTTGTTAAAGGTACTAGGGAAAGAACCTACGGACATGTGACGTAACTGTTTCTCTGTTTTTATAATACTTTCGCAAAGTTTAGTTTTTTCTTCTAATTCAAATCTATTTCTTTACATTTATCTTAATTATATGTAGATTCGTGCGACCGTTGTGAGATTAAATGAATGATGTTTAATTATGGCAATCATGTTTTATATAAATTGCAAGCGATTTTCCATCTATTTCACAATATTTATCGATCTCTTACTTGGCCTAAATTAGCCCTGCTGGGGAACGAATCCAGAACTTTTGCTAGCAAAGCGAGTACTAGCCGCCATTGTGTCAGCGCGGCTGTTTTTTTTTCGGAGTGTCCTTAAGTGTTAGCTGTAACTGGGAGAGGGGGCGATCTGAAAAGTAGCTTCGCTACATGTTAATTTGAGGGAAAGCCCTTAAAAGGGCTAGCCCTATTGGAAACGCTGCTCCAAGAGCGTCTCTTGTGAGACTAACCTCGGCTTGGAGCAGCGTCGACCTTAAATCTCATAACTTGACATATGTGGATTAAATCAAGGGCGCCCCCGGGACCGGAGACCACTGCCGGTAACGTCAGATATCGGGGAGCAAACCCGGGAAGGCCGCCACTTATACGATATATTACATTTTAAAAGGTGGGGCGACAAGAGCCGCTATGACCCAGCACCACGCTCTCCGTGGTAACCTTGGCGATGTGTCCGCAAAGGATTCAGCGCAAGAAACAGCAGTTAATTTAGTGGCGTCTTTTACAGCACTCTTTATCATCTCCATTTTTGGGTAAGTAACACTACTTAATACACAAAAATAAAATACCAATTTTTGTTATAAAGTTTCCTGTTGTAATGAAATGAAAGTGTATTGATGAAATGTCGTACAATAGTTACGGTCATTCAAATGGTTTTTCTAAGTAGAAAAGCAAATTTATTAATGTCGTCAATTTTTATTGATCTGTGTAATGGTAATAAAAATATGTCTAAGGTTTTTTACTATACTGTTTTATCCTAAGTTATCTATTATATATATTCGGTCTAATCTCCAAAACACTTTGTTCACGTGGTGGTTATTTCATACTCTATGGGACTTTTACAATCAGTGAGGGATGTCTTGTACTATACTGATACAAGCTGTTTCCGGCGGTGTGACCGGCATATTTGTTTTTACAATATAACAATTAAATTGGTCAAGTAAAATATAATGAAACAGTAAAATTTTATAAATTACTACCCGTTGCCACCCGTAAATCCTGTTTCACACGCGTATTTTGACCTCGTGGGAATAAATCCGTTGTTATAAATCTTTCTTGTTCCACATGAACGAATTTCATTAAAATCGGTTCAGCCGTTTCCGTCAAATAATTTAAAGACGTTATTTTTATGTGAAAAATTGGGAATATGATCTAGTAATCTAAACATAATTTCTTATATATAAACAATTATATGTTGTTTATTGAGATAACGTCGAAAAACTCAAACCAAAGTACTTTACTGACGAATAATCAAACAAACGGGATCGGTTATTTTTGTTATCAGAATAAAGAGTTAATTTGTTTGAACCTATAACAATTAATTCGCGACCTTTTTTGACAATATTAACTAACAAAATCTGGTGACGTTTATGACCAACAATGTAAAATTATGCTTGGAATTTCCATGTTCCATGTGTCAGTCAGGCCGTCGACTGTATATTTATCGAATTTTGTAAATGCATTATATATTATATTTAGCGGTATATGTATAGTATGTAAATAAGAATATACATTCTTTTTTATGTGCATGGTACATTTTTTATAATTTCATATTAATAGGTTGTTACTTTTATAGGGCTTTAATATACTGTTATTTAGTTTTAAATAGGACTTTAATATAATGTTTCTTTTCAATCCTGCTACAATTACGACTTTGTCATGCGCTCTTCAATCTTCGTGTTTTGTACAAAGTAATAATTGTCGTGTCTCATAGTATTATTTTTTATTTGTCTTATATAAATCAATAGTTACTTTTGTGTGGCGATAAAAACGGGGATCTTATTGGGAACGTTAATGAGCTGTTACTTAATTTTATGTGACATTATTAAGCTGTTACTTATGTGGGATGTTACCTGTCATGTTTTGTCATGCTTTTACCTACCTTCTCTGTATTGATTTAATTCTCGTTTTTAGCAACTCGCTGTTTATATTCATCTTGATGATGATACTGCACATCATATTCAATTACTTCGCTGTGAGAGCAGTGTGCCTCCGTACGCTAAATGAACCGAGATACCTGCAAGTGATAGACACTTATCTGAAATCGGAGATAATCGCCAACCCTTGCGAAGTCAACAGAGACGAACCTATTATATTTTACCAACTGGGGCCTAATCTTTTGGGTAATATTATCTTTACGTCTTACAATTTCGATAAGTTACAAATTGTTAGAACAAGTGTAATATTTAATATTTTTTAAATCTTATAATGAAATTTGATAAAATGATAAAAAAATATTTAATTAGTTTTTAAAAGAAATAAACCGCCAAGCGTACATAGCGTTCACCTGATGTTAAGTGAATTTTGAAGACCTCGTTAGCACCTTAGTGCGAGTAATCGCTTCGCTAGCAGAGATAGCGGGTTTGATATCCGGCTGGTCAAAAATCTGGTTCTCAGCTGATGGAAGGCTTCGGCCATGGTTAATTACCACCGTCTCGGCAAAGAGTTCCCGGTAAGCAAAAAATTTGGTACGATTCTGTTTACAAACAAAAAGTGGGTATGTGCGATTCCATCTTAGACTGTCAGTTTTTAATTTATTCATATTTGAACTAGCTTACCGGCAAACGTTGTTTTGCCATGTAAATTATTTCTAGTGTATATTTTGGTGGTAGAAGGGTGTAAATTTAGAGTTGTATGGGACCGCCCTTACCACTTGGGGTATCAAAAATAGTTTACATCCCATTCTCAGATCAACCAAATATACACAAAAAAAATAATATAAAAACCGTTCGTAATATTAAATATACGTATCTGTCACGGTCTTATTTTAAACATAATTATGTAAACACTGTACGCCGTTTGTATACCAATATAATTCTGCACGTTGGTATTCTGTACAGACGTGGTATATCTTGTATCGATTGTAGTATATTTAGTGGTTGACTAGCTAAGCTCTACTGTTAAATTCTATACATGTATGATATTTCAGATCTAAAAATAAGTGGTTTCCAAATAAAAATTGGCAAATCATTATCTGAACTGACTAAACAGTGTTCAAAAGCGTCGCACTTTAAGAATTTGAAGGAAATATATATGAACAAAAACTACATACTGTTCCCTAATACTAGCACCAGGATAATGTATTTGTTCGTGAAGGAGAAGGCGTCGGTCGACGATGTTTTATGCGCTTATTTCCATGGTGTCTTGTTGGCCGTAATCACTTGCGCTATTAATGACCACAAATTGGTAAGTGTACTATGTAACATGTATACATCTAAAATCACACACACACGCTCAGAGGCGCAAACACACTAGTCACACACAAATACATGCATGCACTTGTACGCATCAACTCATTTCATATATTTTGTATTACTTTTTCTTTTAAATTTAATCTAAACTTTGACACACTTTGCCTTTTAAACTATTTCTCTTGTAAAAAGGAGTAGTCTAAAATACAGAGTTCATCCAGCTTGGGAAATGATGTTCTTCATAAAATATTTAAATTATAATATAGTTATATATTACTAATGTCAACTCAACTTTTTATTCTCAATCCTCATCATAATATGGCCGCTTTAAAAGAATAGTGACACAATCAAATAAAGATAATTTTACCGGAGAGCTAATTCAAAAATAATGTTCAAATATGTTGTCAATATTACAGTCAGTAATGTTATATGAAACAATAAAGTAAAATATATCCGTGACGTTAACTTTCGTTCCCTTAGTCCATGAAAGATTGAAGCCGAGCGTGAGGGCTTAGTCTCAATCAATATGCACAAAATATCTTAATATATAAATTCAAAAAAATATTTTTATTAATTTTCGACACTTATAATATTTTAATAACAATTAAATTCATTTTATTCGAACATATCTTCCTTTTTCCCTCCAAGTCTCGGAAATATAAAGTTTTAAATTTGTATAAATATAAACAAGACTTCAAAATTAGTTTGCCAAAGAAGTTTCACTTCTGACATGTGTACTTTGTACGCATGCACTTATTTTATTTACACTGAGCCAGTACAAGGTACCACTTCAAATGTGGCGAGGCGTATTTTAGTAACGTCTATTTCAATTTTAGCCATTTTTACAAATAGTTGTAGGTAAAACAGAATCTTACCATACTTGATTAAAGGTATTTCTTATTTTAAAATGTGCCTGTTAATGTTATTGTTATTTTGAAATATGATTTAAATTATAGAGTTAAGCTTTTATATTATTTACTAACATTTGTTTGAGGTTTTAATCTTACTATCTCTACACAATACGCGCGTCCGCCTCATATATCCTCTATAGTATAAGTTTACTGGATAATATAATTTCGAGGATCAGTCTTACATTTTGATGTTTTGTACGGGTCAAATGTAAGACTTCATATCCTACACTACGTGTCACGTATCGAACTTTCTAATAACTTTCCTACCATTGAATGAATGGTGAAAGTTTGGTCATTGACTGAGAGTTAACATGAAAATGTTTTGCAGCCGATTTTCTGTGGCTCGTCAAATGCAAAGCCATTCGCTCAGGTATGCAAGACATTGCAATCGGCCGAGTGGAGTCGCGCTACAGGGAAAGGGGGTCAATTTAACTACGAGCCCTCGTATGAGCTGCTTCGTTACGCATGCAGTATAGCCACTACCGAATGGGAGGCCATAAGAGTGGGACTACTACGAACAGGTATTTATACTAACGTCTTAATCTTATTTGGTAATAATGCACCTTGTTCTGAATAGAGTCCACAATAAAGCCAGTCTCCTTTTTTCATTATCGTCATTAATTTTATCGTCAGAGGCTGAACGAATCTTAATAAAAATTCGCTTAATAAACGACTTAAATATATCAAGTGACATCTCTAGAACGTCTTCTGATAATGTCATAGAAATCTGTACAGTTACTCTTATATTAAATGTTTATTTTATGTAGCCAATTAAAGTTTATAACAATATTATTTTTATGAGCAAATAAATTCCGTTATGCTAACACTTCGTTTTGCATTTTCATAAAGGATGGGATTTAAGCAAGCATTTGCTTATAATGGACGAATGGCGTATATGTAGAGACGATTTGGCTATCGAGACAATACCGCCTGACAATGTTATATATTCACGCTCTACAATGGGAACTTTCTCGGTACAAGCTTTTAAAGACACCTTAAGCGAGAAAGAGCTCGACGATTTGATTGATAAAGACAACTTTACTATAGAACCCGATCAGTCTTCAAGTAGACTCATCAAAACTAGATCAGATCTTGCTCCTAAATCCAGCAAAATGGAGTATATCGAGAAGGCGGCCGCGATAAGAGATTGACGTATAATGTATACGCAGGCTAAAGCCGAGAAACAGAAACGTCCGAAATGCAAATTGTAAAATTGTCTAGCTTTCGAGCACACAACCATTTCCCCGTTTTAATGTAAGGCATGCCGATGCCATTTTATCAATGTACGGACGACATTTTATCAAACCGGTTTGTAGAACGACGGGCGTGTTATTATATCTCAGCAAAAACGTTCGTTCAAAATCTAAACAAAGATGTTCGTTCATTGCGGTTGACGTAATATCATGTCTCTAAAAAGATGTTCGTTCCCTGTGGTAGACGTACATGTCTCATCAAAGATGTTCGTCTCTGTGTTTGACGTAATATTAAGTCTCAATAAAGATGTTCGTTTATTCTAATTTTAATTTACATTATTTTTTTGTGAACTCAATTGAGTAAATACTACAGTTTTGGGGTTAATATATAGTGATTATGTAATATAATGTATCTGTAATATCACCTTTTCTATAATATCTATGGATAATAAGACTTGAAGTAATTGTTTCTCAAAGAATTTTTCCGTGTGAACATTCCGTTCTTTTAAATTTACGATTAAAAGTAACATTAAGATAAAATGATATATTATCTATACTATAACTAAATAATAAGGATTTTAGTTAATTAGAATTTAAAAGTATATCTTGTCATTTTTCGGAAAATATTTTTTTTGCGTAAATACAAAATAATATAATATATAGTAAAATTTATTTGTATCAATTGTCTTAACGTATCCATAATCGTGAGATATTATTAATACAGTTTCACTTTGATCTCATTTTTATGGTTATATGTAATATTTAAATGTGACATTCCATGTGTATAAAAAATATAATATAACTATAAAATATCTTGTTGTTTGGTTGTATAAGTACATCCAATTATGAGACGTTACAGCGTAGTTGTTTCATCCCGATGAAACGTTTACGTCAAAGTGACATCGAAATGATATTGTGCTATCAGAGTTTACGATAGGTATGTAAATGTGGGTCACGTAGGACTCTTAGTGGACGTACATATGACGTCCAGTTGACCTATATATCCTGACATATGTATTACGATCTTTAAAAGTCATTATGTCTATTTGTATTTTGACGTCAAATTGATGATTTATATGACCTGTGTATGACGTCATTTTTAAGTCATGTCTTTCACTGGGGCAAGTTGATTTTGCTAAAAAAATATCACGCTATTATATTCTGGGCTGCATATGGGCTACCCATATGTTTTCTCGGTTATATCTGCCGTAATTATTCACAGTGTTTGTGAGTGAAGGAAAATATAGTGCCAAATTTGTAAGAAATTCAATGAATTAGTAAATTTTTGTTGTTCTTATCTCAAAACTCTTTAAATTTCATCAGTGGGACAGTATTAGCGTTTACTTACAAATTCTGTCTGTTTTCGCAAAGTAATATGGAATTGTGTTGGGTCCAAGCTCTCAATCCTCTCTGAGGAGTTTCTCGTTAGTGGGACATTAATGGTTTTTTACTGAGCCTCTATTTACTAGAACTGGCTAATTTTGAGAGAAATTCATCGAATTATCAAAACCAGCTCCAGACCTCTTTCTATTCCCAGCTGTGGGAATTTAACAGACTTACTTTATTACATTTAAGTATGTAAACGCATAACCAAAAATTTTCGTAAATTAAGATTAAAAGGATGTGTTGTAGATTTATCTCTCATTATAAATGTAGCCATTTCTTAATTATGGATATTTGTACTAATACTTTATAATAATATACATCTGTAAGAGATCTCAAGCTAACATTTGATTGTAACCATGTATTTTAATTCATTATAAATGTTTCTACAGCGTCAATAAATGTTCTGTATAAAAAATGTATTTTTATTTATAACTAGCTGACCTGCGTGAATTTGTCTACATTACATAAGGGAGACAAGAAAAATGTCATTTTAGCGAGTCGACGTTAAAGGATTGACATATTCTATCGCAGACTTATTAGCATTCAATAAGAGGAACAATACCGTCTTAGATGATTGTCGCTTAACTTTAAACGTTTACGAAACGGATAAAAAACATAAAATATGTAACTAATTTCTCATGCCTAGCTTCTATCTTAGTCGAAACGTTTTCTTCCGCGTGGGAAATGGTTTTGGGAAGCCTTTTCAATAGTATATGCTAATTTCACAATAAGACATACGTAACAATATTTTCATGAGCTGTTTACAATATTTCACTGCAGAGAGCTTCATATGCTGTCAGAGGTTCTACACCAGTGTTCTCAACATCCACGCCCTAGGAGGGGCAATTTGATAGTTAAAAGGGGACATATCGTGGGTAAGGACTAAAATTAATATAGAAAAACCAATATTTAAATAAATTTGAATTTCAGTTTTTCATTATATACCTATGTTTTCAATATTTACTTACAATCGTTTGATAACAATTTTATACTGATTTTCTTTTTAAACTTATCATTTTTATTTCTTAAAAAAACAAGTCAATGATATGGCCCAAAAAAGGATGGGAAACACTGCTCTAGAATATCTATGTACCAAATTTCAGAACAGAATAAAAAATAAATTTCAAGATTATATTTCTAGAAATGACGATACTTCCATCACTTCACTGTTTTTTCGCATTAAAAAGTAGCCTTATTCTTCTTGTTCTTTCCCAGACCCTAGACTACCTGTGTACCAAATTTCATTTAAATCGGTTCAGTAGTTTTGGCGTGAAAGTACGACAGACAGACAAAGTAACTTTTAGCATTTATTATATTACTAAGGATAGTCTCGATAACTGGGCTCTTCAATACTAAAAGAATTTCAATTTACTTTTTTTGGGATAAATATAAAGCTGATATAACTTTTATAACAAAACTATTTTAAATGTGTCGCTATAATTAAAAAGCTATATTGATTAAAAAATCTATTTCTTAATGGAATAGCGAGTGCGTGTAACGTCACAATGTTAATGTCTCCACAATATAGTCACAGTATTCTGAATTTCATTTATTAATTTTTTTGTTAATATATTCATAGCTGAACCCGCGACTTCGTCTGCGTGGAATTTTATTGGGTAGCATTTTCTTTAATTTAGGCAAATTGTTTTACAAATAAGAAACATACGTAACACCCCCGCAATCGCCCTTGCGGGTGGAATTTCGTAAAAATTCTTAGCTGACCTCTACTCGGTAAAAGGAATATTTCTACCAGCCTCTACGCCTTATGGTTCAAGAGATATCGTGATGAGTCAATATATAACTTTACTGTAATCTTACCTGAGGGTAAGTGGTAGAAGCGCGCTAATTTGCTAATAGGTAATTTATCTCGTATGGTTTCTACTCAGCATCGTACTAGAACGAAAATAATTTGCATGGCGGTACGTCATCGCTAGTGTCGTGGTAACTAGCCTCATTCAAAGCGACAAATCCAGACTCAGACAAATCAAACATTTTATAAAATGATAAACGACTGCTGCAACAACAATTTTCATCAATTTTAACATCGTCCGTAAACCAACTTTACAGTCAACCAAAGTTTTTTGTTAACATATTCGTCAATAAAGCCTTTATTCAACAATCATTATATAGGTCCATTTTGCTTAATCTATAGTATGAAAATTATGAAAACCAGTACGCGATGATTGTTTTGCTTTCCAGCACAAGCCTGCCCTAGAGTTTGTCATAATGCTCTGGCTTGCCTTTTCCATGTTACACCTGCTATTCTACGTATCCTGTAGTCCCATATATGACCTCCATTTAAATTTTTTAATGCAGTTATATAATACTACGTCACAAACATGTGTGTTGAAGTCATGTGATTTTTTTTTAATTTTATCAAATTGTTAAATTATAATAGTTAAATTTTTTTATCGTTTGTCACAACAATATTATTTATATTTAATCTATAAAATACATAAAAGAATCAATTTTTTAATTCCGAAAATCAAATACCAACCAACCATCTTTCAACTTTATAATCTTAGTTTTGTGTGTTGCTACAAATAAATACATAAATTCAGTTTTAGTTGTTACGCATTTTTTTTAATACCGTAAACTTCTGTTGATTTTCCTCTAATTGTTTTGTAATAATAAGAGCTTTATTTACCAAACATGCAATACAGAAACATTGATACCTTAAAGTAAATTTTAGTTAACAAAAAGTATAATAAAAACTTGTTATGAAAATATTAATGCCAAGTAGGATATGTTACGGTAAATTTGATTAATTGAAAATTATTAATAAATTTCTATTATTAATAATTACCGAAAGTCGAGGTTAAAGTGATAAATTAATCACATTTGTCGGTTTTTATTAATAATTTAACCCTAGTGTTGATAAATGTAATAAGAGGCGTTATTATGTCAGTTACTGATCATAACCTATACAAGCTGGGAACAAAGTATGGCGTTCTAAATCAACTGTATTCACGAAATGAGTTTACAGTGTGCAAGGAAAAGTTTGTCAGTATTGATGAGGTTTCTAATACAACTTGTAGTCTGCGAGAATGAGCCCGCAAGGACTCAAATTTGGGGGGCAAGGCTTTCAACACTGCAACTGTACTGGCGAATGCAACTCTAAGCGCTGCAAATGCAAAAAAATGCACTTTCCTTTCAATTTTTGCAATTTTAAGTGCCATAAAAGTCTTTCTCACAAAAATAAAAAATATTTTAGGTTTTTTTTTAATTGTTTTATTTTGATGTTATTTTTATTGCAATTTAAATAGCAACATATTTTACTTGCACAATAAATATTTGTTGAATTCTATGATAATACTTTTAAAAATTTAATATTGTTGCAATTATAGGTGCTACAGAAGATTTACAGGCAAACCAAATATGATTGTTAATGATTGCTTTAAGGATTCGTGTTGATTTTGTTAATGAAACAATAATTGTTTAATTTTATTTTTGTTACAATTTTATGTACAACACTTTCTAACTTTGTTGTTTGCTTAGTTTTAACCTTGTTTGTGTGATCGCTAATTAATATAATTGTTAGACTGTGTTTAAAATTATAAATAATTACCTGCTGGTCAAAAAACATTGGGTATTTATTTATTTTATAACTTTTACCAATATGTGTCGTGAATTATTAATAATTTTCCATTAATCAAATTTACCGTAACATATACATGTTAACAAAAAGGTCATGGACTCAGCTATAAGATGCTTTTCAGACCAGGCCTAGCGCCACTGCTGCCAACACAAGAAACACATAAATTTTGATAAAGCGAGAGTTACGTTACTGTCGTCAGTTCATGAGCTGTCATTTAGTGTTTTAGAATTACTTAGAAAGTTCGACTTTTATGGATAATCGCAAAATACACAGAAGTGACTACAAATACATAAATAAGAAAAATAAATAAAATAATAATAATACAATATTTTTATAAAAATACTAGCTGACCCAGCAATTGTTATTTTGCCATATAATTACTATTATCGCTTTTAAAAAATAGGAGTTGGTGATAGAAGGGGAGAATATAGGGTTGTATGAATTTTTGTATGCTGTATCACAAAAAGATAAATTAAATAATTTCGTCCCAAAATTAAAAAAAAATTAAGGGTGAACTACCCTTATCACTTATGGGTATGAAAAATAGATAGTAGCCGATTCTCAGACCTACTGAATACGCATATAAAATTTGGTATAAAGCGGTAAACCTATTTCGGAGGAGTACGGTAACTAACATTGTGACAGGGAAATTTTATATATTAGATATCATATTTAAATTAGATATCATTTGAATCTTACCCAGTTACTATTTTGTTGCTATATATTTAGAAGGCATTGCTTACATTTTGCTCCAAATAGAGCTTCTAAATCAATAGGATTTAGACGCTCTATTTGGAGGGGGAATGTCGTTCCATGATTTAGCACCTTTAAATTTAACCTTGATGATCGGTAGTTAACTGAGCCTTTGTTTTGAAGCCATATCAATTTTGCAGCTAAGTAGGGAGGATTACTATTTTTTTAAATTATATATCAGTGTTCATTTTAAGAATACGACGGTTTTTATGGTTAAAATGTCTTATATCTATTAAATACATATTTTTATATATACTTCCTCTATTTTTTTGTCATCAGTACGTTTTTTTAAATAAATTTAGATATATAGGAAACCTAAGTTTAACACGTTTCTTCATGCAAAGTTTCGCCTTGTCTTCGACTTTTTGTATGAAGTTTATAATGTTCATGTTTTACATATGAGCAAATTTGTAGGCACTTTAGATCAGTTTTTATGTAGATGAACAAATATAGATTCAAATGCACTGATAAATGAAATCCATTAATATATCAAAAAACAACAAAGGAAACAAATTTAAAATTAATTATAATAATTTAATTTTGAAAATAGTACATAAAAGAAATTCAATAATTCATAACGTAAGCTTAATGGCGAAATTGTTTTCAAATATGTAAGTACAGGTGCATAAGTAACCCCACTTATACATGCTTCAATATTTCAGCCGAAGGGATTTGTCTGCAAACAATTCGTTTATTTTATTATGTGCAGGTCAACGCTGACTTCTACCTCACCTGATGGCAAGTGATTTATATGGTTTCTATGCTTCAGGATGCCTGATATATCTTCGGGCCTAAGCAAATTAGAAATCAAACGATTATGTAAATTTGCTCTGTTGGGAATCGAATTCAATCAGAAAATATTAAAATTATTTTATTAATTAAATAAAATGGTAATTATTTTTACCCGTATGATCCCGTTGAAAAAATAAGTCATATTTATCGCCGCTGGAAAATAAACACGTAGTAACCCCCTTATCCAAAATTATACATGAGAATAGATTGTATCATGATGTATCATCACACACATCATATCAGTTACAATAACTTAGGGTATATTAGGTATTGCTCGCATAATAAAAAAAACAACACCAAACACTACACCATACCAATTTATTTTAATATTGTCGGTTTTAATAATTAATTAAGTAATATTATTTGTCTTCACTATTTTCATTGGTTGAACATGGAATTACACTAGTAGATTGAATTTCATATAACTCACGCATACAGACAGCAAAAACAACATTGTCCAACAAATTAATGCGTCTACTTTTAAATCTATCTAGATCGTGACATAATTTAAAATGATTCACAAAGCTGTGCTAAAAGTTTTCATCTACAATTACTCTAAAAAAATTTATCCAATTAACATTAGGCTTAAAGTTTAAACCGCTCAATTTGATCTTTTGCCGGCCCCAAAGGGGGGGATTTAAAATACCCCATATATGAGTTTTAATGTAACAACTGGAGTTTGTAATCGTAAAAGCATTAGAAAGAAACATTTCTCGTTTATTTTTTATAATCGAAATCGAACATCGTTTTAAACTGAGGTATTTTCGTACAACCGTTCGGATGACGCGTAATTTTCTAATACTCAGGGCCAGAAAGGTTAATTGAACGATCAACAAAAAGGAAATACATCAATACTTTGGTAACTTGAAATTAAATAACGGTTACAAACTACGAAATGGTTTTTTTTAGATAGATGAGAAATAAATAAATAGTCCAGCAATGGCTTTACTATAGTAATCGCAATGTCTCAACTGGGTTTCTATATAAAAACAAAATAACATTTTAATGAGGAAATTTATCATTTTGAGTTAATTATTATATTTGTATTAAACAAATCCATAGTAAAGTTATAATCTTTCAGGCAGTTACTCGTATCAAGTTAATTTATAGATAACCTGGTATAAATAAAAGTAACACTTATGGGCTGTGATTTAAATTATTGTTCTTTCGCATATATATATATATATATATATATATATATATATATATATATATATATATATATATATATATATATGTTCGCTTTATTCACAAGTTAACCATAACCATCAACAGTATGAAATTGCGAATACTATAGACGGGTAGTTAGATTGAAACCTACTCACTTCTAAGGCACCTACTAAACTTCTTACTAAGAATCACAGGCTATTGCATCTAAGTACAATTAAAACGACACAATACTGAGTGAGCGGTGTAACATCAACAATGTTTAGGCGTGATATTGATTCATATTGTCGTATTTATTGTAAAACAGTATGCACAGCAAACCGTAACCAAATATAAAGTACAAAACTGGGACTACGATTTCGAGGAATAAAAAAATATAAGTACTTTGTTTTATTTGCAAACAACAATTTGTATCGCATATACAAATGAGTAACATGTTGACATCAGTAACAGGTAATTTAATAACTTCACACCAGTAACTGGTGATTCGTTGTTAAATTCAGTCTCAAAATATTTTTCTATTATAAAAAATCGAGGCCCTAATTTTGTACTTCAATACACTCCGCGTTTCACTATGATATCCTACTATTATTATGAGTTCGATGATCCAACCATAACATTGCTCTTCAACAATAACAACTATGTTATAACCAGTTGAATCACATAACCATAGTCAATGAAAGACACATGAATAAACACATAAAAAGAAATAAATATCAAAAATTAAAACATCAAATACGAACCATAGTAAAGAATCACATTAATAAGTACACAGAGGTATCATTACATTAATACAAATACAATTCGCCACAAATGAAATGTACACGAAGCATTCCAACATTTATGCTTATACCTAAAAAAATATTTTATAAAAAAACATAATTTAAATGTGGAAAATGATTTAATAATGTATGCATATCAATCTTAAATTGACTGTTGGTGCTATGTGAAACAACTGCGATATTATTTACTCGGTGTTTCTTCAAAAACTTGTTAAACAATTGGCCAACACTTATGGCCAATATAATTATAGGCGATCTGGCATTTTTTATATCGGTTAATGCTGACTATATATGACAAAATCAAAAATCAAATATTATTAAAAAAAATCTTCAAAAGTAAAGCATAGAAGACAATGTCGAAATGATATTAATAAATATTATTCTTCGTATATTAAATAGATAAAAACATATATCCAAAATAATAAAAACAAGCTAAACTTAATGAAATATATAGATATACATAATCATAACTGTTTAATCTGGTATTGTTACTCATTTTGAACATTAGCAACATACACAAAATTTATAAATAAATAAATGATAATTTGATAATTATTATATTCATATCAGGATATATGTAGGTAAAATTAATGGTAACAATTTCCACCATTGTATGTTGGCAATAATGTAGGCAATTGCTGTTAGCTGCAATGCTATATATAAAACATGTTAGAGATCCATAATTTATTACAAAAGAATTTGAAATAAATTCAAACCTTCAAAGTCAATTGCAATGCCTAAACTATATAAAGGCAGCAATGAAATAAACAGATTTGCATTACATAAACTGTATGCTGGCAGCAATTGAACAAATTACGAATAATTGCCATACACACACTTCGTTGGCAGCAATGACACATTAAGAATAATTGTCATGCCAAAACTAGATGTTAAATACACAATCTGTTGACAGCAGTGGAATAAACAGATTATGATTGCCATACATAAAATATATATTGGCAGCATTAAAATAGATAGATTATGAATAATCTACATGCTTACACTACAATATATGTTGGAAGCAATGACATATTACAAATAACTGCCATACCTACAACATATGTTGACAGTAATAATTTAAATAGATTACGAAAAATTCCATTCCTAAACTACATTATGTGTTGGCAGCAATGACATTTTTTAAATAGCTGTCATATATACCCCTAATGTTGTCAGTAATGGGATAAACAGATTATGAATAATTGCCACACTTAAATTAAATGTTGGCAGCAATGGTATATTATAAATAATTGCCATACATAAAGTATATATTGGCAGCATTGGAATAATGAGTCATATGTAGTCAGCAACGCGTTGCACGTCATGGCAGTGAGAATAGATCGCCTATATTGTTGATTAAGGATTTACTTGCCAAGTTGTTTGATCAGGAGATCAGTGCTAAGGGATTTGGGGCGTTCGATGGGTAGTCCGAGAGCACGTGACCAGATCAGCTGAGCGAGTACTCCGAGAGCTCGTGACACTCCGAACATAACGGTGTAGTAGTTCATCTCCTTGAGACCGTAATACTGTAGGAGACATCACAAAATCATTTATTTAATGACATTACAACAGTATCTTACGACATATAACTCGAGTAAGCTAGCATTTAGAGGTAGATAATTTCCATTGCAGACTTCTTTATATATTACAAAAGAGAAAATATCTTCCCATACATTTATTTTGTTAAACTTCTAAGTCAGGGTTTTTCAAAATGGGGCAGCTGATGTTTGCACTTTGATGGTAGGGGTTTTTTGGTAAGATCTACGTATTTGTGGCTTAATTTGGGTTAAAATTATACAAAATTTGTCCCAATATTGACTCAATTTAGGATAAGAAGCTCAACCATCACATGATATTTCTGTTGCCACTATATTTGCTACATTTTATTGAAATAAAAACCCCATTTTCTTCAACACAATAATTGCTACCAGGTGATTTGAATATTTTCAGACTATTATCGTTATATTTCAACCAATTAATCTTCAACAAGAATCACCCTATTTATTGGTGGAAACAGTATGAACAGACAAACGCGGCCTTGAGCTTTGTTATACAATATAAAAGTATCGAATCCTTGGAACTTCTTAAAGGCGTTTCTTGAATATAATTTCCTATATTTTCAAATAATATTTTAAACAGATATTCTCTTATTCATTATTAAATTATCGTATAGTGTTTGGATGCGTAGTTTATGTTTTCTTTAAGAAGTATTTGTATGAGATCTAGTTGATAAGACTTTATAAATAAGTAGATAGTCACAATTAGATAAATGTTAAGTTATGGTACATAAATATTTCCTATTAACAAAACTCATGGAGCAAAAACCACCCAATCTCTTGTAAGAAACAGACGGTTAATCTACAGTAAATCAAGTGAAAATGGTACCTTAATTTTAAAAATAACATATTACCTGTAAAAGCACACCGGAGTGAGAGTCCACATTGGGCCATGGGTTCTTGACCTTGCCCAGCTCGGTGAGAATGGGAGGGACCACTTTGTACACAGCTGCTACCAGCTTGAACAAGGGGTCGTTGGGCAAGTGCTTCAGGGCGAACTCGCGTTGACAGGTGTACCTAAGGAAAATTTACATTTTTTATTATAACTTGCATAATTATATCTAATATCGACCAAAAAAAGTGTGGATGAATTGTGTGAAAGAGGATATGTGTATAAAGGGTGTGAATGTAGAAATGACTTCGGATAGAGTGAAGTGGCGAATGGAAACATGCTGTGCCGACCCCACTTAGTGCGATAAGGGCAAGAAAAACAACAACAATATATATATATTTAACTTTATTATATCTATTTATATGTAGCCTATACCACCTACCGCCATACATTTAAGTAATATCTAACCCACAGGTTGCCTGGGAGAAATCGCTGTGTAACGATAAGGCCGCCTTTTTATACATTGTTTTTTGTTTCCGGTGTGATGTACAATAAAGTATTTTCTATCTGTCTATCATTTTAATATATATATATATATATATATATATATATATATATATATATATATATAAATTTCACTTCAATCGGATGGTCTAAAGCACAGTGGTTTAATTACTTTTTTTTATTGTTGACTGCTTATTAACTGTTATAGTAAGTAATGTTACTGTCTATGATGAAAGCACACAAACTTGGTAAGTGGCAATTTACCTCTTACGGTTTCCTCTCACCAGTCCAGCCTCTAAAATTCAAAAATGCAGTTTCCTAAATTCGCCCTACCGAGGATCGAATCCGGAACCTCGGCTAGCGAAGCGAGTGCTTGCACCACTGCGGGAGCGAGGCTCACCACTTTTTTGAAGTAATTTTGTTTTGAATCGTCTAAATATATGATGATGACATCGAGGAATTACTTTCAATTATATTCATTTATTCCCAATAGAGCAATTTATTAATTCCCACATCCTTATTGTCTAAGTAACTCTTCAAATTATAATAAAACTTATCAATTAATTTTCTGTTAATCAACATTTTTGGCTTCTTTACAGCAGCGAAAAAATATTGCTACTTCATCTTGATATTCTATCCGATGTTGGACTTCTCATTGTACACAATAAAACATTTAAAATAATGACCTCACCTAGGGTCAGTCTTCCTAAGTACAGCGTGTCCGTATCCAGGTACAACCTGTCCAGACTTGAGGGTTTTCCAGATAAACTCCTTGAGTCCTTCCTCTGTGAAGTTGTCGCCGACCTGTTTGCGAAGTTTCTCCAACCAAACCAGCACCTAATGTTAAATTAAGTATTATTATACAACCTCGAACTTAAAGAGTTTTCATGTAGTTATATCGAAAACGACAACAGAATAAAAGGTAAGGTTAGTAGCAGGCTATTAACGTCCCACTGCTGGGGACAAGACCTCTTCACTCATAGAAGAGAGGGTTTTAAAGAATAGACCCATTAAGCTGCTCCATTGCGGATTGGCAGGCTACACACACCTGAAATATTACGGGGATATGCAGGTTTTCTCACAGCACATTAATGGATTGCATAGAACAATCAAGCACGTAAGTTTCAGCTTTATAAAATGAAACTTAACAGTGCCACGACAGCAGCATAATGGAATAAAATAAACTTAATTTTATACTTCTACCATCTGCAATGGCTAAAATTTTCAATAAATTGTGTAATTTACAATAGAAACGCTTTAAATATGTGTAATTAGCTGTAGTTAAAGACTGTAAAATATCTAAATAAAAATAATAATTAAGAACCGTCTTACAATCTTTAGTTGTTGAAAGATCAGCCCACACTTTTAAATACATAAATACTATATGTAAAGTATTTATATTAATTCTAATAATCAATAGGCGTCTTTATTTTAATTACACTTTCTGAAACCTTTTTATAAAAGTGTTGAGACTGTATTCACATTAAGATTTTCGATTGCAATGTATTGACAATTTCATTAAAAATTTCTTACTAAATACCAATTTAATATCAAAATTTCAAAACAAAACAAACTTTCTAAGCCGACAGATACCCTAAGAGCAAGCCGGTTTCGTGAAGGGCAGAGAAACGCAGGAGCAAATACTGAACATTCGCCAAATTATAGAGAAAAGTCGGGAATTCAACAGCCCCGTCATCCTGTGTTTTAGCGATTATGCAAAAGCCTTTTGACTGTGTGCAATGGGACAAACTGTGGAAGGTAGTACTCGGAATGGGAACACCTAATCACCTCATTGCTCTAATACAGACTCTACATCGAAAACCGTTCTTCATTAAGATAAACAGTGAATGCTCCAATATGTTCCAAACTAAACGAGGTAAGACAAGGTAGCATTTTGTCTGTAGCCCTCTTTAACATATATGGAGAGTACATTACACGAAAGTCCATCGAGAATTAGGAGAAAGGCTTCCTCCTGTAGGTGGAAAGAGGTTATCGAACTTACGATATGCCGCCGACACCATATTTCTGGCAACATCGATGGAAGAAATGAGCGAGCTATTTCAAAGGCTTGAGCTAGAAAGTGGCAATATCGGACTCGTAGTAAACAGAGCAAAGACTAAACTGATGACAGCGGATCGAGCCGAAAAGCTAACTAATGTGACCTGCAGCATTCCTGGCATTAACATCGTTAACCATTGTTTACTTAGGCTGCCAAATATGCAAAAATGGTCAATGTGCCACTGAGATTAAAAAGCTAATTGGGATAGCAAAAGATGCTATGACCCGTTTAAACAAAATCTGGAAGAAAAAAGGAATTGGTATCAAAACCAAGATCAGGTTGATCCAAGCCCTGGTATTCTCTATCTACATGTATGGAGTGGAAACGTGGACCATCCACCAACGATCGCACGGCCGTTCACCATCAAGATGGACCGACCAAGTTAAAAACTCGTCGTCCTCTCAATTTTACAGAGGCGCTGGACTGAAACCAGTGGAAAAAAATCATCCGCTCCAAATACTACTATGAAACTCCTTATTTTATAAGATCATTTTCATTTATCATTAAAAGCATTACACAACGATTTAAGAAGAAACTTTCCCTCTTATTCCAATTTCTTAATCATATAACATATAATTTTGATAGTTTAAAAAAACATTATGACTTTTAACAAATCAAATTGAAACAATAAAGAACTGTTGAAAACTTCAAAAAGGATTGACACATTACGTACAGCTGTATGTGTCCTACGATTTATCAACATGTATCTAAATCTACGGTAATCAAGTCGAGATGAATATATCTTTGTAACATACTTGATAAGGACAAATGTTTCGTGATATATCTATACATTTAAAATTTATATTTATTTGTCATTTTAACTGGCAACGTATTGGTTTGTTTCAGCTGATCTGTTTCTGATTTATTCTTACTATGAAATGAAGCTTTTGCTCGCCTGGTGTTTTATTTTTAATTTATAAAGCTTTTTATTACATTTTTTCCTTCGTATAATATATACAACCCAATGCTCAAAACGAATGAAAGTTATACAAAGTCGCAAAGTTAAGATAGCTAATGCTACATTATAATTATAGACGCAGATAGATATATAGTTATATTTAACTCTGTGTTACAATTTATATCAAAAATGGGTGTGACCTTAAGACCTTATAATACAGGTTTTTTGTACTTTTGTCATTAAGTATATTACAATACAATATAGTTATAATTGTGTATAAGTCACACTGGTAAATTTATTCGAATTGAAGGTAATTACCAGCCTTAGCATTCATAAAATAGAGAGCACAGCCTAAAGGAGTTTTCATTTCAAAAGCTCACCTCCTGATTTGCCAATCCGTGTAGAGGTCCAGCTAAACCGTTAAGACCGGCGGCGAACGATAGGTAGGGATCACTGAGAGCTGATCCGACCAAGTGGGTTGTGTGGGCAGACACATTGCCACCTTCGTGGTCACTGGAAAAGATAATACAATATATTTAATCAGACATTAAATCGATACATTGGAAATAACAGTTTATTAGTAGTATAGCTGTAATAAATCCTACTATGTGATACTGATGTATGGTGCTTAAAGGAGTTATACCATATTGACGTTACATACGTTAAGGTAAAACAAAACGCTTCAAACAAAGTCTGTAGCCGAAATATAATCGTTATTCTAACCGTACAAGCGGACAACGATTGTTACGTGTACAATAAACGTATTTAAAATTATTATTAATACACGAATCATTTCACGTACTTCATCGTTTCTCGCATCCTACACAAAGCAAAACTAAATGCCAGTAAAAACGTGCTGTAAAAGCAAAGAGATTTGTAAATGTGAACAAAAATGTTTCGGTATGATGCTGTATAGAAACGATAAGAGGTAAATTACATTTCACCAGATTAGCGCACTGTCATCTTAGACTGTATCATCACTCACCACCAAGTGTACACAATAACCTTCAACATTTTTTCATATACTTTCAATAAATAAATAAAAATAATAAAAATATGTTACATATTAACTTTGATACAACTTTCTATTAATGTAGTATGTTATGCTTCATTAAAATAAATAATAAATGCAGTTGTGGATCGCCTTCACGGAAATTATTGATTGTTTACCTAACCCACTTAAGTCTTTCTTTGTCCTATAATCATTAAAGTTTTACGTGAGGGTATAATCAAGGCTTATTTCTTATAACAATAGCGATTTTAATGAAACGCCTGTCGTTAAATCTTAATATGTTTAGGCCCTCTTTCTGTCTGAGTTTGACTTTTAAGACAGCATGTTATAAACCAACGTAGCCCATTATTAGCTTTAATAGAGGTTTTCTCATCAATATACATTTCGATTATAAACATCAATAACGTAAAAGTAAACTTGGATACTTGTAAAAAATTAAAATGGCTTAACAAGAATAATACGTGAGATAAACGGCTGATGTTTATAGCCACAGGTCTTTTACCACAAAATATATGGTAATAAAAGTGTTTCATTTTTATTTTACAGTCATTCGTAATCCTCTTAACCGTCTCACTAAATATTTAACTTTATTAGACTGTAAAGTTTAGGCGTTGATAAATTATATACTTATATGAATAATGCTCCTGTGCTACAGGGAGTCATTTCACATACACTTTGGGTTATAATATACCTATAACTACTTCATTTTCTGCGAGAATATATCCCTGCCCTAACTAAATATACGGTGCTAATACGATGCGAGCTGCGTCTAAGTCATATAAAGAGTGCAAATATTTACAATATTTTCTGACAGAACACTGCACGATATAAACGCAAGTTATATATAATATTGAAAAATATATACAAAAGTTAAGACTATCAAATCAATATGTTTTAAAGAGTCATTGACCCGTGATGTTATTTTTTTCCGAGAGAAACTGGTAACGACAATTTTGTTAGTTTCTTAGTAAATTCACTTCCTTTTCAGAGTAGCATAACTTTTTTATATAAAGAGTTTGCCGATAGAAAAGTCCATTGCCTTTAAAATGCAAACGTTCAACAAGGTGATTCCGCACAAGTAGATTAATGGAGAATAAATAAACCAGGCAAAGAACGATATTCTAATATATGGTCTAAATAAATGAGTTATTATCTGTTCAGTCTATATCAAAGATTTTTTATAGAGTGAGGCTCTGCATAATACTGAAACATTAAAAATTAGGTGTGCGGAGTTAAATAAACTGATATAGTTTGGAGAAAGTAGACAAAAGGAAAAACATTGGTTTATATTGTATTAAACTCTATAACACAATTTTATGTTAAAATCACGTTATATATAAGTATTTTGTCGTTATATTTATTAAAGTGTGCCTGAGAAAAGATTCAACGGAGACTTATACGGACACATACGCACTTCGCGTAAGAAGGGTTATTCCCTATCTCGCCATAAGAAGTTTTAATTTAATTATATATTTATTCCCAGAAACAAGTAGCGTATTTATCAATGTTATTAACACTTGCCTACGACGATAAGCTTATCGTTTGCAATGGAGCATACATAATTCCTTTTGGTCAAAGTGACACATTTCACGGATTATCGGCCATATGCAAGAACTCGTCAAACGTTTTATCGGTATTTACTTGACTTTGACTCGATATTCTATCACAGATTATTATAACTGGTGACGCAATCTTTTTTTCAATATTATGTATGGTGCGTGCATCAGTATGTACACATCGAGAAAGTTAAATTTCTATAGCTTATATTTGTTAACTTCTATAATAAAAGTAATCTATACACACCGGCATATTTAGCGGACCATAAAAAAAAATTTGATATAGTCGTAATGTGTTCTAAACAAAGATCGAAGAGACTTACATATACACTACACGTAACGCGTAACAATAAACTCTTCCTACCGTACCATAATAAGTTTTGTTCAACAAAATTGTAGTAGCATATAAAAGAAATGCAATTAGTAACATCTAACATTTCTCTACTAAATGAATTCAAACCAATAAGAAATTATCCAGAACAATAACGCAATCGGGTATGAATAAAGCAATACAAACCCTCCATTTTAATTCTATTAAGACCATGAATGAGAAAGTTTGGAAGTATTGCGTAATAACATAACGGACTTTAAGCGGATAGAGACAAATTCAGCGAAATATTATGCAGGATATGTTACAAAATATCTATAAATAACAAACTTTTGTTTGCTCCACATTCAGTCTTATATAAATGCAAGAAATATACGAATGTATTTATATAACGTTAGCATATTATTTCTATCTTATCTATTTCTTATTAAAAAATGAAGCTAATACTATTTGGCACTTTTTATTATCCTTTAAGAAGAATATTACACAATTTTTATCATTAGATAGTAGATAGTATTATATTAGATAGTATTCGTTTCAGTAGATAGGATATATACATAATATATATGTAGAAGATTGTGCGACTTACATTAAGCAGGATATATTTAGAAAAATTGAATAAAGTTCAGTTCTGAATCAGGTTTCATACCAGGAAGTCTAATTTAATTATATGTACTTTTTTATGGTTATTCATTGTTATGATTTTTTTGCGACACACAGACTGATTTCGACACACAGACGACTCACAAATCAAAATGTACATACGTAGCTTATATGGATGTAGTATACTTGCATTTAATTTCCAAATAAAGAAAAACACATACATTACATATGTAACATTTTTTAAGGGTCAAAAATCATCAGTTTATATCATCAATAATTACAAAGATGCGAAAATTAGCATATTCAGAGAAGTAATAGAGGAGAGGTGCATACTCGTATAATAAACAATAAAATAATTTGGGACGGACACCTTGGGATGGAATCGTCTAAAAATTGTGAACCTCAAATTTCTTTTAAACCGTAACTTCCTGTGTATCCGTCAAACCAAATATGACCCTTTCTTTTTAAATATATATGATAGATCAATCAACTTGCAAGATATTTACATTCCTATACGTTAATCCAAGATATAATACCACGAAAAACTATTTTTTTAACTACCACTATAATAAAATTTCACTGCTGGTAATTCCATCAATTCAGGAAATTAATAGACAGATAGTTAGGATATCACTTTCTAAAGACTTTCTTAATAATTTTACCGCATGGATATCGATGTCAATTGTATTTAACTTACACTCTGTTAAAACTAACTATTAATAGCAAACAGAACATCTAACATGCAAACAGAAAAAAGGTTCCGCTTGTATAGCCATGTAGGCAACAAGAGAAACACCAAATTTTATACGTGTTTATTGATGCCTACTGAAATGAATTTTATTACCTAAATTGTACACATAGAAATAAAAATGTGTAAGTTCAAGTTAAATATGCAGCTGAACTAAATTTAATTAATTTTTCAACATTGAGATGCATATTCTTTTTAACGTGAAAGTAAATTTTTCGGATACTTTGTGTAGAAATGAATTACATCTTATTTTTAGCTAAAACATTTATCCTACCATTATGCCGCCAGTACTTTATCGATTTAGGTCAATGAACTTCGTGGGAAAATGTATAACCTCTTTTATAAAGAATCAAACTAGAATAAAAGTTGCGTGCAAATAAATATATTTAAAAATATAATCATTAGAATTCAATTAATAATAGTTAATAAATTTGTCCTTTATATTGATGAGACGAAAACACGAAAGTACAAATTGATCCTATTGAAATTAGCAAGTTTGCGTGAAAAATGTCATTAAAAACGGACGGAACTCCTTGCAATTGTTTGTTAGTTTTTGCAATTTTTCTTTACGCAATAATTAGTAATAAAATGAATATACAATATATATCCGTCGTAACAATATGCTAAGGCGTTTAAAATTTAGAGAAATTGTTACATATCTTTCCGTGAATATTATGAATGTCTATCATATCATTTACAATATTACCTCGAACAAACAAGGCGCACGATCATATGACAAAACAATTGCTTCGATAACATAATTAGAATTATCAATTTGATATATGTATTCATTCATCTCAAATTACAGATAGGTGTGCATAAGTATTTTGAAATAGAAACCGTTTCTAAATTGTCTAAGGTGATTCAAGGTTACGTATAACACGACACTATCGCAAACAACTTCGCAAAGCAAAAATACATGACGCGATATTTTTTTTAAATAAGAGACAATTGACGAGGAAATAGTCAATGATGAATAACCTAGATAAGTGAGAAATTTATATTTCGAATGCATCGAGGAAGATAATTAATATAAATTTATGGAATTTGTGATTAAACCTGACGATTAAGTGATGATACAGTTAAGATGGAAAGGCGTTAACCTGATAAAGAGGTAATTTTTATACAGCATCATATTGAAAGGCAATTTTTTTTGCGGTACGTAATTGTTCATAGGACGGAACCTAGTTATGGCCGAAGCCTCACACCGGTCTAGGCTCAAACAAATTGGAATGATTCCTAAAATTACCTCTGCGCCATCAAAAATACAAACAGTAATTTTAGATACACATGCAGCGAAAATTAAATTTCAAATCAACAGTTATTACATCGAGTGCTTCAAAATAGGTACAACAAGGTCGCATACATATTTAGTTAAATAATGTGATTGGATAAGTACGGCTTACTATATAAGAGCTGTCACGCCAAAGCACCACGGTTTATGCAATTCGTTCTTCAAATGATATTTTAACATGCGAACTCATGACACGCAAATTTTATCAAAATATCAACAAACTTAAAAACGGAGGATCTAGCGAAATGGTATTGTAATAATATTCACTTTCTTGGTAATACTTCAGAGCTCGATTTCTGCGTGAACACAATTACGAGAATATATTTTATAAATAGTCCAGACCGGGATTGTTACAAATCTTTGGCCGCGGCTAGTTACAACTACACCTAGAGATAAATCAATACGTATCTCTTACTGTGTTAATTATGATATTCAGACTGCCTGACATCGTTCAAAAATCCAGTGGAGCTTTATCCAGATAGAAAAAATGATTTTTATGTAAATAGGCTACGAATAATGCTCCATCTCGTGCTAGAGCTCTAGTTAATGCAAATAAATCGTCTTGATAAATTTTACACCTTGCACACGAGTATTTTAACAATACGTTGTTATATATTACACTAACACACACAAGCAATAGTAGAAGCTGTTATGACGTCACAAAACTATTTCTAACGTGGTATGTTATTAAGACAGATGTAAGAATGGTAATCATTGGACACATGATTTTCAAGGCAAAGCAGTAACGAGCTCAGAAAATTCGCATTAAGCAAGAAAAAAAGTCATGCATTGACGTACGTAAGAAAAACTTGTATTTACAATAGATTAGCCATATAACACATAGGATATTAAAATTGTTTTATTCGCAGAGCGTTGTCATTTACATACAAACACAACATTAAAATTATTATTAAGGTATTTGTTTAGTGTTGAGGAGTATGTAATAATCAGTACCTTAACTATCGACGTGATGCGTGATATATATAACAGTTATTTTATAAATTAAAAATAATAATATTAATATATAATTTGCATCGCATAGTTATATCTTGAATACAAACATTTAAACCTAAAATATAATATGATCGTTAGTGGTGTAGGAAACGATTGTATTTCAAACGTATTATTAATTAAATCTCGGAGTCTTAACATCGTGTTAATAAAAAGTCATTTATGATTAAATTCTTTAACTATTAGAAAAGTTCATGATTAGGAATTTATTAATTATATTAATGATTGTATGTAAAACAAAAACATAACATTATACATGCTCAAGTTGGCACTCGATATAACAATGGAAGTCTCTTATCGCTGTAAACGTTATTAATAACTATTCAATTTATATGCATAAGTGAACCACTTGTATAAACGGTGCAATGTCTGAAATACGATAATATTTATGCTCACCAATGGATATAGCATGTATTATATTCATAGATATATAAATATAAAAAATAGACAGTTTGTGGCTATGAATTTATGATTCAACTTCATTAGCTTATTGGAAAAGCAATAATAATATATTTTTGAAATGTTTCCGTTTGGTCATCGCGATTGGACATATTTTGGCGAAGTCACAACATATACATACTTGAATATATCTTAAAAATGAAATAAAAACCAACAAATATACTTATGATTTCCAATGGGAATAATCATGAATGTGAAAATCATAAACGTTACACTGAAAAAGTCTTATTATTACAAAAAAATATATAATATAATGATAAATTGGTATCTGGTCGCATTAAAAAGGCAGAAGTATTTTTTTTAGCACGCTTTAGAATGATTTGAGCAGGCCATCAAATTTTATAAGTACATGCTGATTGCGAGAAACTACACCTACCCTGAGAGTACCTTAATTAATACAGTTGTACTCGTGTACGTTTACAACAAAAACTATAACGGTGTTTTGCGTGAATAAAACCCAATCCGAAATTTTAGGAATCCTAGTGTAGAACCCGACACTATGCCAAATACTTTATTTTCTTGTGTTAAAAACTGATAATCAATTTGTCAAAAATGATGCTATGACCTCATTAAAGAGCTTTGTTGTAAAAATACCGTTTTTGATTTGTGTCACGATTTTTTCAAAGCAGCGATAGTCACTATAAAGTGATAAACGAGAAGAAGCATTGAATAAAGTAGCAAAATAACTACCACTTCTATTAAAAAGCGTTTGATATAAAAGTCTCAAATTACACGAAACCAAGTAATGGATTGTATAAAAACCTATTATTTAAACAAATGTTAAAAGACACGTGTTTATGTCCGTGACCGATAGTAATTTTACAATTCCTGAATCACTGATACAATTTACGACTATATAATTTTATAGATATATGATTATCACCCAATTTGTTGCTTTACGTAAGCTGAAGACATTTTAATTTCAACGAATTTTAGGAAATTTTATAAAGGAAGGAAGATAGTTTTCAGAAGAAATCCGAAACAAGGAAAAATACGTCTAAAAGACAGAAAATGAAGTCGGGAAGTGAGCAATTTAAGTCATGCGAAGGTTATGCCATATCGTCACGTAAGTTAAAATTATTAACTTTGCTGGAGAGAAAATACTGTTTATCTACATATACACAATTATAAAACAAATTTGTTTAAAAATCAAAGTTTTATTTGTACCACTTATAGCACCAGAAAGGCTGGTCCGAGTTGGAATGATTTGTAGGATTCGTCTTCGTCTCGAATAGGAGAATAACTATCATAATATCGAAGAAATACAAGTAAAGAATTAAAATGAAAGATTTTGACTTACATAATGAATACGCGAATCGAAATGTAAACGAAGAAGATACTAATGCTATCAAATTGATTCGTTTACAGCATTCCACATTAATTCTAATGTATCATATTAGTGCCCCCCACCTATTTTAGACATTTTAATTTTAATGTTTTTTTTATTATATCACCCCATTTATCAACCCCGAGTATCGTTTTTTTAATCATATGGCTAATAAAACATAATGCTTCAAAGACATGTCATTAGTATAGTAATAAATAATTGATCTCTGGAACACTGTCTTACCACATTAGGATTTTATATGTGTATCTTTATACGTAAGGGTTGATACGATATGTACTATAGCGTAATAGGACGCTGGTAAAACCGCGGGGAGTATCTAGTTTAATATAAAATTGAATACAATTAAACTATTCTTATTAAAGTACTCGAATCTATACGAGGTCACTAGGAAGACACTGAACAATTCTATAAGAACTTTTGACATTAACAAATAATTTTAAAGCGTCAATTACGTAGAGATTTCCGCCATTTGGCCTCGAAACATAGTAACTTTAATGAATATATAATGTAATAGCTTAATATTCAACAACAATTCGACAAGGCAATAATGTTAATTAAGCACATCTTTCCGCGACGACAAACTGCCTATTGAAACCGTTGTTCCGGCCACGGTTAGTTTAAAAGACAGCCTGAAGTATTGTGTAAAGAATTTTTCACGGTTTATCTAAGGCAAATATCCATTTTACATGAATGGAACAAATTGTATAATATATAGGTTTTCAAATGATAGTATTGTTAAACCGGAAAGTTTCGTTTGATTAGACACCACCGTAGGGTAACCAAAAATATAGCGCCTGGATACATTGTAGAAATAAATGACCTCTTATCAGATAAGCCCTTACCATATGAGACTGTATCATCAATTATCATTTACCAAGGAAATCGTATTTTATTTATATGGAATGGTGAGAAAATTATTTTCAATGCTAGTTATAACAAATAACATTTAGATACTATATTCTGCCATGGTTTTTTATTACTGACATGTAAATGCTTGACTGTAGTCTCAACTAATGTTAAGTGATGATACAGTCTAAGACGTAAGGCACGCTGACCATGTAAGAGGTAATTTACCTCGTCCAGTTTTTACACAGAAGACGGAATGTAAATTGTTAGCATGGCAGCACGTCTTCGCTGGTAGGGTGGTAACGAGCCACGGCCGAAGCCTTCCACGAGGCGAGTCCGGACGCCGGACAAATTAGAAGATGTAATTTCCGAATAACTATTCATATGAAAGTCTGAGACACTCGATCACGCGCTGTACTGAAAACGCGAGATGCGCGATGATATATACATTTATTTCGTAAAAATTAATAGCAAGCAGTGAAATTTACTTCCGGAATTTAAACTTAAATGTATAAAGCACGCACCTAACAAGCGAAAAGGGAAGTCATTGTAATTTAAATTTGTTTTCTTAAAAGTTAACTAACAATAGATTAGTAAATATTTTTTTTGTTTTTTAATTATTTTATCAAAATATGGATATTCAATAATAGATTCTCAAAATTTCATTAACTGATTGATTAAAAGTTTTCAATATGTTTATCTTTAAAAAAATGTTGTTGAAATGAAGCTTCTAAAACTACAAACGGATCAAAGTTAAAATTGGGAGCTTGAAGTGATCATACCCTACTACAATGTTACCTTATAATGAAATTGTAAACAATACAAGATACTAGTATCCGTAAATTTATCCGTATTCATTTATATATCAATAAAAACTTATTCCAGAATATTTAGTGTTGTTTCAATTTTAGGAATTAGATAATTTTACTTCATAATTATACTTACTTATGATATATGTACTTTGGAAATTGTGTTTGTTACAATGCATGTTTCAATAGACGTGTGTCTATATTTTATTATTATACACGGACACAGGCACGCTCTCACGCACGCATGCATACGCACGCAAAAACACATCGCACCGTAATTTAAGTTTAATTAGATACTATTCCGCTGTTATTAATTATTTATCTGATCTTTCTTACATGTAATGTAAAATAAACGTATTATACTTAAGTTACGGCGTAAACAAGTTGTGTGTGTATTTTATTTTGCTTTCTTATTTGTATATATACATATATATATATATAAACTATCACAGATTGTCTATGTGTATGTGTACATATATATAAACACAATCTGTGATGGTTTAAGGCATAATAGGAAATGTTAAACAATGTAAAAAATGTACACCATTGGATTGCAAATAAAAATTTGAGCCTCACCTGTGAATGGTAAGGTAAAGCCTCATGAGCTCAGTGAACTGAGGGTCATCAAAGCCAAGCATGTTGCAGTAGTTGGCGGACCAGTCCTTGCTGTCGTCAATGGCACCGATACCTTTACCGTCGCGGTACGTGTTACGGTAGATGGTAGCCGCTACCACCGGCAACTTGGCGATCAGGTTCATCGTGTCTTCGTATACGTACTATTGAAAACACGGTAGAACATTACAAAACAACGCATTTAACGACTTTACAACGGGTATACCGTTAAGCCTTCCTGCCTCAATAGTCTAGTGGTTAGCATAATCGGCCAGACATGAGGGCGTGACATTTCCAGTCAGGGGTCGGGCTAATGCAAAATATGGATATTGAGAGTACGTTAAGCCGGTGGCCCTGTGTTTAAAATCTCGCCAGTCGTGTAGGATACCTGTCACGTCGGACTATGAGAGTGAAGGAATAAAGAATGCACTTGTGTACTATACCTACCAACAGTGGACCACTTGTGTACTATGCCTGCCAGCAGTGGGTCTATGCTCTAAAAACCCTCTTTCCTATAAGTGAGGAGGCCTGTGCCCAGCAGTGTGACCTTAATAGTTTCCTCCTTGCCTTTTTACCTTATAACGTTAAGAGTAAAAGGTAAGGTAAGTAGCAATTAACTCACACACAGGGAAGAGGGTTTTAGAGGAGGGTCGACGACCATCGGTCCGTAAACCCATTAAGGTGCGGCCCGCAGGCATACAAATAAGAGTAATGCTGAATATAAAGTAAATGCAAAAAATAGTTTTATGTGACCCGCACCAATATTTGTGGCCCATCTATAAGTAAAGGTTATTGACCCATGTTTTTGAGCATTGACCAACCACGCTGCTCCACTGCGGGTTGGCACTACACGTACCCCAGAATTACTCCCGGAATACGCAGGTTTCCTCACGATGCTTTCTTTCAAAATGGATTAGAAAGAACAATCAAGCACTTATGTTTATGTGTGTCAACTATAAATAAATATTTGTCGAAATTAGTTATTTAATAATATATATTACCTCCCAGTATTTGGACTTGTGTACTCCCTCGCTGTAGGCTTGTGCGAATTTGGACTCGCTGTTTAGGGCAGTCACGGCAGCGGAGAATTGCGACATAGGGTGCAGTTTGCTGGGCATATTGTTGAGCATCGTCACTACATGAGCGGGTAGTTCAGCCCTGCAGAAGATGTATATACTAAATAGAAGGTTCTTTTTTATGGACATGAATAAAGCTAACTTCAATACAAAAGGTAAGGTAAGTAGCAGCCTATTAAAATTCTAATGTTGAACACAGGCCTCCTCATTCATGGGAGACAGGGTTTTTAAAGCATAGACCCGGTTGGCAGGCTAGCATGCAACATCCGGGACATGCAGGTTTCTTCGCGGAGTTTTTCTTCGTCTAAAAAGGAGCAATCTAGCAAGTAAATATCTTTTTATTGAGAAACTTAAGGGTGCTTGTCCAAGATTCAAACCCGCGACTTCTCTGAACGAGAGTCCACGCAACACTAGGCTATAAATGGCTTAGGATTCTGTACAAATAACATAGCTACTAAAATTTTTAAACGATAGCCCCCGTTCAAAGCGTATCTTGGTTCGAGTTTCATATAAAATAATTAATTTGTATAAAAGTTTAAAAAAAGCCGCGTAATATTCGATTCTTATGTTTTATAAAATTCCTATAATGTATAGGGAAGAGACTGACCCCAAGACTCGGCTACTCCGAGTTTAGAAATCAAGGGTAATATTAAGAAACTGATGTAATTATTATGGAACAAATGAAGTTTAAAGAAATTATTCATGTCGATTGCAACTAGAGCATCTAAAATGTCCTCGAATTGTGTGCAATTAGGAAAAATTAAAGTTCGAAAATACCGCTATTTTATTGATAAACGAGTTCGCAAATAAATAATGTTCGAATTCGCACTAATTTAAAGAAAAACATTATGTCAATTCCTATTTAAAACCGTATTAACATCGAGTGTAATACACTACAAGTTTCAATAAGAATTTAACAACAGATATGATGTTCTTTTTGCTAAGTGCCCTTGATTTAAACTTTGTTTTTTATATACCTATTTGCATACTGTCATGTCGGTAGCAGTTATGTCGATTACAATTATCACGATCGTGTTGACGGGAAAAGCAATCACGTGTATCACGTGAATAACACAACTAAACAGTAAGTATACGTGATGTACTACAACGGAAACCATTATAACATTCAATGGCTTTTATTATAATCTTTCAAGTATAAGTATTGTCGCAATGATCTAACCTAATCGACTTATCGTAGACATATATATAAGCAGAGCAATATTTATATATATCTAAGAGCACTATAAATTGAAAAAGGACAAGAACCCAGGGTTTCTTAGGCTAGCGTTCGACTTTACTCGATGGGAAGTGCTGATAAGATCAAAGATGATAGCGCACTAACCTGGTAAGAGGGAATTTACTTGGTAATGGTTTTAATACAGCACCGGAACGAAATTTAAATTTAGTAATAAGTGGAATTTAAAAAAATAATCTCAATTTCGTCAAAGTTAAAGTTTAAAAAAATGTATATGTACTTGCAAAAAAGCACAGCACTAAAAAGTGACGCAATTAAAGTTTGTATTTCAATAAAAACCACTCGAAATCTAAATGAAATTGTCACCAATTATGATTGTTTTTATACCTAATTGTTGTTAAAACCCTTTTAACGCTTAGCTTTTCAGTTGTAGTCGCACCATGCTTACCTCTGAGCCCATTCCTTAGATAGAGCTTTCACTTGTGCTTCAGTGGGTATATCTCCAGTCACAAGCAACCAGAACAGACCCTCGGGCAAGGGTTCTTCGCCTCCCTTGGCTTTGGGAAGTTGTTGTTGGCACTCGGGAATGGAGAGACCACGGAATCTGATTCCCTCTTCGGGATCTAGCACCGATGTCTCCCATACCAATCCTTTGATGCCACGCATACCACCATACATCTGTTACGAAAATATTACACGTTGAAGTACTTGAATAATATAAAACACAAGATTCTAAGACTTCTTAAATGGAATACAAAAGGAAAATGAAAATATTCAACTAAACTGAATATATTGTTATGTTAGGCTTTATTTTGATATTATTAGAGTTAGACATATTTAAGTGAATAGTAAAAGAGCTGCTAAATTTGAAATCATATATATCACTGAATAAAAAACCTCAACAAGGTTTGCGTAAAATAAATTTAAGCAAATGCATCATTTATAGCCTAAACCGTTAAGCCCAAATTCCAGAAGTTATCAGGCTATTGACACGTACTCTTTAAAAGAACAAAATCATTTCTAAATGCGTGGCAAAGCTCGTGAAAAATTTCAGGCTTTTATATTAAATATAACAATCACTATTAGTTTCTTAAGTATTGCAATGAATACATATTAAGGCAATAAATGGTAAAAGAACAAAATTATAAACATACGTTTAAGAAAATAAGTAGACCATCAAAAAAATAAGAATTACGCACATAAACCTCTTAAAACATACAAAATCCAAACATCTCTATTCAAACAAATTTAACAAGCAATTTGATCATTGTACAAACATCTTCGACATTTAATTTATTTCATTGTATTTAAAACAGAGGTTATTTCGCCGATAAAACCGTGTGCCTTCGCGTAGCCACATTTTCCTTGTACTTAACTATGTAATTGGGACACATAAAGGTCATTAGCATTTTGTTTGATGATTGTCACACTTTTAAATGTATCCTAATTGTTCGTATGAGTAATAATACGAATGGAAAAATAATATTGATAATAATATGCAAATTTTATTAGCAATTTATTACCTGTGAAACAATGTCATTAATGCTATATAAATAAAAATCAATTGCCGCATTTAAACACGATCATCGTTTGATAAGAGTTCGATTGATTTGCTTTTTTATTGTTTGAAATTAACAGGATATATTTTGCAGGAAAGTTTTCTTTTTGCGATGGTGTATTTTATTATTACATAACAAAATAATGCATTAGCAGTCCTATGTACACACTAGGATGTCCTAATTTATATATCAATATTCCTATTATTATTTAGACAGCCTTAATTGCTCAATATATACAAACAAAAATAAAATTATATACGAGTATCATATGTTCGCCTATCTCTATTTTGGTATACAATTTTAATTCTGAGATTACAATAGCTACAATTTACATTATCGGTACCTATAGGGTCTAAGAACTAAAATGGACTTAAATAATAGCCATTCTATAAAGGTCCAGTGTGTAATAACATTCCCATGACACGAATTGCTGCGATAGCATAGTTTGTGGAATATGGACCACCTTATGAAATTACACTCACACGAAGATGCAGAGTTAGCATTATTCGAAATTGATCGCCGCTTGATATATGAGAACATTATCAAATTATCACAATTCTAAAATCGGTCGCAATCACTCATTTTACATATAATGAGAATTAATGTCATTATCTTTTAATAAATTTTCTTTACACCTATGCTCTAAGTATACTCTCCTATGACTGATGAGATAAGTACTCAGCGGTGCACGTTTATATGTTGCACCTTACTGTATTTAAACCTTTTGCGTAATTAATCTTCCATATCTAGCTTTTAAATGCAACTTCTAAAATATATCTGTTATATATTTAAACAACGAGGAGGAGAGTTTTTAAAAATAATATACGAGTAAATGATAATTAGCTTCAACGATATACAATGCTCTACTCACCATGTCAACTGTGACTTCTCCGACTTTGGTGGCTCCATTTTTCTTACGGAATTCACGAATCTTTTCTTGTTCTTTGGGGATCTTTTCCTGGAGGATACTCTTCAAATTGGTCTGTTCAGCGCTTAAACCTCTTAAGAGGATTGATGCCGTAGGGCATGCTTTCTACGAATAAAAAGTAAACATATTAATTAATTTGTCACTAAGCCCGGGTTGACATAATTTACAAAATATATATTTGTTGGTAAAAGAAACATTCTGCATTAAAATGCAGAACAATTGTTAAATCATCTCCCTGTTGACATTCCAAATTAAAACACTTTTTATAGTCATAGCTCATACTTGGAATGTTCATAATGTCTTCCTTTATATTTAAAAAACTATGTCGGAGTTTATTTAAAAATAAAATGCAAATCAGAACGAAGCTTATTTGTAAACTTAATTAACTTTGTTCAAAAACTGCGATATATCACAAACTGTTTATCAATTACATTCGATATATTTATATCTTAGCAATATTAATTAAAGAAAACATATAATTATTTTTGCATTGCTGTTACATAATGTACACTTACATGTGATTGTTTTTGTATATAGATTTTTTAATCATCGAAATATACTCGTTTTAACAAAACAATATTTGGAATTGTGGTTTCTATATTCTCCTCGCATTTGTACTATTACAATGCAAATGTCCAAAATAATTACTTGTAATATTTACGATACATTGTTAGCGACTATATACTTAGGTTCAGTGGAATACAATATAACAAAAATATATTCTTTTAAAATTTATGTAGCGCTTCATTTAAAATATAAGATTTTTATTATATTTTACATAAAATTTTACAAACTACTTTATACAGATGTTCATACAATGACGAAGGACTATAAAAATCATTTTATTTTAACACATGTTGAGGGTTAATGAATGCCGTCCGCGTCATTCTATATCCGATGACGTAATATCAAATGAGAGGTAGCATTTCTGCTGGCTTACTCTTGAAATCCATTGCAACCCCTTTGTCGTCCCAACCAACTTCAATCAGACCACAGACGGCAAACTTGAAAATCATTTCATCGAAACGGAATAAGAGTCAGAACATGTCAACGTTTTAGTTATTTTTAAATGTACTTTAATACATTTATTATAGGGTTCGATTTAATTTACAAGAATTTCTGCCAAATCTAAACGCAGATTTTAATTTCAAGAGTGCCAAACGTCAAAATGGAAAGCAATTTTTCAGAATGGATTTCAGTAGTAAGCTGCCTGATGCATTTCGCCAAATTTCACTTTACATAGTACAAAATATGTCTATATTTAAATAACAAAACTTCAACGCAAGCAGTATTACGATATCAAACTAAATAACATCGCATTAATATTGGTCTCACGAGAACACAATTTCAACATACATACCATGTACTAAATGCGGATACGTTATCTATATTTTTATTTGCCAAGGCATTTCAAATTTTAAATGCAAACGTTGATCGACCAACTTATAGAAGGTAAGACTTTTGATATGGCGGATGGTTTTTCCACGGGGAAAAGGTAAATAATGACTCACCTTTTACGCGTAATTATTCTACGAAAATTGTAGCGCATATTTATCTTAACACTTTGACGGCTTGACTGGCGCAGTGGTGCGAGTACTCGCTTTGCTAGAGATCCCGGGTTCGAGACCCGTTAGGGCGAATTTAAAAAATTGTATTTCCTAATTTGTCTGAGTCTGGATTGGTGGGAGGCTTCGGCCCCGGATACCAGCAAAGACGTACCGCCGAACAAAGAGTTGTACAACCGTGTTCCGATACGATGCTGTGTAGAAACCTTAAGAGGTATATCGCCTCTTACCAGACTAGCGCGCTTCCAACTGTATCATCACTTATTATCAGGTGAGATCATAGTCAAGGGCTAACCTGTCACCAATAAACAAGGACAATTTTAAAATAACTTGTGTTGCCAATAAATAGTTATATTCTCGATATACTGGTAGTTATGTCTGAACAGAAAATAGCGATCGAAAGACATCGGTAAACGCAGGTAAATCGATAATTTGTATTAGCTCGAGATTACTGAGATGCCGGATATATTCCCATATTTTGTGATAGATAATCTCATAGTAAAATAATAGATTTCTAAAACTGATAACAACTGCAATTCATATATTTTACCTAAGAGATTTTTAATCACGTTTTGGTGGGAGTTTTATTGCAATGTAAAATAGCTTAGAAAAATTACTTTGATGCCTTGCTTGGTGTGGGATACACTATAAGTGTTACAACGCTTTCTAATGTTTTCGTTCTGAACGTTTAAGAATGAAGACAAAAAATATATTTTGAAGGTACAAATAAGTTATGTAATTAGGTCAAATTTTTTCACGAAAACATTTCTAGGCGACACATATACGTAAAAATACACATATACATTGCAAATATAATCTATATATTTAAAGAAGTAGCTTTTATAGATGTCATATAAAATATATTGTACAACATATTAGCACTAAAGTATTGCATAAGTTTATTGTAAATATTTTCACGGTCAGTGCGGAATACACGTTTTACTTGACCTTAGTAGCAGTCGCAGCACTTGAACAATGATTAATAAAAAATTATCATATCAATCAAGCAATTTATCATTTAGCTTTTATATAAGCAAAAACAAAAACATATACTTTTTCCACTAAACTATTCTATTCTATCAGTTCGTAAGTTTTTTCACTAATGTGGAGTAATTTAACAATATTAGCATATAAATACGTTCTATACATAAAAAACAAAGTAAATTTGAAAACGATGTCGATGTATTACTCATTTTAATAAAAGGGACAAATGAAAACGCGATGACATTCAAGTCGAACGTCCAATCAAACTATCACTATCCAATGAACGATAGTTAATCAAAACTGATCTTGGGTCAGCGCGGGTCAGAGTTTAATATTATTGGCATCGTTACTTAACTGTTTATATCACTGACTTTATTAAATCTTGTACAAACTGATTCCCGATAATTATATATAAAATTTGATCTGTTATAAAATTGGGACCCAGGTATAAAAACGAAGCACTTAAAAGAGAACCTTTTGATGGCATCCCTGGCGCAAAGGTGTTAGTACTCCCTTCACTAGCGCGTTTTTTTATTGATGACAAGTTGGTGCTTGACTGCAATCTCACCTGATGGTAAGTGGTGTAACATCAGATACAGTCTAAGATGGAAGCGCGCTAACCTGGTGAGAGGTAATTTGCCCCTTACAAGTACTACACAGCACCGTACCTGAACGCATAACTTTTGTTGGGCGGCATGTTTTTGCTGGTCACGGTCGAAGCCTCCCACCAGTCCAGGCTCAAACAAATTAGAAAATATAAATTCCTAAATAGTCCGTGCCGGAACCTAACCCAGAACATCTGCAAGCGACTCGAATTTTCACACAATTGCGAACCAGCCAAAATAAAACATTACCAGCAAAAAAGTGCCATCAAGCAAAAACATGTGTTCGGTACACTGCTGAGTAGAAATTATAAGAGGTTTGTCACCTCTTATAGATTAGCGCGCTTCCATATTAAACTGCATCATCACTTACAATCAAGTGATATTACAGTCAAGCGCTAACTTGTCAACCTTAAATGAAATACGAATATAATGAATTTACAAGGTTAGTGTGAAAAATACGAACTATTAAATTTTAATCCACCGGAACGATTGAAATAGAATATAGCCGCTTGTTCCTAATATAAAAAACTCGTTTATTAGTCATCTTCGATCAGCTTTAAGGTCAAATAAGGTGCTTGCCATAGCAACTTGTTCCAACTTTACATTTTTGTTACTTATCTATTAACTTAATACCGAATTTTACCCTTAAAAAATGTACAGTAATAGTCTCATGATATCCTATAGAATATACTTTAACGAGCCGTGACTTTAATGCATTTTATCTACTACAAGCTGAACCCGCGACTTCGTCTGCGTGGAATGTTTTTTGGGTAACATTTTCATTAATTTAGGCAAATTGCTTTACAAATAAAAAACAAACGTATAAATACTTCAATGAGTTATTTGCTGTGTATTAATGCAAAAAGTTTATAGCCCTTTTTCAAGCGCTAAATTATCGCTGTAGCAAATTTCAACCAATTTCGTAAAATCCGTTCTTAACTGACCTCTACTCGGCAAAAGGAATATTCTTACCAAATTTCAAGCCTCTACGCCTTATGTGATGAGTCAATAGTTAACACCCCCCCAACCTCCCTTGCGGGTGAAATTTCGTAAAACCCGTTCTTAGCTAACCTCTACTCATCAAAAGGAATATGCCTATTAAATTTTTAAAGTCTCTACGCCTTATGGTTCCAGAAACATCGTGATGAGTCAATAGATACCTGAATATCTCTTTTATATATATAGATAACATGCAATGCAAAGTTTGCTCTAGTTTCTCCAGTAGCCTTCTATTAGTCTAAAATTTCATTTCAAATAATCACTTTGTTATTTATCTCGCGTAACAAACTGGGCTTAGTTTGATAAGATAACTAAAACCAAAAATTAAGACAGACTCATTTATGTAAATATAAAACGAAATATTAAAAATCCGTATAAAAGCGTACTATAATACAACGACACTAATTATTAATTTTAGTTCGATAGGTACCACTTGTAGGAAATTTTCGTATAAGATCGAAAATCATTTGTATATCTAGTTGATAAGTATACGAATACAACTCAGAAGAACAGGAGTTTGTTCTTAACAAGAATTTATAAGGCTCTTACAATGTATTTGCCTTAATTATATCTAACAGTGTTTAAATATCTTCATTATAAAAAAATATTTTGTGTATAGTTTATTTTTGGGAACTAGATTGGTTATAAGTTTACGATTGTTGCCAAAAAAATATTAGAAATTACCTTCGCCTTTAAGTACTAATCCCTAAAATGGCATTAATAATAAAAATAAGTTCCTTGTATATAGTTTTTAAATTCCAGCATCTTGTTTCCAAAATGTGATGCCAATAATGTAGTTATATTCGAAGTATATAAATATTATCACTAAATAGACAAGCTTTTGATGTAAGACATGATTGTCCCAACTGTTATAACTTCCTAAAATAAGTAAATTGTGCTTAAGTTTGGTTGACATGTCTGTTCAGTGAGAGTAATTCATAGATTATTTCAAAACATATACAAATATAACATTAATGAGATTAAGATTAGATAGAACGTGCCCCAAATCAAATTTTATAGGATCTCAAACGTTATCATATCGTCTCATTTTATGGTATAACAATACAAATAGATAGTTTTAACTAATACAATTGAGGGATCTTCACGATTTTCGATAAATAATTATTGAAGACATGATTATATTTATCAAAAAAATGTACAACACAGTTAATCTAAATTTGACAAGCAATAACCGCAAATATATTTTCCACAATTTTACTACATTATTGAATATTATCTAGTTCAAATGTTCATTCATTGTTATCTTAATTGATATAGTATTTAAGATAAGGGTAGCTTTAAGCGAGACAGAAATTAGATTATGAATTAAAGACGTAGGCAATTATTGCCGAACATTGATTAAGTTTTTCAGAAATAAATAATTAATATCTATAAAAAATTCAATTTGGATAAAAAAAATATATACAGAAATAAAGTTTACATGTTATATTAACATAGTAAGTGACAACAGCAAAAGGGAAGGCTTATATTATACATAATCCAACAAATAGTAATGTTAAATTGAGTTCAACAAATAAAAAGGCTTTACAAAAAGATTTCCAGTAACTCGTCAAGTATAAGCCCATAAAGTGACATCGTTGCAACCATAGAGTTAATAACTCTAAGATGATTATAATATTAAACCTGTTTTAAAACCAGTATACCCTTTTCGACAATCTCGAATTTTCTTTTCAAACCTATATATGATTATAGAGTAAAACTTTTTCCATTAATCATGCTATATAAAAGCTTAATTTATATTATACTGATCGATGAAATAACACCCAAAACTCTACCACCGTTACTGAAGTTATCGTTGCATTTTTGAATGTAAAAATGGTATTGATCTATGATATCTAAAAATAATTTCTCTGTAATTATTTTATTATGTGAAGTTGTGAACCAAGTACTAACACTGCATATACGTTTGATAAACGTCATTAAACATATGTATCACAATTATAGACTACTACAATCATTAATGCGCTACATTTTTTGTTAAAACATGTTGTCCTTCACCGAATTCATTCACTTTAGCGATATGTTATCTTTAACCAGTAGAGCCAAAAAATCAGTAAGATAAATGCCCGTGTGCGGACTGTTTTTGCATATTGAACCATGTACATATGAGCCAAAATTTCTAATATGTCGTTACATAGCCTGCATTTCACATGTCTTCAAGATTCTGTAAACGAACCATGTTTTTATATGGGTACTCATAAAATGATATAGATTTGCAGATGTATGAAGTATAAAAATCTCTGTTGTTGTAATGTATTGATTAACAGCGTAGACGCTCTGGACTGAACGATGACGATGTAAATCCCCATTGCCCACAAATACGTAACTTTTCCTCGAGCAAATCTAAATGTTGTTCAAAAACCCAAAGAAGGCCGTTATGCGGAAATTTACTGTACACTGTACAGCTGCATGATGTTGTTTACTTTTATTATTAAACGTTGTACAATATAATGTTTATTGAAATCATCCTCTAACTTTGTAGAGCTACTATTATTTTTAGTAACACCGTAAATGTTATCGACTTGTATATCATATTAATATTCATATACTGCGGATATACCTAATCACCAATGTAGTAAGTAAGAAGTACATCGTTTATTTCCCCGAAAAAGTATTATCAATAATCTTTAACTTATTTTAAAATTAAATAAATGTAACATCCGTTATATATTGTAAGGAAGACGAAATACAATTTATTTATTTGTTCGGTAAATGTAAAGTGCAATAGGCATAATTTTATATAAAACTACAATTAACTCATGGTACAGATGAAGTATTGATATGTTCACAAATCCCCGAGATATGTTACGGACGCGTTTGTTTAAAATATAACACAGACTTTATTCCCTTGCTAAAGGAAAACTTTATCTAACACTTATTCTTCCATAAAATAGTTATTACAATATATTGCGTTTACGTATAAACAGAAAAGTACAACGAATCGTTTCACCTATTCGGTTTCAATCCTATAATGTATGTGTTTGGTGGAATATTAGCATAGCAATGACGTCATAGAGCAATGAACAAAATTCGGCGCCAAAATACTGCGGACGACTTTGGAACGAGAATAACCTTCAACGCGGTTGCGTAATTGAGCGCGATTAATAGCGAACAACGTTAGCGTGATTCGCTGTATGATCTTCCTTATCTCAGACGTGGACCAAACCACATGGCAAAGTTTTCCAAGTTAAATTCAACATTATCAATCCAATTAAATAAAATAATTTTATTACAATGTTAACAAATTTTAAGCCGGTTACTCTTTGGAGCAAAATCTGTTTAACCTACGTACGCTACAGACCACGTTAAATATAATACGTAATTATGCGAAAATATAATAAGACTTAAATTCTAACAAACAATGGAGCGAAACCATTTGCCAAACCGGCGGTCGTTATGTAACCGATCAGCTGAGATACTGTTTTTGACGAGCCTATATTTTTAGATGTACTAGAATCACACTTGTAATCTAAAATTGATCGGACAGCTCCAGAATATTCCTATTGATAAGATAGAGCACGATAAGAAAACGTAGGTGAATTCAATGTCAGTGTGTCACGTGCATAATTTGGGTTTAAAAGATAGAAGTTATCTCAGTATTACATAAGAGTACCGCGTCTTGAATTCACTGACCGAAGTTTCATGATTAAATGTATACTTAAAGGAATTTATTCTAACGATATATACTGATGATTAAATTATATATGCGACTAGCTTAAAACAGCTACGATTAACACAAAAATGTTTGAATAAATGTGGTTCTATCTCAATTACTCCGTTAGGTAGAAACTATGTGGCAATATCTTAAAGGGTTTCTGCCTTATTAAGTTCAGAGTAATGAAGCCATAGGAGACTCCCTCTACTTATTTGTCAAGATTGTTCTACATCCAATTCTATATTTTATTAAACTATACCATAAATCCAATTAGTTTTCCTTAAATATTTACAAGCCATTATACATTAGAATGGAAAATTATGATCGTAATTTACTGTAATGGAACTTTTTGTTTAGCGAATATGTGCAAAGCTAAGCCAAGCTAAGCAAAGCAATAGCTGCAGTATTTTTCCCGAGTATTAGCTGTATTATATATTCGCTATATATAAGTGCATTACATCTTCGGCAATTTTTTTATTAATATTGATATTTGTTACGAGACCTTTGAACATAAACTTGTATTTTATTCCATACGAACTTTTTACTTTCGATTGCATTGTACGGAACAGGATGACGAAAATACCGTTACGACTCACTTGACCGAGAATAAAAAAATGCCTGCAGATTTACTTATTACATGGTCAATTGGTAGAAGGATCCAGATACTTCATTTAAATTGGTTTATTGTAGAAGGAAGTGAGTCCTTGACATTTTTTTACTGTTGATTTGAAATAATACAATTATGCACAAAAATAATTCAATTTGTATTGTTTTTCTCTCTAATATATTGGATAAAAATATTTTCAACATTCATTAATAGTCTACAAATTCAATTACAAATTTATATTTATTACTGTAATATATGATGTTTAAACTATTATAATTAATAATAGCAGTACAGACGATAAAATATAAATTCAGAATATTCATAAAATTATATATATTATCTTGCAGAAACTAGAGCAGAGCCTTCTTAACAACCAATGTTATCACATGCTCATGGCCAACCATGGATTACACCTTTACAAGGCACAAAATTATATATACATTTCTATGTATATATATGAAATTTATATGTTGTGGCCTATTAAAATATTATAAATTATGACATGTAAGAGGTTTTATTAAGCATAATTTATAAATAACTCAAGTGTTAATTATTAATAATTAAATAATTTTACAACCTCGTGTTGTAAAATATATAGATTTTGCTTCTACATAAACTTAATAATACTTTTATGTATCTCAGATAATAATATTCATAAAATATAATAAGTGTACATGTTTAAATGTCCTTTCTAAACTAAGATAAAAATTTAAAATATATTTCACTTACAATAATTATAAATATAAAAACATTTGTCACAGATTTAGATTTAAAAAAAAGAGATTTGGTGAATATATTTAAGAAACAGCTCTAAAGTTTGTAACCTTTTTGAAAAGGGGATAGATATTTTAATATGAGCTTTAAAATTTTAAATGTATATAAATATACCGTTATAGGATGAAATAAGTAAAAACTAACTTCCTACATATATATGTTTAATATTAGATTGTGTTTTTAAATAAAGCAGCATCAAATACCTAATAAATTATATTACCGCTATAAAATTCTGCTACTTAGTGTTATTTTGAATGCGATTATATTTGGATAAAAAAAAGAACTGTTACTTTATAAACCACTAAACTAATGTACAAGCTTTTTGCCGGGAAAAAATGTACAATCTACAACTAACTTATTTCATCAATAATAAAGTATTCAGCAAGCTATGATATAATATAAAATTTGTGTAATAATTCCTAAAATAGTTTTATTCACATTACATAACTTCAAGCTCAAAATGTGGCGAAGAAGGTTAAGAATGAATCGGTGGATTTTTTTTCTTGAATAAAGAGAATGGTTTGATAAAATAATTAATTAAAATATATTACCTGTATTTCAATTAATTTAGTAGAAGTGATCCTGAATAGAGCCATTTTTGAACCCACCGAGCGCTTACCAACACACAACCAAGGTACACCTCGCTATTGATCGTATTTGCGAGTGGAAAGTTGGCTGACTTGGCTGTAACTACTTGACAGATTTGACAAATTATGTGGCACTGGGAAACAACTAAGTTCTTACTGTCTTACAATAGATGGCGTGCTGAATCATGAAGTATGGAGTAGCTCTTTTGGACATTGTAATAGCTCAGTACAAGGACAGTTCTCTTACAAACACTTTTTGACTGAAGTTCTATCCAACATCGACATAAAATGAAAAAAATGTATATACGGTTCTGGATACACTTGCATAGATTATCATGTTCCTCCACTTGTGAAAAAACAGTGCAAGCAATGACAAGAGTTTTAATTTACGTTTAATCTATCACCCATATCAAATGTAACTATGTTTATAAATAAAGATTTATCATAAACATTCAATCAATGGAAATAAACCGGAAAATGTGTAATCATGTTTCAAAACACATGGAAATCAATAATTTTTGAAGATTTACAATAAAAAAATCTCCTAAATCTATTTTAAGGCATTAATTACAATGTATGTTTGAGACAAACTTGCAAGCGAGAGCGCAGAACCAGCCATGAAATAAAAGGACGGAAGTACGGAATTCAAACAAATTTTACTAATTTACACAAAACAAAAACTATACCGTAAAAATTGATCACTTGGTCATTATTTTATTTATTTTTTGTTTACGATTTCACAACACCCTGATTCATTAAGACTTATTCTGTAGTGTTATTTGACGAGATACTTTATATAGAACTTCCTTGAGTATTCTGTGGCTTCATTGGATATTGCTGTTTATATTTTATCTATATTCTATTGTGCCGATACTCGATAGTGATCTGTGCTGTAGGGATGCTCGCTATTAGAAAAACATTGATGTTGACATCGATGTTAACATCGACCTATAGACATCAATGTACGATAAACATCGATGTTTTTCTGTAGCAAAAAAATATAACTATTTCTGTATAACTATTTATCACAAATTTGACAAAAAAAGGCAAATTCTAAAAAAAAAACCTAAAAATTTCGTTTGAAGTTACCAAAATATGAACTGGCTATTTAAAGTCGTCTGTCGCGGGGAATTCAGCATGTAAACGACGCCGTAGTGTTTCACATCGTTCAGGTAGTGTTAATTTTAAATACAAAATATATTTAAAACAAATGTATTTGTATATATTGCATGGATATAATTATTACATATTTGATTTTATTTATTTTAATCTTACAAGGTAACTTTTCAGAAATTTTTGCCAAGTGAAAAAAAATCGGCAATGTATTATATACATTTCAATAAATATTGGTAATAGATTAAAAATCAGGAACTATTAAAATTATAATAATTAAGTCAACATTAGGTTTTTATAATTTCATTTTAGATTGGTTATTGGTGTTTAGTGTTAATTTTTTGTTATTTATAATGTTAGAAATATCACACCGATTTGTGGAGGGCCACCCCAGTTTGTAGCTGTCCACACTGGAGTAGTCGCAATGACGCCGCGCACGCGAACAGTCACTGAAGTCACGTTCCACATTTCATACGCCATTGTCATGCCTATTTTAAATATTGCCGCCATTTTGAGTTGTTATGGATAAATAAACGTATTAAGTACCTAGTCTTCTTTTAATTTATAAGAATAATATATGTCCGAGTAGTTTCTTTAATTTTCATTGCAAGTCAATGATAATGTTTTTCGAATGTCACTTAATTTTAAGCAGTACCCATTGTTTTATATAACTGTATGTATGGGTGACATTCTATGATTGATCTAAATGTATTCAAAAAAATATATTATGTTGATTGTTTAAAGAATAAAGCTATGGATAAGGGAGTACGGATCCCAGGCGCGAGTGTCGACTGTTTCACTGTTGATTTGTTAATCGTTGATGACGGTTAAATGAAGTTGGCCTTTTTTTTATCTCTTAGGACAAGTTTCGATATGTTAATCCTGTTGATAGTCGATGTTGTCAAACATCGATGTGTCGATGTTATCGAAGACAAAACTTCGATGTCAAAATATCGATGTTTTTTTGAATCATCCCTACTGTGTTGTTGATATTTCAGATTGACGTTTTACTTTGTTTACGTTACGTTGTAACTTCAATTTAGTTTCAATTTTACGGCGGTTTATGCTTATTCTTCTTTAATTCTGTGATATCATTGCACCTACAAAAGATAATTAGGGGAGTTTATATTTAAATTAAGTCTAAAACTAGACGCAGACTCCATTTGGTCCAATAAATACGTTAGCGATATGCCGCGAATATTTTTTATATTCTTAACATGTGTTCAATGTATTATCTTAGTACAGTCCGGTAAACATTTTCATTTAGGCCGTAGTAGAGGCGGCAATTTAGGTGCTCCGGCGGGGGCTGAAAGTCTTAAACTTCCTACAGCACAGTGGTTTGTTCAGAATTTGGATCATTTCAATCCCACTGAAACAAGAACATGGAAACAGGTGAGTTTTTATACAATATTTGTAATATTTGTTCTATAAAACACATGCCCTGTAAAGTGTCTTTGGCTTCTGATATATTTTTTTAAGAAAATGTACAAGTGTTTTCATGTAATAAGGGTAAAAGTCAATTAATAATTTGTCAATAACATGATTATTTCCTTTTGTATCTCACATTACTTTACATAGATATACATGTAAGGGACATTGGTTAAGTCTACACTACACTATCTACCCACAACAAAATCCCATCTAGAATATATATTCATATTTTAATTTTTAGTAAACTTTACTTAGACATGCAAATATTCAAACAATTATTATGGAGAATTTATTTAACAATAATTTGCAGCGTTATTTTGTGAATGAAAGTTTTTATGACTTCAACAATCCTGGTCCCATTTTCTTGATGATTGGCGGTGAAGGACCAGCTGATGCAAAATGGATGGTGAAAGGTGCTTGGATAGAATATGCAAAAATGTTCAAAGCTTTGTGCATTCAATTAGAACATCGGTATTATGGAGAGAGCCACCCAACAAAGTAAGTAAACTTTGCAGATTTTAATTTGGAAATGGACTGTGGGGGAAGTAACTTGATTGCGTAATGAGTTTTTTTACTTTATGTATTTTATCTGGTATTAAGTCAAAAAATTACATATGAAATGAACAAGCCTGCATAAATTCCAGCTACTTTGGGGCAATTAAGAATTATTTAATTTATATTATAACCATTGCATCAAAAGAAGTTCAAATCTATATTATGGCTTACAAAATTAATAAACAATAATTAAATTTTCTATATTTTAAACAAGTGCACATTAAAGTTGTTTTTGATACTATGCTGAATTTAATTTTCATGTTTCTACTACTCCTTTTTCTACTACTTTTCTATTACTGTATAGAAACATGATCGAGTGGTGAGGAATGAGCTGTGGTCAACAGTATCTACGTATGGGGTGAGCGGTTGTCTGATTAAAGCATTGAAGTCTCTCTATGAGGGTTCTATTGCTTGTGTCAGAATAAACAGAGTGTACACGGAGTGGTTTCCTGTCGAAAGAGGTGTTCGACAGGGATGTGTTGTGTCACCATGACTGTTCAACCTATTCATGGATAAATGTTTGACAGATTTAAAAGAAAGTATGTATGGGTTAAGAATGAATGAATTACTCATCAAATGTTTACTCTACGCTGATGATCAAGTAATACTTGCGTCATCCGCTAACGAGCTTCAGGAGATGCTAAATATTATGAATGAAGCTTTGAAAGGGAAAGGAATGAAAGTGAATGTAAACAAAACGAAAGTTATGCTTTTTGAACGAGATGAATCTATGATGAATGGCAATATTTTGATAGATGGGGAACAAGTGGAAGAGGTGAAAGAATTTGTATACTTGGGATCTAAATTTACAAAAGATGGAACATGTGA